>VZTN01033985.1:13720-144497 GCA_013400515.1 Erpornis zantholeuca
CCAACGGCTCCCCTCACGCCCCGAAATGGCCGCCGCCCACCCTGCAGGCGCCTTCAGCACCGCCGGTGCCGGGCAGCGATGCCCGAAGGCGGCCGGATCAGGTGGAATTGTTCATCTGCATCCACTTGAGCTGTGTCAATATGCGCGTGTTGTGTGGAGGAGCTTCTCATGAAAGCTCCAGAGGATCCGCACCGAAGCACTGATTAAAAAAAAAAAAAAAAAAAAAAAAAAGGCATTGAAAACTTACTAAACGGGATTGAGGTGAAATCACCCGACCTTCCCTCGCTACTCCAGTGCCGGCATCCTCAGAGCCAAGCTCAACGCGCCCTCCACGGTAGGGCTGCTCCCATCCCGTCTCATCCCATCCCAAAGGGAGCTAGCTTCTCCCCCTCAGTGAGCAACAGCCACCTGGTCTCCAGAGACACTCGATGCACGCATATCTGCCAGGAGATTTTCCTTCGTGTCCTTGAGCCTGTTGGCTTGCAGAGAGCTGCCTGGCAGGTATCTCATGGCCCCACAAGCCCAGGAGATCCCTTCCCACTGGCATTGCTCTACCTCTCCTGTCGGCGGAACCTTCTCCAGCCGCACTTTCAGAGATAGATAGAGCTAGACTTTCAGGACTTCCTGCGGAGAGGGGGACAGGTTCACACCCTCCCCCCTGTTTCTCCAGCAGCCTGGTGGTAGGTAGGGTGTGCACCGTGCCTAGAGAGCTACTCGTGTTCCCAACTCCTAGCAGCATGGCCTTGTCTTCAAACAGGCATCCATGAGCTGGCAGGAGGTGTCTCAAATCACTGCTTTGAAATCGGTCTGCTTTGCCTGGAATGGTGAAGTTTTTGCAGGACTTGAAGAGCTCAGGCTAATGTTGTAACCTGACTGTGGAGCCCACTGGTCAGGACAGTCAACAGGGCATGGAGAAAAAACAGGGCTTGGCTCTTGCTGCAGTGAATATTTAAGGACATAAGGAAGAGTAGTAGAGCTTTAATGGGAAAAAAAGTTGTGAGAGTCCAAGGTATTATATCATATAGCTGAGTCATTAGAGAGTTCTTGTGGGAGATGCAAATGTTAGTTCCTTCAGGCAGAGCGGAGATTTGAGTCTCCCGTGTTTAGTGTGTGGTGTTTAATCACCGAGGAACTAAAAAGCTGCTTTTCTTGCTCCATTTTATGAAAAGGGCGAGGATTCAAGGTCACACACAGTGGGAGCTTTTGCTGCCTGTTCCTGAATTTCACCTTTCCATCTTGCCTCTCCCTGCTAACCTGGCTTATCTAGCTCTCATTTGGTGTGGGGATAGGGGTGGCTTTTGAGAAAACCCTGCCTTTTGCAGTTTAATTCCATTTATCTGGAATGCAGGCATTCAGCTCAGGTCTTCAGGTACCCGAAAGGTAGACTTGCAACCCTTGCTCCTTCCATGGCTGTACTGCCTTTATACAGACACTAAAGAACAATTGACACATACTTAAATAAGCTTCTTCTTTTCCTGAGGGCAAGAAAATGTTATTTTTTTAAACTGATAATCAGATAGAAACCCATACTTAAAGACCATACTCCCTGAAAGTGAGCTGCCTACATGTAACCCTTGCAGATTTCAGGACAGCATTACTAAGGTGCCCACGATCTGTCTGTATCTTGATCCTTGGTGCAACACTGAAATCTTAGGTTGTCTTTAATGAGATACTCATATGTGTAAACATTTTTGAGATGAGAGCTCGACATTGCAAGCCAACTGCCATTATAAATTCCTGTTCTTATAACTTCCCCAGAACAATTTCCTTTGAGGAATTGAGTCTTCTATGATGAGTCGCAGCTCAAGGATGATTTTTTGAATGTTTGAACAAAGTCCAACTACTTTTAAAGCACATAGGCTGCGAATACAGATGACTTGGTTTCTAGACTCAAAAATTTGTGCAAAAGCAACTTAAAAAGGATTGAGCTGTAAAGTTTGTATGCGCCTAATCAACATCATCAAGGCAGAAGAAAAATTAAAAGGGCAGTATTGTTATTGATTAAATGTTTGCTTTGCCTATACTAATTGGCTTATATTTATTTTGCGTAGTTGGGCTGCTTCTTAGTACAGTGTATGAAAGAGGTTTCTTTTTAATTCAGTCCATATAGTTCTCTTCTCTTCTTCTTCTGAAGAAAAAATGAAATTTAGATAACAGTGTTAACTTATCTGCCTAATGTGGTCACTGATCTGTTAACAATCAAAATAGTGGTCTAGACTAAATAAAGCACATCTGAAGTGGCACTTTTGAAATTAATTTTTTAATGCTGTTTGTAAATATGAACATTTTCATGTTACCCCCTTTTTCTTTCCTTATCTATTTTCTTCAGGTATAAGCTTACTTCTCTTTTTTTCATTTTTTTGTAAGCATTAATCTAAGCATAAAAATGGGATTTTCAAATTAACAATTTTAATTTCTTTTCATCTTCATTAAACTATATGAAATTAAAATTAAACCACTGAAATTTATAATTCTTTTGGATTGTGTTTTTTAGTTGTTCAAGGTGGGAAAAGAAATTTCATCATATACCTAATTTCAAAACACCACATATTTGAAAATTCGCCACCACACAACTGACCATGTGTAGAAAGCAAGTGAAATTACCCAGTAGTTATTCCAAACAGGTCTACCTGCTATTTTTTAATTAACTGTATTGATCAGCCAGCTGGAACCAGAGGTACTTGTGTCATCACTGGATGGATTCAGCAGCTTGTTGACCATGGTCACTGCTTACGACTACAGGGCAGACAGTCGTGAAATCCCATCATTACCTCAGCTGCAGACCAAAGGCTGCTGGAGGGCTGCCAGGATAGAGGAATCCCTTTGGACTGCATCTCCTATGTACATGCTTCCCAAATGAACAAGCACAGACGAGCTTGATGCAGTCCTCTCTGCCACGCAGGGAGAGTGAGTGTCTGGAATAACCCTTATTTCAACTTTAAAATCTTATGATTTGGGCTAGTGCAAGAGAAAAAGATCTTCACAGTGTAAATATTTAGAGATCTGTCTCCCATATATGTAATGCTTCTTCAGACTGGAAACAACAAGCCTCGTTACGACCACAGATTCTCCAAGGATACCAAAAGAAGCAGTATTTTAGTATTTTCTTTCTTTGGCTCCTTTACTATTTGACACAGTTGTGTGCATTCATCCTAGCATATGCAGTAGTTTGTGTCTTTGTACAGAGTAATTATAAAGCCAACAAGCAGGAATACTGTGGGGGTTTTACTCAAAACAGTCAGAATCACAACAAATCGGTCTGATGTGTGCTTTAAATCCCGTATGACTGCTTCATAAATAATGTTTCAAAAAAATTTAATGAAAAGATTTTTTTCCTATGAACCTGCCATTGTTGGTTTAGACAGAATGCTTCTCTCTGTTCATTAATATTGCTGACTGTAGTCTCTAAGTTGATTTGCAAAGATGTATGCAATTTTTTCTTCCTTCTAAGAGAAGTAGTCATAAGAAAATTCTCACCTTTCAGCCCTGAAAAAGTGGTAATTCTGCTTCTGCATTTTCTTGGAAAGTTCAAGTCAAGTCTTGATCTTCCTTTCTTGTTTTGTTTTTAGTTGGCTGGTTAGTTGGTTGATTGAATTTACTGATTCCAAAACGCCTACTGAGACATTTTTCATCCCTTATTTTAATTCTTATTAAATAATGTTGAACATTTGGGAAAGAGAAGTTATCACACAAGTTCTTATTAAATAAATGCTTGCAGAAATCAACAATTCTAGCAGTCTTTTTTTAAAATATCAGTTCTCTTTGGACTAGTAAGGTGTTCTCCAATGCCAATATGCACAAATTCATATCTTTCTAGATCATCTGGAAAAGTTGTTTAAAAACATTCATTATACTTGCACTTGCGGAATGTGGGCAAGTAGGTAGTCTTTTTTTAATGGGGAATGCATTCAAATTCAGATTTAATGGAAAATGTCTAGAAGCTTTATCATAATTTTAAACTTTATAGGTGTGTAGACTACATTCAGGACTATATAGACTGTATCGTGGGAGTGAGAGTTAAAAGCAAATCCTCCACCAGCCCATGAATAATGAGTTAGCAGCCGAAAGATCACCACAATTTTATCACTGTTATCATTTTGGTCTCCTTTATTCCTCCATTTTCTCTTGAGTTTGCAGTCAACTGATGAACTTGCATCTTATAGAAGTGCCAAGTTAAGGAAAGTATTTATACCTCAACATGGAACTGTAATGAATGCAGTACCACTGTAGTGTGAGATCATTTATTTAATTAAGTGTTTGTAGAATACAGGTCTTAGATTGCTAACTGTTTGATCTTTGATTAGTCAGCCAAATGGCATATATAATTAAGCTGAAGATTAAATAAAATACATGATCAAATCAATGGAAAATTGTCCAACAGTTAACTAGACCTTCCCCCCACCTCAGTTTGGTTTTTTTTTCGGTCTGGAAACTCAATGAGCAAAGTAGCAAGTCAATCATTTTTTCTTAGATTAGTTTTAGGTTTTATGAATTGATCATAAATATTTGCATAGGACTGTTAAAAAATCCTGAAAATGTGAGCTCTTAGTTTGTAGTTCTCAGTTGCAAAGACTGTGTGGAATTGTTTTCTTTTGACTGATCCTAACCCTGATAGAGGAAAGCACTTAGGAAAAGGCTTTGTTTAAGAACATACTTTGTGTTCCATCACTACACTGAGAATTTTGTCTAAATTCTGTGATTTATGTGTCATTTTCTTGAACTTGTCTGTTGTGATAAGGCACAAATCTTTAAAATCTCAACCTAGAATTTTTTTTTTTTCCGCTGAAAAAAAGACAGGTTTTTTTTCTTTGAAAAAGAGACAGGTTTCTTTGATGCTGAATTCTTTGGAAAAGTAGAATGTATATTTAGTTAGTATTAAGTACATCCACACAGTTTTTGTGATGCGATTGCACAATAGCTGGAGGCAGATAGGATGTCCTGATTGTGGAGGGTACCAAGAAATTCTTCTTGAACTCATTTAATTGTCTGAAGCTTGTGTGTTTAATTTTCATCTCCCTTTTGGCTGTGTGAACTATATTTCTGTCCATTTAAAACATATTCTGTGGAAGCAAGTATTTGTTCTCAGAAATCCAGAATTTTCTATGGGACAGTACTTGAGCAAACTTCAGCTCTGTTTTTTATATGCATTAGTTGAAGCTTAACTGAACTGCTAACTGAAAGCAAGCACAGACTGGTCATGAGCACAGCCAGAAGTAAACAAAATTTTTATCAATAGTCACTTGGTATGTTTCCTGATAACTCCAATAATAAAAGTTATTTAAAAATGCTACATTTTTTCTCTGCTAAAGGACTTACAAACTCATTCACAGTAACACTAAATTTAATTCTTGTACATCTGTGAGGTCTTTGGTTCGTTTCCCTACGTTATGCTTTTTCAGGCGTCTTTTCTCTGATTATCTCTGCATTTTAAATACTGTGTCACTTTTGCTTCTGCACACATGTACTGACACATATACTTGAAAGTCATATAAAAAATGTCCTTGTGACAAAATTCGGTGGGAAGCAGGTTTAGGATTTCCAACTCAAGCACGAGAAAAAAATTTGCCTTTATCACTTTCAGTAGAACAAAAGATGTGCAAAGTCCTGACAGTTCAAACACATAGTCAGAGGCTTAACTTCAGTCATGTGAATAGTCCCTTTGACTATAAACTTTTGGTCACTAAACCCCTAAAAACTTAACATTAAATGTGTAAATATTTGTAGGCTCAGAAGACAAAAAGATGAGGTATGTGCTAAGGTGTGGCCTCTTGGAGCCTTAGGATTTGTTGACCTTTAGCTGGTAACACTGTTGAGTCCTGATCAAGAAGAAAGTTACTCCTTACGCTGCCAGTATTTTTTTGAAAGATGCTGACATTTTGTTTGATGGAGTTTTGTGTCTTAGGTTAAAAGCCAGCCCTGCCATTTCATGGCATTAGGATCAAGCTAAATTACATTGTTTCCACTTTTACCTGTCATTAAGGCATTTTAACTGTTGTTCATAAGAAAGTAGAAAATTCCCTGTTTTAAATAGGGCATCAAACAAAAATGCACGCTGCTATTGATTGGAAAGTGCTTTATTCCTGCTCAGTCTTAATACCTTTATTAGTAGTTTCAGCATAGAAGCTCTGATGAGAGTTTAAAACCCACTGGGGTTACTTGCCATATCTCACTGCTGAATGAATTCTTAGATAACACATGAGGAAAGGCAGAAATAGTGTCAAAACACACTTCAGACTGTGCTGATGAAGGAGCCCATCCTACTTGAATAAAGGGCAGTATGTCAGTGTGTCTGTCCTGTGAGACAAAATATGGTGACACCATAAATGAGGGAATTGCTTCCTGCAGCAAACGCCCCCTGCCCAGTGTCTCCCAGTTGTCTCTTTTAAACCATCTCTGGGAAGCAAAAGACAAATCCTGGTCAGTACACACGGTAAATTGAGCTCAGAAACATGCAGAACACTTGCTCTCAAATTGACAGGTGCCTCCTCAGCAGCCTAGCAAGGATGGTCAAAGGGGAATCCTTGGTGAGATGACTTCTGACAACTCCCTCTTGGCGTGGGCTGCAGGAGATGGTACTTTTTTCTTGGTGCATAGAAGAGATAGTTAATGGGATACAAATGAAATTCATAGACATGAAGATGAGAGGTGATGTGCCAATCACACAGGCCCAGGAAATAAGATGCAGACTTAGTATTTCCAGAAGTATATTTGCTTAGTTCACACACTTAGTAAACACAAAATTAGACCTGATTTTGGAACATTAAATGGATGTCAAGTAACGTTTTTAAAGTTTGGTGATATTCGTGAAGATGGTGTTGCTGGTATGCCCTGTGAATTGTAATAATTTAAGAACATTGTGGTACTAGAAGTATATTGGAGAACAGGAAATAGCCCATAAAAATGCTGCAAAAAATGATGTTGAAAAAAGCAGGAGTTCCACTCATAATGAGTATTCGTGAGTGTCCTCAGGTTGAGGCATTAAATCACAAGATAATCATCTGTGGCTATTTAAAGGGGAGAGATAGTATTTCAAAACCCAAATTCAGCTCACTCCCAGTGAGGTCCCAGAATTAGAAGTGTTGCTGTAACATTGCTCATAGAGAGCAGGAACATTCACCTGCAAGCTCTGCATCCTCTAGTGCTGTCTCCACTGACTGCTAGGAGAGCCCAGGGTAATTAGGTGTCTGGCGTGTGTCAATCAATAGGGCCCTAGGGTAAGGTGTGAGCCCATGGCATCAGGAAAAGAATATTTAGACTGATCATCAGAAAGAACAGTTTGGAAGGTGCATTGGACACAAACAGTGAAAGACAGCCTGTGAGAAAGTGGTAGAAAATCAATTACAGTGACACTCAAATTTATCCGAGATAAATCACTGAGGAATTGTCTGTACAGAATAATCCTATGCTTACCAAGACAGGGCTCATATAATCTGTAAGATTATTCCTACCATTAATATATACAATACTCTTATCTGGCAAAGGACAACAATCAATAATTGAAGGCTCTTACCTGGTACTAGGATTAAAGTGACAAGTGATTATCCAGAGCAAGAAATAATGTGGTTTCATTCTTTAACATTATGCTGGGGAATAAAATCAGTCTTTATACAGATAAATCTATGCATGTATATAAACATGTGCATACATATGTAAATATTTATATATGTGGTTTTATATGTGAAAATATATATTGTATTATTTTATATGCAAAATCTTCATATATGCTTCCTAACTGAAGCTTGGTGGTGCACTCATTGTCTGCTAATTAACACTCCTAACTCCTCCTGCTGTCAGATGGTATTAGCCAAGGATGCTCTATGTTTGGTTTGGCCTGGCCTGTGCGGCTGAGAGCTCCTTCCCGTGTTTCTTGTCTTCCTTCTCCCCAAACTGGACATCTCTCTACAGTCCATGTGAACATGGCCTCCCAAAGCTAACACTGGCAGGTAGATGAAAGCAGATTTGTGGCTTCAGCCCTGGCTTCATGTTGCTGATGTTGCCATCTTTTCTCTGCTCTGGCATCCTCTGCATTTGGAGGCAGTGATGCTTCATGCTAATTTTAAAAGTATTTAAGAATACCAGATCTGCATTGTACAAATTTCTTCACTGTACAGCTTTTAACAACTATACTACCATACCTTTAACCTATCATTTAAATTATGTACCATGTTTCTTAGCACACTTAAATGCATTTGTTAAGGTGCTGATTCTGGGGGTTTATCTTTCTCTTCTATCCTACTTTTCGCATACTTTCTGTAACTCTTTCTCCTTTCTGATGCTTAGAGTATTTTCTTTCTCTGCAAAATTTCCCCTCAGCTTCAGTCTTAGCACAGCTACACATAGCTGTCACCACTTTCAAAATACTGCTTTCAGGCTTCCAGTTAGACCAGCTTCTTCTCGGGGAGGGTCACACAGAGGTTATGCTGCTTCTCAACTAATCCTCTGAGGCCTAGAAACAGGTTTTTCAAGCAGAATAAATAACTCTGCTGAGCCATTACACTCATTGCAAAGTGTTAAATAGCTGATTTCAGTGTTTTCATAGACAATGATGAGTGAATACTGCATTTTGTTTCTTTTTTTAGCCTGCTTTCCTAAGGAAACAAAGCTTACACAACTGTTCTGCCTGGCTGCCCGTCTGCTTGTCTGTCAGCCCCTCTTTAATAACTCTGAACCTGTTTGTTGATTTCAGACTGGAATAGAGATCCTTAAGGTATGCTAGCACTGAAGTTCCTGCACTTCTACAGCCTAGGAAAGGACAAGGTCCTAACACAGGCTCCAGGCAACAACAGGCAACCCCACGGCCATTTGGGGCAGCAGTGGCCACAGCACTGCGGTTCTGCCTGCAAGGTCTGGCCAACCACCGCACAGCCCTCTCTGGGCGCAAAAAGAGCTTGAAGAGGGGCAATGTTCTGGTGAGGAGAGGAATACTGAGGAACTGGAAAGGATGGGGGCCTGCTCTGTAGCAGGGCAAAAGTCTGTAGGCAAGCAAGTGTTGTTAGTGCTGTTATTCATGGAACAAGTGCATTTATGACAAAGAAAGATGCATGCAAAAAGAGTTTCCTTCTGGAGTCTTTCTCTTCATGTGTATGCACATCACAGACTCATGGTGCATGTGAATTCATTTTTCAATTGGTTGGCTTAGTCTTGGATTTGGGTCACTAGGTGCCACTGAAATACAAACAGATGTTAATAATACTGTGGCAGGAATGTGAGATTTCATTCTCTGGTACCCAAGAGATGGAGCCTACAGCTTGCAATTTTCACAGTTTTCATGGGCATTCAAGTTTCCAGCTCTTTCCAAGTCTTAAATCTTCTCAGCATTGCAACAATTTTCAGCTGTTTATGCTTGCAGGAGGCTCTTCTTCAGATATCCAGTGTGCAGCTACTTGGTATTTGTCCTCTGTCTCTCTTTGTGCTGTGGAAGATGAGACTTTGCAGCTGCTGGTTAGCTGACTTCATACTCTAAGATTTTAACATCTTCATGATTTAGCCATGGGTATCACGGTTTGAATTCTCAGTTGCCTCTACTGATAGCAAATAAGGTAAATCATCTGATTCACTTTTAAGTAATAAGGATGCACATAATTACAGTGTCTTAAAAAAACAGTCACGGTGGCAGCTACTACAAACAAACTAGAGAACAAAATCTGAACAGCTAAATGAATGCTAAAATAAAATACTCATGCGTCTGGCATCCAGGGCTGAGGGTTGCTGTATCATATCTGAAATGGGTTGCTAGTGGGAGTGAATGCTAAATAAGATGCCATCAGCTAAACAAGTCATTCTGTCAGAAACAGATTTAATGAGGCCTATTTCCTGGAGGTTTGTACTTCATATGTGGTTTCTCCATTGTCTAATATGGTAGTGACCTTGATCCAAACTTTTCTTGTGGATAGGACATTCTTAAGCCCTTCCTTTTTGAGTTTCTCTGCCAGTGGCTGTACTAAATCAAACAGTCCCAGGAAACAGTTCTGGTCACTCAAATTCAATACTCTGTACTGTCAAATTATCCAAATGGTGCTTGGCATGGTGCTGACCTGTGTCTGTAACAATGTCCCAAATGGATCCAGAACACAGTGTGGGCATGAGCTTTGGCCAACACCATTTCCATCAGGTAGTTGGCCACCCTGTTTTGGAGGGCAAGAGCATTTAGTAGTACGTGGCATGTGCTGTTCACAGCCAGGTGCCCTTAACAGCAGAAAACGGTCCTGGAAAGTTTAATGTAAGGATATAGACATATGCTATAAGAGTTACACCTTTTCTTTTGGACTACTGATACACTAATAGAGCTTTTATCCATTAACTAACTGCCTATTTATACAGATCCATGGAAAATAAGTATGTTAGAAATCTCTACTCTGCTGTCAGATTTGGCTGGAAGTTACTGAGAGCTTCAACATTACTAGTGGGTGATGGACAGTGATGAGAAGGGGAATTTGTAGACATGTAAATGTACACACACATTTATGCATGTACGTGCCCTTACATGAAGGCTGCAATCACAAACCTTTCCTAAGGAAATCAGACTAGAAATGTCATGGCCAAACACAGAGTGGTCAATCTGAGGGAGTGTGCTCTGTCACCAATCTCGGTGGTTTTGATGGGGCTCAGGTAGAGTAAGCTGTAACCTGGAAATTTGCCCTTTTGGAGCTCTGCATTTGCTCAGGCCCCTGAAATTACTTCAGTTGAACTGAATTTTATGCAGAAAAATGCCACTGAGAATTGACACACACTTTTTGAACACATTTGACTACCTTGCTTAGCAAGTAATCTACGACTGTGGGTGTGCAGAGAGATATGCATGAGCTACCATTAAGCCGTCTTGGAGTCCCCATCAGTGTAATAATCCAAAGCTTGACACAGATTGCAGAACCCACTTGAGGAATGGGGTGTATTCTTGGCTGGTGAGCTTGCTCTGAGCTAGTGCACATCAGCATATGCAAGGTGGCTCATACATGGTTGGGTCAAGGTTGTAGTATGTCAGAATGGCCTACCCAGACAGTGACAGCACTTGGCACAGTCTAGAACTTGTATGCTGTTGCTGTTAATTTCCAGGGTGAAGTACCCTCCTGCCCTTTGAAGTTGCAAAGGAAACTTTGAAAGTGTGATCCACTATAAAGTTGGGTAGCAAATCCTCCTGAGTCTGAAAGCAGCTGAACCAAAGGCTGCAAGCAGCAAGAAAATAGCTTGTACTTTCTGTAGCATGGCATCGTCAAGGGGAGGGTTTAAGAGGTCAGTGTTGGCAGGTTACATCTCATCTTTTCCGTAGTATAGTTTACATTCACAGCCTGGACCTGCGGCTCATGCCTCCCTTGATATCCTATCCCTCCTTCCATCCTGCTTCCCCAAAGTAGCATTGCAGATACTCTACCAGCTGGGGGTGGTTTATTTATCCTGCACAAGGGAAAGAGAAAGCATTTGCACGTTGTTTTTTCACCCGCATTCTGAGGAATTTCCTAACAATCTGAGCTGAAAAAGAAAAGTTTCCTCATGGATTTCCACGAGGACTCGTAAAAATCCAGGTTCTTCATGATTTGGATAGTGATTATGTATTTTTTGTCTCTTATCAGCAATCAACAGAAGATCAAAATGGCAGCCTTAAAGACAGGGTGGTATAGTAGCAAGAGTACAAGATGTTACAGGCTGTCAAGATGGTATTGTTCAAGGCTGTCAAAATTAAAGGCAATTTATGCACTGTAAGGGCAAACTAAAATCAAGGCCTTGCAACTGCAGAAGAACCTAAACATTGTAGTAGTCTAGCTGCTAGAAATATTTCATTGACTGAATGTTAATGCATCTGTGGGATTTTCAGGAGTGCACATTGAGGGCAGCAGAAAATGGAATGGAGTTTAATCTGGAAGGAGACAAGAAAATTATGTCTTTCCCTGTTAGAATCAAAGCCAAAGAGAATTTGGACACTTTCCATTACTTAGAACTGACTAAGCCTCTCTTTTGAATTTAGTGTAGTGTCTATTGCTGAGATGCCAGCAAAGCTATCCATCAAACGCTGGGAGGGAAAAAACACAGGTGCTCTCCTGACCCAGCTATTTATAGGAAAGGCTGGCAATTACATGTGATACAAATGCCCTAGTTGTGTTTTTACATTTCAGAGCTCTAAATCCAGCTCTTTGGCTGAAAACACAGCTCAAAATGATAATTGGCTACCAGTTGTTGCTGTTTAGCAAAGTTGAAAAATCAGGAATTAAATTTAGCTACTGGAGGCTGGGAAATGAGAACAAAATTCATAGAATCTTTGGGAATCTTTGTAGAAAACATACTGGTTTGAGAGAAAGGTGTAAGGGCACCAAAGAATTTGCATGGTGTATAAGTATAATAATATTTTATCAAAACCTGCACAGTCATATGCATATTTAGGATGCAGAAAGTGCTATGGCTTCTAGATGCAGACCAAGATTTGAATTGGCACATAGTTCACTAAACTTCCCAGAAATGTTCTATTTGTTCTCCTGCTATTTGAGGAAATCCCAGGTAAACTATTTTTTTCTAAGATGATGATTGCTGCTGTAGGTTTTTGAAAGTTCTCATAATTTGTTAAGTCTTAAGGCTAAAAATTATAATAAGTATGAGAAACATCTGGGATTAAATCAGAAAAGTTTGGAGCCTACCAAAGGAAACATTTAGAGCTTTGCATAATGATATGAACATGTTGCTTCTTTCCTCAACATGACAGCTATTGTCTCTGTTTCCATAAAAATTGTTTCAGTATATTTTTAAGCACTTTTTAAAGTAAGTCTAAGCAGATTGCAAAGCCAGCAACAAATAAAGCAGTTTCAGATTTTTACTTTTTTCAGGAATCTTCCAGCAGTTCTGCTAAAACTGATGTGCAAACACACTGACCTACTTTGGCAGAGATTTCCACAAGCCTTACAGGACTCAGAGTTCTCTACTCTATCATTATTTCTTTCTATATGCTTTAAGCAAGGGATTTTTTAGAAAGTCACAGCAGTGACTTTATCAGCAGTGTAAATCAGCAGTGTAAATTGCTGCTGTACAAAAAAAGAAGTGCATAATTATGAAATAAATTAATTTCAAAAACCCCAAACCAGCTCCTATCCTGTATTGTGAAAGGGATTCTGTTTGTTCAAAGGCAGCAGATTCTATGCAGACTCCCTGCTCACCTGGTAAGTTAGTAGAAAAGACAACATAAACTGTGGGTGTGGACAACAAATCCAAGGATATTCAGTTTTGCGGAAATACCAGAAATCTTAGAGCCTCTGCCTCAGCTGCCTTCTGATCAGAAGAAACAGAAAGAGTTTAAATGGAAGGAATGTAGATTTAGACTGGATATTAGGAAGAATTTCTTTACTGTGAGGGTGGTGAGGCAGTGGCACAGGTTGCCTAGAGAAGTTGTGGATGCCCCATCCCTGGCAGTGTTCAAGTCCAGGTTGGATGGGGCTTTGAGCAACCTGGTCTAGTGGAAGGTGTCTCTGCCCACGGTAGCAGGTTTACAATTGGATGACCTTTAAGGCTCCTTCCAACCCAAACTATTCTGTGATTCTGTAGCCCAGCAGTACTCTATTCTGCCTCATGCATCCACCATCTTTCAGAAAAGCACTTGAATACCTTCAGGGAACTAATAAGGTGACTATAACTATACCTGGATTTTTGGTCACAACATGCCACAGACAGCATTTAAACCCATGCCTGTGGTTTCTGGTGTGCCCGGTATCTAGAAATGTTACTGTAAGGCAGCAATGATGACCAGCATCCTTCTCATGAAAGGCATTTACTACAGAGCAGAAGGGCTTCTGCCAGCAGGATGTTCAGGAGCACTGCCCTAGCACTCTTTCTATAAATAATGTGCTGTGACCATTTTACTCATCTTGTTGAGCAGCATGGTGGAAAGTGAAAGCCCTACATCTCATGTAGTAATTTTTTAACCTGCTTTCCAAAAGATTCGAAATATCTGTGAGTGCATACTTTTCCCATTTTTTCCTCCAAATTCCAGCAATTACATATATTTCCAAACAATATGGGAATTTTAATGTATTTGATAAAAAGACAGAGGTACCAAACTCCTTTAATTTTCACAAACTTAGTGAAGTAGAGGAGAAAAGTTCTAGTGTAACTTTTACTCCTGATACGACATGAGGATCGAGAGAAGTGCGTAAGAAAGAGAAAGAAGCTCTATTGCCTACAAGACATTGCATAAAAGCCCTATAGCCACAGCTCTCCTGAGTTTCATAGACAGAGCTGCAGGGACCCAGGCTCTCCTAGTCCTGATGCAGACCAGCTTGCCACCCTGTGCAGCAGCAGCTGCAGAGGGAGGTTCTGTAGCCATTACTAATGCAATAGCATATGAGATGATGATTTTATAATACTGACGTAAGGTAGGTGGGGAGGTGACACATCAAGCCCCACACCTGCCCCAGCACCGTAAAGTCTCTGTGGAAAGCCAGTGCTAGTCACTGGCTAGTCACACTAGTCACAACCCCAGAGGCTGTCAAAAGGCTGTGAATGTAATTCTCTGTGTGATAAGCAATGTGTACATTGCCATGATACTATCAGAAAGTCTCTGTGTAAGTCATACCATCTGGGAAGGGCAGTCTTATCCTGGAAGGTAAGCCTTGCACTGGCTGTACATCCCACATCCAGACCATTTTTAAAGTATGCCTAAATGCTTGCAAATATAGTTCAGCATCCCTTAGTAGAAGAAAGAGTCCTGTGAACGCTACAGTTTGTTGGCGCACAGTAAAACGCTGATACTCTGGGGTGCAATAGCAGTCTGGGAAGACTGAGGTACCTAACACACCAGCATCTCAGAAACCAGCTGCTCACCAGTTCCAGCCTGGACTCCTGTGGTTAACATGATGCTTCAAAGAAAGTTAAAGTGACAGCTTGGGTATAGGCAGCTATCAAATCCACTTTAAGTTCCTGGGTGGGTTTTTGTTGGGTTTTTTTCATGCTTTACTGCCATAGCAATGTTTCCAGTTCATAATCAAAGGTGAAAACCTTTCCTTAGCAATAGCAAAACTACTTTTATTTGGACAGTGTCCAAAGCATCTAAAACAGATGTGAGTGAATCTGTTGGGGTGTGGCACAATTTTTTTTTCTCTGGTGGAACCAAGCCAAACAAAGAGGTG
Organism: Erpornis zantholeuca; assembly: GCA_013400515.1. Classification (NCBI taxonomy): domain Eukaryota; kingdom Metazoa; phylum Chordata; class Aves; order Passeriformes; family Timaliidae; genus Erpornis; species Erpornis zantholeuca. The sequence continues at coordinate 28,822 of VZTN01033985.1, forward strand.
TTTTTAGGCAGAAGGTACCTGTGGGTACCTTCAAGCCCTGAGCAATTCATCAATCTCAAGATCCATCTCCAATCAGAAAAGTCAGTTTAAGAGCTGGTCTTGTTTTACACTGGGTGATAGAGGTACACAGAAGCCTTTTGTCTGGTTTATCTAGTGTGTCTCTGTAAGGGGCAAGCAGTAAAACGACATCCCACAACTTTGAGAAATATATAGCATCACATTGTATGTTCACAGTGTTTATGATTAATTATTTGAACTACACAGACCAAGAAATGCAGGATTTGAAAAAACTCTAAAAACTAGTATCAGTTTCTTAGAGTGCTGAAATAGCAGAAGATAAGCTTATCAAATAAAAGCCTAGCTCAAATGAAATCAGTAGGAGTTTTGTTTGGGCCTTCAAAAAAATGATAACTTCACTGTGAGCTAGTTTTTAGCTTTCAGTAGTTAGGAACTACAAAGTGAAACTATATCCTTATACAGTCGACAGGTGTTTGCCAACCACGTTTGGGTTGGGATTAGAAAGAAATAAAATTATCTCAGTTCTTCCTTTTCAGTCTTCTAATTAATTTCTGCTTAGTTCTGCACTGCCTTCTGCTGCAAAGAGCAGACACTGAATTGGGTTTGTGGCTGTTGACAGTCCTGGCTTGAGCCTTCCCGCAGGTTGGCTGAGATTTCATAATGCATTTTTTCCCATGATGTTTTCTGTCACATATTTTTTTAAACAAACACTATTCTGTCAGCTGTAGAGGACACAAAGAAAAGACGCACTGTAGAACTGCAAGCAAAAGGAAATTTCAGGTTTAGGATTTGAAAGACTGTATAATTATATTGACGACTCTCCTTTTCTGTAATCTCTTTATAAAATATATATTCTATTTATAAAATGTGCTATTCAAAGGAATAAAGGCAATTAAGAATTTTTCATTAAAAAGAATGATGCAATTTACCTTTGGCCACAGAAGCATAAACTCTACTGACATTTTACAGAGTCACTGCAAACAGATCTGGACTTTGGCTTCAATCTAGAGGAAACAGACACGTGAAAATGAGCCCAGCTGAGCATCTACTTGCTGCCACATTAGCTGTGAAAACTATGACAGACATGAGGATCCACATGAAGTCATATGGCAAATATTTGGTGCCATTACATGTGCTGTGGTTCTTCCTGTTCAGGGAACTCCTGTTCAGGTTATTTTTCCAAGAGAATAGCCTTATGGCGCAATTGGTATTGATGCCATTGGTCTGAGCTTTGAAATCACTGATAAAATTTCTGTTGTCTTGAACAAAAGCGGTATGGAGCCAGGAAGCCATCGAGATAAAACATCACACAGTACTTTGAAATTTAAGGAAGCATTAAGGTCAGAATAATAACTTTCATTAGGTATGACAAAAATCAATGCCATTTGCACTGTCCAGCTATTCAGCTTTGTACATGCAGATTATCTACATCTGGTTATCATACTTCGTAATCCCAGTCTGGCACTGACTGAAAAAGTGCTTTACAAAACATACAGCCCAGGGCAGAAGACTCCATAAAGACAATGTTTTTGCTGCTTTTCTTACTGGTGTAACAACTGCCTTGTCATGTTGGTTTTTGTTTTTTTGGTTTTGTTGGGGTTTTTTTTTAACAGAGGGAAAAAATAGATTATATAAAATGATAGCATAAAATTGATCCAAGATTTGGAACTCAGCCAAGAAAACTGCTGAAAAGATGGATTCTTGGTATCCTGTGCTGAAGGTCAGCACAGGACCTGTTGCAGAGCTCCTTTGTGCACTCTGGCTCCATCACTGTAGGCACCAGTGTCTCCCCGTATAGGAATCACAATATTAGACGTGAGGAATCAGTACTGTCAGCTCTTTAGGTGGGATAAAGGTACTTGCAATTAAAAACTGCAGAGAGGTACATGTTAAAAAATAAAAAAAGAGATGGGGTAGAGGATGGAAGAACCATCCAGAAAGAAGTACTTATATTTCTGCCACCCCAAAGACCTACCTGTAACAAACAAAAAAAATTGAGAATAGGAACAGAGCTGAATCAAGTTCTACTCCAACAGGTCTCTCTGTTGAGGTGGTTGCAATTGTGTCTCTTGCTGCTGATCCATTAGCTGGCACACTGCTCTGGTTACTGATGGCATCAACATTTATTTTGGGATGATGTGCATGCAGGGAGGAGGGAGGGGTGATTTTGCTCACTGCAGCTTGCAAGAACAATCTTGATCTTGATAATCCTGTACTGCAATTCTTTACTTACAGAAGAAACACTGGGCATTCATTTGCTCTTGGGCTTGCAGGTTGAAGGTGGCTTGCAGGTCCCCTCCCCTTGGCCTGTTTGTTAAAAGCAAAGTGGCACAGTGCCTGCTGTAGACTGGCCACAAGTGTTGCAGTGATGCAGCTGCCACTGGGTTGCAGAGGACAGACTGGACAGGATGGAGCTGGACCCCCCAGCAGCAGCAGTTGTCCCTGCAGCTCCCTTTGCTGATTGCATGGCAGCAACCATAATCTCACCTCATCTTTCTCCTTCCCAGCTGCAGCATCCCAGATTTGACCCCCAGGGCTGGTGAGGAGGAGGTGAGGGCTTGCTAGGGATGAGAGGGGAGAAGGACAAGCAGCTCCAGATACAGATTTCAGAGAAAGAGGATGCATTCCAGTGTGGGGATGAACAATTCCAAATTCCAGGTCGGAAGCTGTTGGCTTCTGAAGTCAGACTCCTTTCTACTCAGGAAGGTCAGCAGTGTTCATCATTGTTCGAACTACAGTGTCAGAAACTTAGGTAAACACAAGTGATGAGAAAACCCTGATGGAATGAGGCCAGAAGGAGGAACAAACTTCTTAAGCTTATTGGGCAAAGCCTGGCTCACACCTTCCCTGCTTGGCACAAGGAAAAGGGAAAAGGTGCATTACATGCATCTGAACTCTCCTTCCAGAGGTCACATACTGAAACAGTCTTTGAGAGGATTTACACAAGCTGAATAGCCATATTTTATTTCTCTAATAATACCAGTATCAGTAACCAACTGCCACAAAACCTGTAGTATAAAATACTGTGGCATCCCACTCAGGGTTCCTCACAGCAATGAGTGTCCATGCAAGCTGGTTGCATTTTTATGTACCAGGAGTCTGCTTGCTGTAGGAGATATTAAGTTACAGTGAGCATAATGAAATGCTATAATGCGTGAGCCTGGATGGATGGGGCATTTCCAAGCAGACAACCCATCAGCAGCAAGGTTCAGGCTGCTAACAGGCACTGTCATGGGACTGTCCTGAGATTTTGGGTAAAGTAGATTTTTAATTGCTTCTTCCCCAGGCACAGCAGAAAATTGTTAGTGCATATGTCTCTTAGCTGAATTCGGTTGGTGCTTGGCCAGCCTTGGGCATAGAAGTTTTTTGAAGAAACCTCTTGCTGTTGGCTGCAATAAGTGCTTCATAAGTGGGTGATCATTGCTGATACACATTAGATAATAGAGGAGTTCAAACACTGTGCTCAATAAATTTGATTAAACAGGCATGGCTACAATGTTGGCCAAAGTATAAAACCCTACCTCTTGAAAGTTTCTCTTTTGCTAGTGTCATAAAATATGAGATGGAGTGTAACAATAATTTTACAGACCAGAAGAAAGATAGAGTAAATAGTAGTTGTAGTACTAATTTTTTTTTTTAAAGGTTTAATTCTTAAAAAAATTAAAAACCCAAAACCTATCTGTTATTTATTGGTCCCATCAGCATTACATACTGACCATACAGTACAGCTTGTCTCTGACAGCTTGGTTCTAAGAAGACTTTCTTAGGAGATGGAAAATCCCTTCGGACTTCAATCTAGAGGAGTCCAAGCCCAAAGTGTCCACATCTCAGGAGAAAACCCAGTTCCACTGGTGGTCCAGTCTCTGTTCTTGCTGAATATAAACCTCCCTGGGACACAGGTTCATGGAAGCAAGATGGTAGAACTAGCTGAGAGCAACTTTAAAACTCAAGGCTTAGGAACAGAGAATGTTAGGGCTTTTTTTTTTGCTTTACCCAAAATTAAATGCAGATGCTGCCCTGGGATCAAGGACCTGAACCTCAGGCTCTTCTTTCCTATGCAAGTTCTTTTTTGCTTACTGGTGTTATTAAGAAGATATCTCCACAGGGTATGCCATTTCTTATGTAATCATCAGAAACAGACTATCTTTTCAAGGTCATTACTTGCAGTACTCAAATACTCAATGCTTTCTGGGGGGTATGCTTATTTAATCTGGAAGTAGTATTTGTTGAATTACACCTCTCCTAATTGTGGCTCCTAGAAAGTGAACATTCATTTCTGAATTTGAGGAAATCAACGGCTTGGTATACTAACTTCAAGCCAAAGTTTTATCCATAATGTTGACCAGAGTATTGTCCATTTGTGTTGGCATGAACCCAGAACTGCTCAGTTAAGATGCAGTGATTTACAGCAGAGGTTTCTTTACACAATTTTAACCAGTACCTGTCTCCATCCCAGTACTCCACACTTCTGAACAAATGTTACTGAAACAGTTCTGCTGGAGAGGGAACATCCTTCCCTTCCAGCTGAAGGTCCAACCCACTTCTCGCTGCATTCTCTAGGAAGTTTTCCATGGCTGCAGGATGCACTGAAGCTGGCTCAAGAGTCTCTTCCTTTAATGCAGCAAACTGGTTTAGCTAGCACAACCAGCGCTTTGCAGACAACTCAGCAATTATGGGATCATATAACTCTAGTAAGAGGCTGAGCTGCAAATTACTGTAATTATGAATATTTCTGTTGCAAGGCAAATTTACAGCCAGATATATCACGTCAAAATTATTTCATTTTACATGTAATTCTAATTTTGCAATACATTTCTAGAACTTCATTTTCCTGTTAAACAGCATTTTAATTTGGAGAGTCTACTACAGTGGTTGTGGTGGATTATTTTAGATTTCAGAGGCAGATTATGAAATGCAAGCATGCTAAATCCTGATCTGAGACTGAATAGCACAGTTGAGAATGGCGATTAATATGATTATAAAGGCATTGGACAGCGTCTCAGAAGAGGCTGAGTTGTCTCCAGTGCCTCCCATGTACTCAGATGAGTCTTCCTCTGCCATAAAGGGGAAGACACAAGCACCTCCAGAGAGCTCAGCCTTTGGGGGTATTAAGCTCAGAAAAGAGAAGGAATGTGGGGTGAGACTGCTCCCAACACGTGTACCCGGCTTGAATGCCAAAAACAAGGCAGTGGGTCTTTTGTATGACTTTGAGTAAGTCACTTTATTTCCCAGTGCCCATTTTTATTTAGATCTTCACCTGTACAGAGGTAAATACAGAGAGGTTTGGGGAGAATATATTCACTGATGGCATTTAGGTTCCCAGAAACTTTGGTAAAAGGGTCTTGCTCATTAATAAGGTGAAAATTTCCTAATCATTCTTTTTATTACAACGTAATGTCAGGTAATCTGCATCACTGCTACTCCGTCTGACCTTAGCTCCAAGATTCTGAAAGCAGTACAGACTGCAAAGTGGTGATTCCCATGGATTTAAGGCTTGTGGAACATAACAGATTTCAATTTTTAAGAAGACCTCCAAGCTTCTTAAACATCAGCCTCCCTAAAGGGGCTTAAGGCCTCCAAAGCTTAAGGCACAGCTCAAATGTTGCTGAAGGTGATGTGCAGCACAGCACAGCCTGTCTTCTGTGGACAGCATGAGTTCATGGCCTTTTCCTGCCTCATCCCTGATTGACATTGGGCAAGTGCAGCAGCTTCACCCAACTCCATGGTCAGCACAAGGCTGTGACCCAGTGCCAGTGGAAAGAGCGGTGACCTGGGGCCGCCAAAAGCAGGAATGACCTGCTCACCTTTGTCTTCATATTTAGTTATGTTAGGCTCCCTCTCAGGAGGAAGCCAAAAAAACAATCCCCTCTCTTGCCAGCTTGTTCATTAGCACTTAATGGGACAGGCTTGACCCGGTTTCCCCTGAAGTTTCCCCCCTGTGTTGATTGCAGGGGGCTTGAGGCATGCATGGCATGCAGGGCCAGGCTGTGGGGCATTGCTCTGGTCCAGTCCCAGGTGGAACCAATGACCTGGGCTGTTTTTTTCAAGGAACAGCTGCAGGCTGGGGCCAGAGCTGGGAGCTGCAGCAGTACACTGTGTTCCAAGGGCTTGCACTGCTGAGATGTGAGTGAGAGGAGCTACAATCTTTCAGCCCCCTGGCATGGTGTTAGAGGGTACTTTTACTCTGTATCCCTAAAAGGTCTCAGCAGTCATCACTATGATACTCGGGAGCTCTCAGGTCTAATAGTCGGTCCCTGTGAAATAAAAGCTTTGTTATGTCAGGATTTCCTGTTGCAGAGGGAGCTGATAAAGATGTGGGGTGGATTTACTTCGACTGGAGTCTGTTTTACTGCTCATTCAGGTGTCTGGCAAAATCTCTCTTCCAAATTTTAGGTGAACGCAGACAGGTCCAGAGCATGGGAGTGAAGAATCAGACCAAGATATGCAGCTATTTCATAGGGTAGCCTCGCTCACTGCCTTCGCAGTTCACAGCTGTTCCTTGCAGTTTTTGTTGTACTCCCAGATTACTTTCACATCCCTCATCTAGGGTCTAAATCGAGTGAGGCACTGACTCTGACCAAATGGTCTGCAGTGGGATTTTCTCTTGGTGAAATGTTAGTCCCCAGGCCAATACAAATGAAACCTCTGGTTACAGGCTTTCCTGACAATGGCCTTGTAGCTAGTTTTATCCATCCAAGGGCATGTCCTTATGTACAAACTGGTGGGTGACACTGAACCATCCTGTTTCTGAGGTGCCACTGGCAGGATCCTGACCCTGAGCCTTTATTCTAAAAAAATAATTTCAGTATTTTCATTCCTGAATACAGAAACAGCCAAGAAGCTTCACAGTGGAAATGGCCTGTGCAGTGTCTTTCTTGCCTACAGGATTTTCAGAGAGGTAGAGCTGTTTTGTTCTAGCAGGAATGTCATGACACCCTTGTGGCCGGGCTGCTGGGGTCAGAGGGCTCCAACAACTGCAGCAGTGACTGGAAAGAAATGACTTTTCAGACACTGCAAGGGTTTAATGAAGAACAGAGAGTAAAACGATGTAAAAAAATACTGACATGTCGTTAACTTCTGCATTATGTCACAGCCAAATTACTTATCAACAGTATTGCCTATGGTCTGGCCTTGCAAACATCCCCTCCAATGAGGCTAATTCCCATCAGTTTGACGGCTGAGACGTGATAGTCCCCCCGATGAAGTATCAATTATTTATTCTGTGCACTCCAAAAGTCAGTGGGTCCCTTTGATATGCAATATGACTGTTAAATTAGCTGCTGAAGGACTGCCGCTGCTTTTCAAGCTTCAGCCTCAGCGAGAGACGTTTCCACCTCATTGCTCCTTATCTCGCTCATTTCCTCATGCAGCAAAGCCCGTTTAAGTGATTACGGCCCCGGGTGCGCCTTCCCACATCCACCCTGCAATTCAGTCCCGCGCTTGTGCCGGTGCAATTGTTTTGTGTGGGAAGGAGTAAATCAGGCCTCTGAAGTGTTAGTGCTCCTCCATGGGATGCTGTCAATTATTTCATCCAGGAGCTGACTGCCCCAGCATTTCCTTCTGATGTTCCTCTGCATAGGAAACTTTTCAGTGGTGTCCATCCACAGCCAAGGAAGTCCACTCGAACCACCAGGGCACACCTCCTGCATAACTGATGTCCTTCTTTCTCATATATGGCAAACTAGATTAAATTCCTCATGAAATTCAATAGCAATTTAACTCAGAATTAATGTAAATAGCCAATTAAAAATATGCCCAAGAGGAGATATTTAAATACACATTTACTGGTCATTTATATTCTATTACATTATATTAGGCTGAAATATCCATCTGTTATTTAGCTTGCCCAAGACTTCTCATTAAATAAAATTATAACCATTGTTATATGCCGAATTTGTTCAAGATGGTCAATAGCCAAATATTTTATTACCTTTAAGAGTAAAGATAGAAAAAAAAAGTGTGTGATCTCTTGTGAAAGAAATATTCCATCTATTTTCTTTGAAAATGTGAGGGAAAACCTATACATTTTTCAAATTTTAGAAGTGTAAATGACGTCAGTCTTCTTGGTTTTGTCTCAGACCTTACATTTTCAGTGGACTACTCAGACTGAGGGATCGGTATCATGGTAGCTATTCCAGATGTATAAAAATTATTAATCTAAGAATGTGTCTACAACAGAATTTGCACTGGGAGAGTGTTTCTGAAATGCATTCCCTAAGCACCTCCACTTCCCATCCTAGGGTTCACATCACTGAGTAGTCTCAGAGGCACCAGCTGGATCTCTTGCTGATAAAACTCAATGAAAGGGTGTTCCCTAGGGACACATTTGGTGTGCTAATGGGATGAGACTAGAATGAGACCAATGTCTCTGGTAATAGTCAGGTTTCCAGCATCTGATCCTGTTGCACTGAACTATTCACTTAATGGTACATGGTCTAAGTCAGTACCAATCCTCAAAGCTCACCTTCCATTGTGGAGATGTCTGGATACATCCTAGGTAAAAAACTTACAAAACTCAGTCCTTTGCAGTTCAGTTTGGAGATGACTCCACACCAGGCTTACACCTGTCTATATTTCCATCAAACTACCTATCAGTTAGGACCATGCCTGTGGAGGCAGCTTGACCTGCTTTCAGGCTCCAAAAAGTGCTTTTGCAAAACATGTATCTGCAAATAAGAATCTCTAAACTGGAGTTGCAGCTCATGAGTCCTGTCCCTCTTACATCCCAGGAATGCCCAGAAACCTGCTTCCTGGCATGACATGACGTGTTGGCACAAAAAGTATCTAGGACCCCGGATGAGGAGCAGAAACACCTCCTAATGATGCTGTCTGCATCAGAAAGTAGTTTCTGGAACCCAAACTATGTAAGTAATGTAATGTCTTCTACTGACCTCTTTCTCCCCTCTCAACTCGCAGCCTTATATACAACTCTTGCTTCCACCTTAAGGATTTTTCCAGAGCCCTGCTGAGGCTTTTGGTCTTCCTATTTTTAGCTTTGCTTTATTGATAGTGGTTTCCTCCTTCTCTGCCTATTCAGACTGCAACCTAGAAAACACAAAGGTTATTTGATTCCCAAATTGCCTTTCTGTGGACAGATCTGTAAAATTTCTGGAGACAAAAAGAGTTCATGGTTTCTTTCCATAACAACTGGCATCCTCTGCGAGTGACCAGGGAAGCCACGTGCTGTCTACCCTCACAGATTTCCTGAGACCCAAGAAGACACTCTCTGATATCCAAATACAATCAATCATCCCTTGTGGGAGCCAGCAGTGAAGTCTGTCATGCATGTTACTTGGAGTAGAAGGGCAAGATGCAATTTAGATAATTCCAGCCAAAAAATATTGTCCATAAATGCATAGGAAAACTTCTAGATTTTGATAATACAGGTAATTTTTCCCATTTTTTCAGCAGGCATCACGGATTCACTAATCTTTATCTGTGCTCATGAGCTAGATATAAGGTTGTTATTTGGACAAATTGCTTGCCATGTGTTTGGATGTAGTGCGTGGTAGGCTTCGTGGGATCATGCCAATTTAGGGTGTTTGTGATTTGCAAACGAACTTGTGAAGCTGAATGGTATGCCCGTACAATTTATGGAGCTTAAGGGAAGACATAGGAGTAAATAGATGGTATCAAATGTGGCTTTTTCTGATGTCCTATTTCATTCTTGTTAACCAAAAGAGGAAAAAAAAAAACATGGGTAGTTTTAGGGGCAGTTTTTTAAACCTTACAGGGGTAGTCCTTTCTCGTGAGGTAATAATGCAAAAAAATGGAAAACGGCGATAGTGTCACTATAAGCCAAAGAAAGATAACTGTTTGACGAACATAATCATTTATAAGAACTTGTATGTTTCCTTGATGTTCTACTTCAAGCGCAGAATTTCAGACAAATCCAGCAAGAGAGCTCAGATGATAGAAAAAGCCACAAATTGCGACAAAAATTGATTTTTCAGAGGTACGTGACATAAGACCCGATTTTTGGAGTCGTGCTTAAAGTGGGACACACGATTAAAGAACCTGCTGAATCAGAGATTTTGTGTACAAAAGACCAGTTATGCAGCTAATAGGCTGTGCAAATAGACTGTGGGGTGTCCTCATGTTCTTGTAGCTATGTACAGAGGAGCTGCACGTTCATTCCTGCTACAGCTTACATGGACACTACCCAGGAAAATACAACACGTAGTATGGCATCAGCTCCAAAGATTTTCAACTGTGAATTGAATTTTAGGTTCTGCCTTGCTGCCACAGGTATGATCTGCCTTGAAAAGCCAGCAGGTTAGATGTGGTCTGTGGTAGATTGGTCCTCCGGGACTTGAAGTGACTCAGACATTTGATCTGTGGGAGTAATTGATAGTAGCGATAGGTTGCCATCCAATCTTTGGACCAGTGAGAAGATGAGGGTGATAGCACAGTTTGTGAGTGAGTTTCAAGTCTGTTTCTTGCCCATGGAGGAATACCAGGGTGGCTTTTGTCCAAGACCACAGTGGAGAACATGCTCCAGCCTCTCCCATCCTCTGTTGTTTCTTTTCTCATCCATGCCTCCTTCTCCTGGTCTCTTAACCATTATGATCCTAATTATTTGCCAACATTTGAGCTGTTTATCCTTCACCTGGCCTCCTCTCCTTGGTGCAGTCTCTGCAGCACCACAGCAAGAGCCAGTGGCCTTACTTCAGTTATAAGTCTTCGTTCCTTTCTCTTACTCTCCTTGCAAGGCTCCTAGTTCTCAGATGCTTTCACCATGACTTCTCGTATTTGTGCCGGTGCTTGTCTCCTCTGCCACTGACATGAGCACGTCCTTCTCCGGGCAGCCTGGACACCAGGCAGGGGAATGTCAAAAAGCCAGGAGACACAGGCACCCTGCCCTCAGTTTGTGCTCTGAGAGCCACACTGGCCACCAGCAGCAAAAAAGTTTGGTATGTGAGAGCTTTGAAAGTGTGAAACATGCTCAAATCAGGTGAGACCCCGGGACAATTTAACAACCAGTCAGGCAAGATGAAGACATAACCACCATCTCCCCCGCAAATGAGTCTGTGAGAATAAATTGATTAATAACCGCACCGCAGTAATGAGTGACACCGAAGAGATCATGGGGAAAGGATAAAATCTGCCTCTGAGAAAGGCTTGAATAATGTGTGGTCAGTGGGGCAGTGGGCCATGCATTGGATAATGACAAGAAACAAAACACAAAACATCTGTTCACTTGGTGGACACCGTCCTTTCTGCACCACTCGTCACAGTGACTGGAGGATATCACAGCAATCTGACCTGAGGAAGATGTTAGAAATTTAGTTGGTGGGGACAGGTTGTGTTCATGTAGCCTAAGAGAGGAGGTGTAAATACTCCTTTACCCTATATTTAATGAAGTCCATAGGCTTCTTGCAAAGCTTCCAAACTAGAAATTTTGCCTCACTTTGCAGGCTAGTGTTCCTTTAGCATAGTTCTGTCTGCATGCACAGCATTGTATAGATTCAGCACCTCCCACCACACCCTCAAATGAATAGCTGGGGCAGACAACAAGGCAGATGTGTAAGACATTTGTGGTATGAAATGCTACTGAATAAGCAAGCAGCTGTATACTGATCTAGCTTCTTTTTCCAGATGGTCGCAGTGAGCAGCATCCTGCAGGGAGCATTATAATGGTCAAGTCCTGAGCTGACAAAGGCTGAGTAAGTGTAATAATATCTGCGGCTTGAAAGAAAGGATTGTACAATTCTTGCCAAGAGCAGATGGCAAGATAGTGTTCTTAGCCACAACTGATACCAACCTACTAGCAGGAACCACAGATCTTTATTGCAAATATATCTTATAACAATTGATGCAATCCCTTAATCAAAGAGCCTTGACTGTTCCTCTAGTTAATTCCCCCATCCAGTCGGCATTACCGGGCAGTGTCTGGTATAAGGCTTAGCCACATAAGCCGCTCCTAGATTCCTATCTCGTGAAGGTGCTGGCTCGTATCATGCATTACATCAGCCCAGTCAGATTAGATAGAGAAAGGGGCTTTATTCAGACTGCCTATCAGCAGTGCCTCACGTAGATTCTGTGACTCTTAAAGGATCAAAGGACTGATGAGTGATCCAAAACCCAGACGTCATGGCATCAAGAGACGTACTTGTGGCACAAAATTAGGCAGATCCTCTGCTGGAAATGCCAACCAAAGCCACAGCAACTACTTGTCATGTACTAGCATAAACTGTGACTCAGATTTTGCACAAGGGTCCCCTTTGGGAAATGATGTGAATTTGATGTCGTGATGAGTTCAGAGTAGGTACGCAACCAGTACTGCAGGTCAGCTGATGAGGGAAACCCAATCAGCTACCACAACTGCTTGCAGTCATGGACCTGTGACCTTAATCTAGACAAGGGGAACTATTTTAGCACAGATTAGCCAGCTAGAGCAAAGTTATCTCCTCATTAGCCTTCATTTCAGTCTGAGCTGTACCTTTAAATATGTGATAATATACATTTCATATAAATATAAAATAATTATATAAATATAAAATAAAATTAAGTGTATTCTTTAATATTAATGTTAAGAGGTAGTGGCTAGAACACACTAGCTAATGGATTTTACAATACCTCCTTTTGTCTTAAACTAAACAAGTACTCACCTGCCATAAGGAAATCACCTCCAGTGTTTCATTTTTCATTCATCCTAGCTTTTGTTTTTGCTATAGGTGCATTCTTCCTCCCTTTCTCATGAGAATTTCCATTTTGAGACTTGCTTCAGAAATCTGTTGCTCTCCAGCCTACCGTACATAATACCAAGACTGTGAAATTGGGTTTGCCCTTGACCATTCACCCTGAAGCCAGAAAAGAGATGGGAAAAGTGAAGAGAGAAGGGAAGAAGTAATTTTAAAAGACATATACCAGTGCTGTTTTAAAATCCACCCTTTACCCAGTGTTTATAATGGTTAAGGGGATAGTCAGGACATGAAGATGCACCCTGAAGTGGAGTTGGGGAAAATAGTCCTCTTCAAGGGAGAAAGAGGATTCCCATGCAGAGGGGATGGCAGACCCAGGTTGCCGCAGTGAGCAACACCTTGAAGTGAGGACAGACAAGGTAACTATGGAGCAGTTTGAACCTGTCCCTGTAAATATGCCAGAGCCAATTTCCAAGCACCCCCACCAAGTCACAGCACATGTTAGAAAAATTCTTGTGGCCTCAGGGAGAGCCTAGGGTCATGTTTGGTTTAAAGGTCAGCTATGGATGCCCAGAGCAATGTCACGTTGAACATCTACCTCCTTTGGGCAGGGCTTGTTCCTCACTCAGCTCCTCTGCACACCACCAAATTTGCCCACTCAGCACAAGTCATCCTTTGTTACATCAACTAAAGTGCATTCATTCCTAAAATCCACAGATTAAAAGCAAAAGCAGCCTCTGAAATACCCATTGCACTTCTCATAGGGATGCCTTTTCTTCTTCTGTCCATATTCATTTTTATCTTTACTGACGCACATTTGTACAAACCATCAGGGCTGGGGATGGTACTGTCATTGCTGTTTTCTTTTCAAACAGATGAAAAACTTCATCTTTGCAGATCAAGTGTAAGCTCAAATGCTCTCTGTGCCACCAGAGTCTGAACCCACCTTTGGGTCTGTGGGCAGAGTGTTTGCCTTCCCCTTTCCTTAGCTCAGAGGTTCCTACAAACCCAACTGGTTGTGTTTGATACTCATTTGTTCCCAGACATTACTGCTGCAAACGCCAGTGGGGAATAGATGGAGTCTTAACATGCCAGCTGAAAAATAACAAGGTAACATTCACTGAGAAAATGAAACATAATACATCTAGGGGAAAACCAGATGAAAGGCAGATGTTCAAGGGGATGAGAAACCTAGAAACTCAGAGCTCTGGAGGAGATCTGGGAGCGGCATAATGTGAAGAATGAGCTTTGCAGGGACACGTGAAAGGAAATGATAGGGATGATTTTGACCCAATGTTGCATGACCCCGTGGGCAGACAGGGCAGTATCAGAGGAGCATGCTGGAGCCTGCTGCCCAGTCACTCACATAAGGTGCCAGACCATACAGCTGAAGGCACAGCAGGGTGAGGCATCCCCATGCTGGAGCCAGGCTGCAGTTTGCTTTCCCCTGAAGCTTTTCAGCATTATACACCTACTCTCCAGCAGTCCAAGTAATCCTGTCTTCACCCGGGTGTCTTCCCACCTGCCCGTCACTGGCAACACTCCCAGCACTGACAGCAGCAGAAGTTCAGCCAGATGAGTCCTCAGACTGGCCAGATCTGCAGAGACTCCTTTGTGCCTTCTGTTTCAGCAAGAGAAACTCACTCAAGCAATAAACCAGGAGGTGCAATTTCTAAATGTTGGTGTGCTGCAAGACAGTTGCAGGCATCAAAAGAAATTTGTCATCTATACAGCTGCAGATGGAAAGACTTTGGATCCAAGCTTAAAACGTATATAACTCATAGTGCCATTACTTTAGGTTAACCTTTTGATATCTCCCTTGTGCTTCTTGAAAGTGTTGGAAAGTACACTTCAAAGGGGCATTGATTTCAGTGGGACTCAAAGCAAAGCATGTACTCAGGGGGTGGGCTGAGGCAGGACCTGTAACTTCTTTGAACAGCAGGTCTGGCATGTTGTATTTCAAGTGTATTTTGAATGCCAACATATTTACCATTCTTTAGGATCTGTTCTGCGCAGGGACACATTCCCTTCAGCCTTCTCAAATGGAGCAAAGACAACTTTGCTGGTCAAAAATAGCCAGGGAAGTGTTGGCCTCATGCAAGCTGACTTCTTCCTCTGCCACCTCTTTCTCTTTCCTGAAAAGCAAAGAAACTCAAACTGTGTGCATGAGGTCAGCAGAGGGGCTCTTACACGCTCCCTGTGCATAACCTAGCACACTAGAATGTTCTAGTGAAATCAGGCCACTGATGAACCACTATGACACCTGTGGAAGTTCGAAAACTCCAGTGAATCCTGTCCTCAAGGTTCCCTTGGCTTGCATCTGTAATCTGGGCTCCACACAGAAGGTAAGTACCCTCATTTCCCAGGCTTATCTTAGCCTCTTAAATAAGATCATTCTTGTGACATGAGAGGAACAAAAAAGCAAAAACTGTACCAAAAGCCAAGTCAAATGCATATTCTGTCCCTCTCTCACACCCAATATATAATATAAAATGGATAAGAGATTTTAGATTAAGATTCTTTCCGTTTCTCTTTGCCAGAAGCTCAGCATAATTCTCCTTCTCCTTGGTCTGCCCTTGTTGGCTGCCTCTATTCATAGCTGAGGTTCTCGTGTGACACAAGCAATGCCCTGTGTCCAGATATCCGGACATCTTCCCCAACATTTTTAACTTGCAAGGGCTTTACAACAGCTTCCCTTACAGCCCTTAATCTACATCTGAACCTCTTTCTGTGCATTTTCTCATCCTCATGTTGGTATTCCTAAAGCTGCATGGCCCATGTTGAAGAAGTTTTTGAATCATTTCCAATGCTAATCTACTTTCAAAAGCAGAACACATGGAAGATGTTATGTATAAGCATGGTTCAAGGCAGTTGGTGCATCTACCTTTGATCTTATCTTTTTTCATACTTTCCTAGAGGAGTCTGGATAGCAATGTCTTCTGGTGGATATTTTCTGAGATTTTTAAATTTTTTTGTTATTTTATTTTGTTTTCCAGATAAAGATGGAATCCATTACATTTTTCAAATTATTGTGATTTGTAGACATCTATCCTGTAACTCTGAAATAAAAGACTTCAAGTCTTCTAAAGACTCATTAGTCTTCACTGCTTTTTACAAACTCCTTCCCTGATATCCAGGAAAACCTTGGGCTGAACCATGTTTTGAAAAAATCTGAAGATGATCCCATGTTGATAAACATCAGTCCCAAGATGTTTGAAGGAACAATGTCCTCTTTCTTATTCCCACCATGGTTAGCATACGTCTGGCTGTGCAGGGGTCTGAACATCCCCATGGCCCAGATTCCTTTCCTGACTTGCAATTATTTTGCTGCATGACCTATCTTCGTCATCAGTCCCCACAGCCCTTATTGCTGTCACACTCCAGTCCTGGGAAAGGCACTTAACCTCTGTGAGATTCAGCCCTGACCTCTGCAAAAGAAATTGCTTCAGAGCCTGACACAAGGAGTGCTCTGGAAACTGGAAATGAGCTGGTTTTTCTCATTAATGGGAGCTCAAAGGAGTTAAAATGGCATATGGCCTTGATAATTCTTCCCATTTTCTGAATCATTCCAAACTACCAAGAAGTGGTGCCTGCTACCTGACATGCATCTTATCTGGCCCCTAATGAAGAATCTAGTGGAGCCACACATCCCCCCACTGCAGCAGGCAGCAGCTCACAAGGCATTTCTGCTTTTTGACCTGTGCTGCCCTGTGTTGGTGGTGGGGAAAATATCGAACATGTCCATACGTTTTCCTTTGTCCTGAGACTTTGCTGAACAAGCCAAGTTCTTCCCAGCTGTTCTGGTGAAAGAGCATCTTCTTGTGTGCTGTTTCATAACATGGATTAAACCCCAATTGCCTACTCTAAAAATTTCAAAATTTCTGCATTAAACCCTCCCTACCACGGAAGAAGTTATCCCTTCTGTTTGAGGACTACAGGACACTGGTTCAGGCTTCATGTTAGAATGTCTCTTTCTTCCTCACAACCCTTCACATTCTCTGAGACTCATCTCTCCATCCAGGCAAACAAGGCGGGTTTACTCATCACAGATTTGAGCATATGGTTAATAACAACTCATTCATCTCCAAGGAGCAGACTGAATGCAAACAGCAATTACCCTAAAATCATTTTCTATCAATAGTCTCTGTTTCTGTGTTTTACTGTGTCATGTACAGAAGTGGTTCTGTTTCCCCATTGAAGACTGAGGTGACTCAGCTGAGGGAGGGGAAGCACAAGTTTAATTTTATCTCTAGTATATTTTGAAATGAGACACAAATATTTCATTGTAATTCCTCAATACAGGCTATGATTTTATTCATTGTGTGGGGGGTCTTCCACAATTTCAGTATATGATAATACCTGACATAGACAGAATATTTCTTGAAAATCAGTCCATTACAATTTTTTACACCCTCACACACTTTTAACATCCTATTTTTTAAGAATTTATTAATTATGCCATCAAAAAACTCATAATTTCTTCTTAGTGACCACTTACAGTAACAAGATGATGTTTTCTATTTTGCTAGATGCCAAAATAAATATGGAAAATAAATTAGCTTTCCTTACATCCCTTCTGTGTGAACTGTAAGTGAATGAGGCCACTGAATCTGTGAGAGTGCCAGAATATTTTTGCTATTCAAGCAAAAGTAAAAAATAACAGTAATTATTTAAAGTGTCCATTGAGCCAAAACACATCAAAACAAGAATGAAATCTCAAACAGAGAAGCAGTTTTGGGGGGACATAGTGATGCTGCTGCTAGAAAATGAACGGCCACATATATGCAGACTTTTCTATTTCTATTGTCTTTCTCTTATTCTTCCCTACTTTATTATCCAGCTCCAAGTGAATATCAAGGAAGCAGTCAGCCCCATCATGAAGACTAATATTGTATTAGATGAAAGGTACCCACAAAGATGCAACATCCAGGGAAAAAAAAACACTATGGAAAATAAAATCCCACAACAAATAGATTTTCTTCCCACTTGAAATACAATGAAAGTGTTGCATTAGCAAATAATCCAGTGGCTTATAAAGATGTGCTTCTTATAATTAAGAGGTAGAAAAAAAACCTGTGTAAACCATCTTGAGGTCAATAAAGTATTAGATTACAGCCGGATGAAATTAAATCTCAGGATCATAGTTTTTAAATAAAGGAGCTTCTAATAACAGTTACTGGGGTTTTTTTAATTATATTGCCTATTATATTTCTAAGAAAGGAAGACTCAACCTTCAGAGCATCTCATTTCAACTTGCAATCTGCATATCCTGCACTTTTCCATTTTCCTCCTGATTTTTGATAGCGTGTTTGAAAAGATAATTAAAACATATGAATTAGCTGAGGGTGAGCATTATGACCAGTGAGCTCACCAAGAAGAAGATCTTTAAACCCACAAGATGGATGAGAAGTGGTGTGTACATATGATAGCATTATTGTTCTTTCCATTAGGCCATTTACTGCTCTTGATCTCTGACAGAGCTCCCACTGATGTCAAATGCAGTTGTATGCATTGATCCAGAGGGAAGAAAATGCTCTTGTAGGAGGAAGATTTCTTTTCCTCACTCCCTGTGTGACAGAAAATTGATCCAAGCATAAATGCTTGAGCTGAGGAGTTTGGCATGGCAAAATCAAGGCCGGATTTCAAAGAGGCACTTGGGCACCTCATGGAGGTGAGATGTGATACCCAGATTGAGTGGCCATCTACAAGCTATCTCTGATGGCCAAGTTAGGCAGCTGCATTACCCACACAGCATGTTTAGGCATGGATTCAGTGCCTACAGGGAACAGCCCTGGGATTGTCCACATGTAGAGGGAGGCTAGGTGAAAGGGTCCAGGCAGAAGGATGGAAACTCTGTGTGCTGTCAGTTTTCAGCAGCCCCTTCTTCCTGCCAGTACAGATGGCACCTGCTGATGCACAGGCCATGGTCCTGCAGCTGCTGGGGCTAAAAGAGCTCTCCAAAAGACTCCAGCCCTCTTGGTGGTGACACTGCCAGTGGTGGGAGCCAACAGCCAAGGGACAGCTCACTCCCCAGAGTGAGGGCATTCAAGTCACAAGTCCTCAGGAAAGGAAATCTCAATAGTTCTGCTCTGCAAACTGGGCCACCAATGGAAAGGGAGGTGTGAAATATGGGGGGCCAGAAGGGAAGAGAGCTAAAATTTATAGGCACTCAGGAGGTCCATATTCTCAGGAGCGTCTCTGTATTTAGCCTCCACCATGCTTTACTTGTCTCACTGAGACAAGTAAAGAAACTTCAGCTGGTCACCACAACAGTGACCAGCTGAAGCCACTGAGGCTGGGACAGGAGTGCTCAGGGTCTGCATGTGGCCCTCAGGGGGCTTCAAGGATGGGCACACTGTGGGGAGGTGTTGTAGCAGCTGTTGGCTGGAAGGAAAGGCTCCCCACATCAGGCTTTGAGATGCAGCAATAAGGAGCACAGACCACAGGATACCATCAGATATCCTGAGCCCTTTAAAGCCTGGCACTATGTCGAACTGGACGTGGCCAAACCAGTGAGGGGAAGCAGAGTGCAGCAGCACAGCCACACCCCCTCACAATACCCCTTGGGCTCCAGAGATTTTCAGGCACAGCAAACTCCCTTAAACCCCTTTGCACTTTGAGTCGTTTCTGATTTATACTCATCCCCCACATGTAAAACATTTGTTTATTTCTGTAATATATTAAAATACAGTAACATTCCATACTGGAGGGGGGAGCTTAGAGGGAGGGTAATGACTTACATATGTACTGTGCTACCCTGGATTTTTTCCAGTATCATAAATAAGAGGGAGAGCAAGATTTTACAGCTCAACCATTAATAAGAACAGTCCACTATCACATATGGAAAAACACTTTAGTCGATAAAAGCTGACACAACACTGATGGCATTTAGCTGTCCAGTATGAGTCATCTTCATAGAATAAATTCCAAGAGAAAATATTATATCATTAGTTTACTTGTAACCTCATTGCAGGCAGCTGCAAATAAACGTTTGCTTTGGTCTGCTCTAAAACAGGATAGCACAGTTCTAGAAATAAGTTAATTAAACTGTGGATACTGTGGACAAATACACTTTATTGAGGGTTAAGCCTTGCAGGTATTCCTTTGCATTACCCACAGGTAATTATTTTTTGCTTTTTACCTCCTCTCCTTGCTAGGTGGTTTGAAGAAAGGAAAACTGAACACACGGTGCATGGGAGTCAGTGATCTTTTAAGACATAAACTTCTTCACAGCATAAAAATCCCCGGCATCCTTGGGAAGAGACTCAAACACTGGAATGGAATAGTCTGAAAGGCAGAAAGGAAGGTTCAACAACTGTCCAGCTCCCAGGTTTGGGTCAGAAATAATAGAACAGTTACACCAATGTCTCTATTCCCCACTCCTGGAGGGTAAAGCACCACCTTTTTTTTGTGTTTGTGCTGCTAACAGAAGTGGTCTTCAATGTCTCACACAAAGTTGCTCTCCAGGCTTGTTTATGGACCATACTTGTTTATCTTCCTTTTCAGTCTTGTGAAGCATCAAAGTTGCACTTGCTGCCCTCGGGCACCTGTGTGGACTCTGCTGGGAGCCCATGTGCAGCAGGTTTCCTGCATGGAGATGTGTGGCTCTGAGAGGTGGCTCAAGTCTGAATCACCCCTGAAAGCACCGATTTTTTCTCACTGACTTGGGTGACTAAGCTCCAAGCACATGAACCTTTACAGCATGCCTGGTGCTAGGTGGGGAGGGTCTGGCTGCCAGCACCTACGTGGGCTGTAAGAACCTAAACACAAGTGTGGATCCCAGCCCTTTGGCCTTCCCTAGAAAGATAGTTGAGCTTTGTGCCTGCCTACGCATGCAGCACTGTCAGTAAAATAAGAGCTCAGAGTCATCGACACCTTCTGTAACTCATCATGAACATTGCTTGCATGCATTTACCCAAGCCTTGGGAGAATTAAAGCAAGTTTTGCATAAACATATTAGGAGAACCATCATCAGTAAACTGCTGATTTTGTTAGCAGTCAGTGCATGCCTTTAAACATCCTCCAGGTCATGCCACTCTGAGACAGCACTCTCCTTTGAGTGTAGTAGCTTGCACCACCATAAGTGTATGCAAAGTCTGAGTCTGAGATTAGAGTACACCTGGGGCTCAGTCTTTTCTCACTAATTTATTCTTATAAGGGTATTTTCTCTTCTTAAACTAATCAAGAGGGGGGGAAAAATCATGTTTTAGGAAGCTGCATGCTGTTAAATCCTTGTACTGGTAAATAACAAGTAGCTTTTAAAAGCTGAAAGACCTGAAATCATGTCTGAGCTTCCAGCAGCAAACAGCAGATCTGGCAATGTGCTCGTCACCCCTGTTACGTGCATTGTGGTGATACCTCGGCACTCTGGGCCCAAATCTTTCATTCCACTGAGCTTGAAGAATGAGTGAATTCAACTGTCCGTGATCCAGGGTAACAAGGGAGTTGGGCTCGCCAAATAACAAAAATTGCAGGAAGCAGGGGTAGAGCGAGAGAGTCTGCTGGGACGTTTGAGCTTTATGTAGCACAAAAGCAATTCTCAGATATGAGGTGACCTTGAAAGCTATTCAGCTCATTTTCACATCAGCTAATTAGCCCAGCTGGCTCCTGCATGGGAAGACACTGGTGCCTGTGTGTATCTAACCTGCACCTTGGATAAAACAACAGGAAATATTAACCTGTTCCCAAGACCTAGGTGTGTGGGGAGTAGCAATAGGTGGGGGAAGAAGAAAAAGGGAAGGGATGTAACAATAAAAACACATGGTGATCCTCCATCTCAGCTTTTGTGCTGACTGCAGCAGATTAGGACAAGGGCTCTCCTGCCTTGGGCTCTCAAATGGCTCTTGCTGCAAATAGTTACTGTCTGTGCAGCAGAAGCACTGAAAAAAAGCCAAGCCCAGCATCACTAAGAAGCCATGGTAATCATGGGAGCAGTATTGTCTCTGAAGTGCTAAGTAGGTGACAAAAACAGGAACAGAAAGGTTAGGAATATAGACAAAAGTAAATAGGCCAGTCTCTTGGGCCAAGCCATCTAATACAGTACAAACTCGTTTGAACTCAAGCCAAGGGACTCCTGTCTAGCGAACCTGATTTATCAGTGGGGACCATCACAATCTCAGCCACTACCCAAAAAAGAGTAAAAAAATTCCCAAATATCTGCTTTTGATAAATAAGTGGGATACAATGCCCTCCTAGCCCTATCACACTAGCACCGGGAATTTCTTTTACGCAGAGACTGTAGAATATTTTGAGCATCTGAAACCTCTCTGTTCCTTTTAAGTTCATGGCTTTGCTCTGCAGTAGTCTTACTAAGAAGCATGTAGCAATACATTTGCATGGATATATAATTACATTCTGACAAGGTTTCCATATAAAGGCATATTATTGATTAAATTAAGAAAACATTTTTTCTCTACCCTCATGTCTATATGTTTTGCCAGACCTCCGATTTATTTTGGATACTGCCAGCAGAAAACTTTATTAATGAAATAGAAAAGGGAATTGTATAAATCCTTACATTATACTAAAGAAAAGATTGCTGAGATTTGCATCCAAATCATACTGGATTTTTGAAAGATTTGAGCACTTAACATCTCTTTGTTCCTTATCAACATATAGTAGAAAGGAACAAATTAGTTTCCCAGAAACTGCCTGATGGTTCTAATACCACTGACGCCAGAGGAAATGTCAAGCAAATCAGTCACCATATTCCAGAGGAATTAATGCCTGTGAAGCAGGCTATTAGACACTCAGCCTTCCCACACT
Organism: Erpornis zantholeuca; assembly: GCA_013400515.1. Classification (NCBI taxonomy): domain Eukaryota; kingdom Metazoa; phylum Chordata; class Aves; order Passeriformes; family Timaliidae; genus Erpornis; species Erpornis zantholeuca. Next base: position 51,249 of record VZTN01033985.1, read on the forward strand.
CCACTTTGCAAGAATATAGGGCTGGGGATTGACAGGAATACATCAGGTTTTCACGCAGACATTTTCCTCACAAATATTTCCTAGCTAATTCATGGGATAATTCCTTCCCCTCCCCAACTCACTCAATTTATTAGGTGCCTGAATGCTCTTCTTTTTTGATTAAGAGTGCAAACTTTGAGAGACAAAAACAATATTCCCTTTGTCTTTGTGCAGCACTACACACAAGAATAGGACTTGATAGGTAATTAGAATAATGACCGTAATGGCTTAGCAAACAGAATGAACTCTTGACTGCAATTGCAGAGGATCTCTCGCCTTAGCTATTAAGAGGGTGCTACAGAATCGAGGTCGTTGTCTCTGCAGGTGATCAGCAATTTAACAACAGTGCATTGCATTTGGTTTTCATCTTGGAGATAGCCAAGCATGCAGTATATTCTTTATGAATCTAATTGGAACAACTACAAATCTCTCTTTCAGATCATTCAGATAAACAGAGGTGTCTTGGTGTATCAGGAATATTGTCTTTCCTCTGGCCAAGTAATAAGTGAAGTGATACCGAGGATTGGTTCAGGGCCTTTGATCTGTAATTCATTGAATAAAATTTATTCCTCTTCACTAGTGAGAAGTATTGTTACAGAGCCAAATTGATTGTTCCTGTGATGTTTGTGATGACATTTGCTGTTTCTCATGGGATCAGCAGTTTGAATCATTTTGCACATCTAGATAGCAGTGGAGAAAAGGGATGACTCTCTTTCAAACAAGGATAGCTGCATTCAAAAGGAAAAGGAAATATATTTTCAGTTCCTGACCATGGTGGCTTCATATGTAAAGCTAAGGCTTGATAGGACATGCCCTAATTATTGTGATTTGTATATAAGGTGAATGGAAAGTTTACTGTATTGCCAGGCTGGTGAGCAGTGGTTCAGAGTCCAGCTGGCAGAGTTTGTCAGGTTTTGGTTCAGGAACATGACCTAACAGGACAGATTGCCTCATCAGTGAGGTCACCAGTGCTACTAAGTCATGCACAGGGACGTAAGGAGGCTGGAGAAGTGGTCCAACAGGAACATTTTGAAGTCAAGCAGGGGAAATGCAAAGCCCTGCCACTGGGGGGAATAATCCTGTGCACCAGTGGAGGCTCGGAGCAGGAAACTGGAAAACAGCTCTGCAAAGAAGGATCTGGCCGTCCTGGTGGCCAACAAGGTGACCATGAGCCAGCTGCACCTTATGGCAGCAGAGGAGATTAGCCTCACCCTGGGCTGCACGAGCAGGAGCACAGCCAGCCCTCTTCCCTTTGCTCCTTGTGCTCCGTGTTGGATTAGTCATCCTGCTGTCCATGAGCTGGTCTGCATACCCAAGGATATTGCATATTTACACAATCCAGCAGATGCTACTCTGTGCGTGGCAATTTCCTTTCGGTTTCATCAGGTGCAGTCGCTGCTCGGGCTGCGACACCCCTCAGGTCACCCCAGTGGGTAAGGAGGAGAGAGCTGTGCAGCAGGCTGCACTCGCTCAGCCTGCAGATTCCTTTTGCACGAGCTAAGTTTGGGCACAGAGCTCTTAAATAAGCTCTTGAACTTTCCATTCCCTTTTTGGGCTAGATTATCTCAGAGGCTGAGGCGAATAACTACCTGGCTCCTCTCATCAGCGGGGGATGTTCAGCATCTTGCAGACTCAGTCCTTCAGATACACAGTCACAGAATCACAGGGTGGGTCAGGTGGGAAGGGACCACAGAGGGTCATCTGCTCCGAGCTCCCCGCTCAAGCAGGGTAATCCCAGAGCGCATGGCACAGGATTGTGTCCAGAAAGTTCTTGAATATCTTCAATGAGGGAGACTTCACAACCTCCCTGGGCAATCTGTTCCACAGATTACACATCTCTGATGTGGAGACCAGGCCTGGTTTTGGCTGACACGGGAATTTGTGCCTATTGCCCACGTGTGAGACAGGAAAAAAACTCTCTATCCATATCTACTGCCAATGGGACGTCACAAAAATATCAGACTAATGAGGCACTTTATAACAAAACCCAGTTGAGACTTTTGTTATGGCCAAATCAGTCTCAATGTTAACAATTCCCTGTGGCTTGTACATGCTCATGATTATCATGGGCATGAGTGCGGTCAATGACTCCAAACACTGCCATCCATTTGCATCCCCCGGCTTGGAGGCATTCAGTCATAACCCCCGGATCTGCTGAGAATCTGCAAAAGGGAGTGAGTGAGTTCTCACGTGCAAAAGCGGGGAAGTGGAAAGCATTCAAACCCGCTTGGGTATGCTTGCATAAACCTTTTATGGCACACACTAACAGTTTGCAATTAAGCAAAAGGAGGAGAATCTAGACTGGCCCCATGATTCAATAGCAATGGCATTTTAGGGAATAAAGGGGGACTTCGAAACTGACCGTGAGAGGTGGGTGAGAATGTCATTCACTGTTGTACACACACCAGAGCACACTTGGTAAGATCCAGTCTGGCCAGTTTTAAGCACTCAGTTTGTACCTACCTGTAAGATGCACGGTTTCGTCTTCTCAAATGTGCACTGTGGATGCCTACGCCTGACATTGCCTGGACTCATAGAGGAGAGAAGTGAGCTTATTTTAAGGTACAGCTGCCTTTTACTAAGACAGCTGTGTTCAACAGGTCACAAGAATGGCTTCCTAAAAGAACCTATCCCTGCCCATTGACTAAGAAGTGTGACTAGGTCTAACCACTCAGTAGCAGATTTTATTAGAAGATGAAGAGAGACAAATCATACCATAGTCCCTTGAGAGTCCTGAAGTCTCAGTACTTAAAGGGTTCCAGCAGGAGAGCCCATGTCCCAGCACAGTGGCCTACACTCGGGTGTGATGTCTCTCTGGCTTGCCCTTGCTGTGGGTCTTCTTCTGCTGACTTTGAAGGGCAGCTTCAATGGGTGCCTGCAATATCAGCACCAGCTAAGGTCCTGAAGGAGGCAGGCTGCTTCCCAGCCACTGCCGGCCAAAAATCAGCCAAAAATCAAGTTAAAAGGAGAGCTTTATCAGCCATTTAGAGTCATAACTTGTATACGGGATATGACCCACCAAGACAAGGTAAGAACCAGAAATGGTCAGAATTATCACGGGAGTTGTTGGAAAAACCGTCTGTCCAGTGACGACCCTGTCCTTTACAGCTTTTGCCACATATGAAGTCCCCTATTCACGGGGTTAAGTGGTTTCTTTGACTGTGCACACGCAACAGGGTTAGCTGGATTGCATCTCTTCTCATAGGAAGACTCACTGTGCTCAGCAGATTGTTACGGCATCCTCTCGAGTGCAAGTCATACAATAAAAGTTGCTAAAGTAGTTTCTATTATAAAGCCTTGCTTTCACGGCACGCCAAAAATGTTGCCTTTTCAGATTGGGCGTTCCAAGGTTGATTGCAATCCAAAGGTCACTGCTGAAAAGCCAAAGCAAAAGGATTTTCTTAGTTATGTGCTGTGATTGTCCCTGTATGTTTGGGAAATCCACTCATTTTCAACACCCTCTATTGTCCTTTGAAGCACATACCACTGACCAGTGTGATGGAGCCCCGATATGGGAGAACATGAACCACCAGGATGAGCTGATGGATCAGTCACTATGTTCTCAAAACCCTGTCACATTTATAAGCATTGCTGTGAAGCCAGGACCAAACCTGAAATCGTAGGGAAATTAAAGTCTAGACATTTTTCAAATCTTTCCTGATAAGGCTGCATATGAGACACTGGCTTGTCTGACAGCGTGAACTTAAAGGCAGCGTCGCATACAAAGTGTCTTTCAACATTGCATCCTTCCCATGGAATCAGCAGTCATTCTAAAAAGACTTAAAAATGGCTTAAATGTTTTAAGCACCTAGAAGACTTAATAAGGATTTAAGTTGGCTCTAATGCTTACATTGTGCTACCTTAAAGATTTAAGGCAGCTTAAATGCTTATGTGCCTTAAGAAGTTTGAGTAACAATCACTTTGTCTTCACAAAGCCCAAATAATCAGGATTTATTTGGTGAAACACTTCAGGGAGGTCTTCAAGTCACCTCTTTTCTGAGCCTACTAGAGACATCTTCATTAAGGGTGACCTGGCAGCATCCGCTTACAGTTTTGCCTATCTGCCTAAATATCCATGACTTTTGCCTGGCACCCAGCACCTCACTGCTTAAGGTTTATCCCATCCCAGCATGTACAATGCTGTGGGCCTGAGAAAAGCTCTTACCTCCCTCTTGTTCCTGTGGGAAACTGAGGCACTGCCAGGCATGATTTGCCCAAGGCAGCATAGGATGCCTGATGCAGTGAAGAAACTGGAACCTGGCTCTCCCACCGACCAGTTCCCTGAGTGCTGGGTCTCCCTCTAACCATATCAGCTGTACTGTCTTCCTAACACTGGTTTATTTTCTTTTGAAGCACGGCCCTTAACTCAGCTCCACAGGCAAGAAAGAAACTGCACTGATGGGAGTTTGGGCTATTATTGTTCTTGTATTATTGTTCTTGGGGAAACCCCCCTTCTCTGGTACCCATCTATTTCTTCATGGCCAAAACCCATTTCCACTTAAAGCCCAGTGGACTAAAGCCCAGTCTCCCTCTCCTTTCTGCTTTATCATACAGAAGCCATGAAGGCACCTTTCGCCATCTGGGCAGAGAAGCTTCTGGGAATTTCTCTCCTTCCCTCTGAGAAGCCAGCTCGCTTCAGGAACTTTTCCTACTGCTGGAGTTTGGGACTGCAGTCCGGACATTGACCTGGGCAACCAGCCCTGTTTCAGCAGGGGGCTTGAACTAGATGATCCCCAGAGATTGTGCCCAACCACAACCATCCTGTTACACTGTGATGTCTCCCACATGCCTCAACATCTGGTCCTCTGAGTATTCTGTAGTAATTATAGAGGAAACTCATTTCTAGGGCCTAGTTTTACTAGTTGACAGTGAAATTCCACAATATCTGTTGGATAATGATAGCAGTTAGCCTGGAGAGAAGAACAAACATCACGGGATGGGAATGTGGTGGGTTCAGGAGGCACAACTCTGGGAGTAATCTCTGGCAGTTGTCCATATTTGCATGCACTTATTTGGAGTTACAAAGTCACTTCTTCCGCTTCTCTGACACATTCTCTGGCTTGCTCTTCTCTGAATCATCATTTATATAAAACAATAAATGCAGCCCCACAGAGTAAGACCGGCTCTAGACACAGATGAAATGGATGGATATCCGCAGGGGAGAGCTATCTTGAAGGAGGATGGAGGAAAGGGACTAGCTCAAGCTCAGGGACTTTGCTCTTCATTTTGGCTGTGTCAGAGCCCTGGAAACCAAAGAGGCTGCTACTGATGCTGCTGGAGGAGGGGTTGGGATGTAGTGATGAGCAGGGGCACAGGCTCCCAGGGCAACAGGAGCTTCTCTGCTTAGCACTTGTGCCCTATAGGCAGATGTAACGATCTCAGCTCTCTATCTAGACTCCTTATTGGTTTTTTTTCCCCTTTTCCACTGCATTCAGCCTTGGCCTGGCCTCTGTCACTGATCCTTGGAGTAACAACATTCAGCTTTGCATGTAGTGCTGCACAGCTTAGCCTGGTACTGCCTCAGACTGAAATTACAGGGCCAAATTCAGCTCTGGTGCTTGAGTTCTTTGCTCCTTGCGTTGTTCCTCTGCAGCATTTCTGCCCGAGGCCAGCAGAGCTGTACCACTCCAGCCAGGGGCACATTCAGTGCACTGAAGTCCATTCATTAGAAGTTTGTTCTTCATCCTTGTCTGTTCAAAGGCAGGGGGACGGGGAAACGCTTGGGTCTGCACAACCGATTTGCTGTTGCCTGGCTGGCTGCTGAAACAGCACAGTGCAGAAAGCTTCCCATGGGATTAGTCATGCATTCAGCGTGCCGGGTGTTCTCACAGTTTTAGGATGGGGAAAGCATCCTTACACGCAGCAGGACATTCACAGAGCCCAGCCAGAGTGCCCCAGCAAGGACATGACTTGCTCTCCATGGACAGCACAAACAAGGATTTGTCAATATTGCTTGGGCCAGATTTTGTTTTTGCTGAATTTGTTTTGCAAATGTTGCTTTGAATATGCTACCAATAAATGGCCCTTTTCTGGCTTTTCTCCAGTGCCTGGGACACATCCCGTTCCCTGAGCAGGCCACGAATGGAGAGTTACGTGGAAAGCATTGGCACCGTGAATAGCCGCAGCACGAATTCCTTGTGTCAGGTCTTCTGTAACTTATGTCCCCTTCCTGCCAAATGGCACCGGGAGCTGCTTTTCTTCTGAGGGGAGGTTTCGAACATAAGACAACCACTTGGGTATGTAAACAGGGTGTTTACAAACTTTCCAGATTTAATTTTAGTTAATATTTAATAATAGCCAGTAACTATAATAAGATACCTTCATCTTTACTGTTAGTACTTCACTTTAAAATTACCTGCCACTCTGATATGACATTTTCTGTCCTTCTTTTTAACATAAGCAGCTTTGGAAGAGCAAAAAAGTGGTGAGCACAGATGTTTATCATAATGGTCTTATTTTCTGTTTTAACATACAAGATAGACATCCACTGTGTGGGCTGGGAAAGAGGTGTACACATTCAGGTAAATATATACACACTGAAGAGGAATGTGGAAACTCTTCTAGGGTTTATTTAAGATGCTACAGAGCTATGAGGATACTACCCACCCAGAAAAACTAGAGAAACTAGCTCCAATCCTTTAGAAAAGAGCAGATGAATGGGGCTTTGAGTGTTTTAAAAAATAATGGCGAGAAGTGAGTGCTCTAAATAACTTACCGCCTTCAAATGTTGCTGCTAAGCTGCATGAGTTGGGAACCAGTTTCATTTTGAATAGTGTCTTTCATGCAAATCACATCTCTGTATGCTTCAAGGCTCTAATTAGAGTGTTATGACCAAAAGAAAAAGAGAAATCGGAGATATGAGCAACTGCGGGTTTAGATAAGCTTTGAGTAAGATGGGAGAGGCGGTGAAGCGGAGAGCTAATGTCATCTCCCAGTAGGGGTCAAGAATTTAAGCTCAGGGTATGCAGGATGGGTGGGCCCAAAAGGAATGCCAAATGATTTAAAACAGCAGAAGGAGCTAATGTACAGGATGAGTTGCCATGGGGGAGAGCACAAGCAGCTGGTAGAACAAGATTTTTTTGCCATCTTTTGTTCAAATGAGTTGCAAAAGGCAGGAAAAGATACTCAGAGGCAAATGAAGAGGGGACAGATTTGTGCAGACTTCTTAACGCAGTTGTTAGATGGGCTGTCTTCTGGAGCGTGCTGCTGTGTGATTAGTTCTTGAATTAATTAGAAAAATAACAAGTGGCCCGTCCTCTCTGTGGTCAGTGCTCTGAACCTCATTAGCGCCAGTGCACAGCCCATTAGCAGAGGACTTGCAACATCAAACCTCCAAAGGCTTGCTGGGGAGCAGGATGAGACCTGGAAGCCTTTAGAAAGCGCTGTGAGGATCAGACAGCATCACATACAGGAAGGAATCCATGGACTCCGTCGGCCAATGGACAATTCCAACAAATTTCAGCAAGCTTGCTTTTTTAAATCACACTGAAGAGCACTGGCATTGCTTTGAACTGCCTAGTACTCATAGTCTTGGGATGTGCTGTTTCCCAAGGGCCAACAAGAGGGAACTTGTAAACTGCTGATAGCCAGGCAAAAAAAGCATGCAGTAATGTTTGGCTTTGCAGCTTATTTTCTTATGAAGGTGGTTTGGGGTTATATTTTCCCCCTGAATTTTCACACATAACTACATTAATGTAGTGAGTCATGTCTGTGTATTTACAAAGAAACAGATCCCAAAGGAGTTTACGGATTTGTCATCCCAGTGCTGAATCTCTGAGAACGATGCTTCCAGATCATAACGAGATACTGTATCCGCTCCCGGAGACAAAGCTTGTTCAGCTTTTCCAAAGGAGTGAATAAGAGCCATGTGTATGTAACCCTTCCACAGGACTCGATGGGCAGTAGCCAGGGCTGCGTTCAAGTGTGAGTGCATCATTACAAACACTCCAGCTTGAGCTCAGAACCAGCAACCTGGGAAACAACAGGTTATGCTGTCTGAGAGGCAGTCACTCTTAAAATGCTCCCAAATGGGGGCCAGGTGGGTAAAAAACAATGCACTTATTAAAGGGGGAAAAAGGAAATTTGAATGAAATTGGCAAACAGCATTGTAAGAACAAATGTCTAAACTGTGGCACTTTCTCTTACTTTGGGATATAACTGCTTGGCAGCTTTTCCACTCGTGTGTGACCTTTCCTGGTGGTTTCAGTCTTGCAGGATTGCAAGGATTTACCCAGCTGGGAGATGTGCTCTCCCCTGTGGCTGTGGCTGCTGGCTGCTCTGTCAAATGTGCTACAGTGCTCTCCCTTTGCAGCTCAGATGCTGAAAGTGGTGGGGTTGGGTTGAGGGACCCAACTCTGCCACTCTGGCCACTGGGCTTCTCATTTCTCCCGAGGGAAACAGAGCTCCCCTGGGTTTGAGTCTGTTGGCCTGTGGGAATTTCTGGGGTTCCAGGGGCATATTTGGAGGGAACACTTTCATTGGGGTCTCCTCCATCAGGTTTGCAGGTATTTTCACTGTTTTAAGAGCAGCTTTATAAAATGGGAATTTATTTGTCTTCCTGTAGCATGTGCACTGCATCTCCACCTGACTGCAGAGGTTTGCTAAGGACATAGGTCCCAGCCTGCTTATTAACTCAGTTGATGTATTTGCTTTCGGAAATGCTTGGTGCTAAAATAAAATGAAAACATCCTAGAATCAGGTACATTTGGAGTACATAGCTCATGGGATTTTTTTTCCTGCTTATCTTAGGCAATTACTGGTTGTATCACACCTCAAAGTTGGGTGGCTTTTAGAGCATTTTTTTCTCTTGACATATCTGCTGGGCCTATTAGTCATGTAAATGCCAGCTCTTCCTGGAATTTGGATGAATTATCTCTTTTAACATTACCTTATGAAAACCATTTCCATGCATGAAGCATTTTCTCTTAGTGTTGTGAGAGAAAAATGAAGTCACACACCTATGGACATCACCCTGTATGCAGGCAGAATGAAAAAGCCCCCCTGTTTAGCTATGGCAGTCAAGGTGCACACTGTTCTGAAAAGCAGTGTTTCTTTTTTGAATGTTTATACCCATCATCTTTCATTTTCATCTGATGTCACTTCTCTCTTGCATTAAATAAAAGGAAATAACATGTTCAGCTGAAATTCTCTGTGTTACTTCAGCTGACATATTCTATATTATCTGAAGTCATTCTGTCAGGTTCCCTCATATCTACCATCACTCTCACCTGAGCCTTTTCATCTTTCAGTCTCTTCTGCACCTCAAATCTTTATTATTGCTCTTTCCAGGCTCCTTCAGACTACTTTGACCTCATCTCTGCAGTGCCGCACAGGTTTTTCTGGTTTCAACTAACCTGGAAAAATTGATGTCTTCAGCATATTTCCTTTTCTCTTCCCCTCCTCCTGCTTTGCCCATCAGGACACCTGTAGCCATGTGCTGCCTTTGCCATATTGCAAGTGAACTCCTACTTTACACTCTCATTGGCAATTTTTATCCTTGACTGAATTTTGCCCACATGTCCATCCAGTTACTTAAGGAGCATTTTTTAAATGCTACTAAGAAGGTAAATCTGGTTTTAAATCAGTTCTCTCTACTGCAGGGGAGCTAACAGATGATGGGAGAGGCACAGCCCACCCTCACCAAAGGCCTGCTCTATTCACCAGGCTCTTTGAAAGCAATGTCCTAGTTATCAGTTCAGCCAGTGCTTCCTGTTCCTGATTCAAGGCTTCTGGTCCACAGCTTTTATTTTCCAGACCGGTGCAATCACTGTGCTTTGGAGGGTCTTAGCAGTCCAGAAAAAAATATCCCAAATTCCTTTAGGATTTAGTGGGGAAGTTTTTACTGGCAGCTCAGCATTGTATTGGTTCCAGTCTTTGGTTCTCTGATACATGGTGCAGGAAGGAGGAAAGAAGAAGCCTGATCCTCCAACATGTTCAGGTTTTCAGGCTAGAAAATTATATCTGAGGTACTGCCCCACAGATTATCCCCAGGCAGCTTGGGGTTGTGATGGACTGTGCTTCTGGAGGGAGAGGCATCTGCCCAGAGGGCTCCTGGTGACAGGGGTGCTTGGCTCCACTGGGACCAGTGAGGACATGGGCCAACACAGAGGTGAGAAGAGGGCTGACAGGTGTCACAGGTTTTGCTGGAAAGATGGGCCGCATTTGCTTCACCCAATCCATTCCATCTGCCATGGCCAATGACAAACTCTTACCAATTCCTCTTGTACTGCTTTTTTCAGCCTGCCAGTTTTATCCTTTTCTCCAGATGAATTTACACATATGGGTGAGGGATATACCAGCAGCAGTGGAAAACCCATGGCTGGATAAAGCCTGCATCACAGTTTCTCTGTGGATGCACACAAAGGGCAGAACCTCACGAGGGAGAGGGCTCTTCAGTGTGGTTTGTGGCTGTGTGCACAGGAACAAGAGGCACGAGCTAGAACTTTGGTGTGATAGCTGGGATTTACCAACCTCAGACTCTCACACAGGGCAGTTGATCCTGTGAAATGCTTTAGGACAGGACACATTCCCACAGAACACAGCGGAAGCCATCCAAGGTCATTCCTGCTCTATCATTTCTGTTAATACAAAAGTCAGACACGGAGCATTAAAACAATCCCTTCAGGGTGAGATTGCCCAAGGGTGTATGCAGGTGGCATGACTGCCCTTGCACTGGGATAATGATGGACAATTTAGCCCTCATTTGTGAGCTGCTGTTAAAACCTAGCCCTATAGACACCTCCTGGTTACGTGGTTGTTGCAGTACAGGATTGTTTTTCTCTGTAAGAAAGAAATTAAATTCCCTCTGTCTAGTGGACAGCCTCTTTCTACAGAGGACTGAGACAATGCATCCAAACTTCTCGCTGTAGTATCCAAAGGTTTTGGCTTTGCTACATGTCAATAAATAACTGAAATGTCCCATCATTCCAGTAGAATGGGGAGTGAGAACAATGTACGACCAGATAATTAAATGTCTTGTCTTTAAATAAGAAACAAAGTAGTTTTCAATAGAGGCTGCCAAAGCAAGCACCCTTGCTCTTCTGACATGCTTCTGGGGCTGTACTTGGTATTCTGTGACGAGTGATTGTGTGGGGATTTTGCTGCATGTAAACACTAAAAAAAAGGTTTTCATTCTACTCTTCTGCCTTACTCAACCCAGATGTGGCTTTGCCGGTCCTGTTGAGAGACTTAAAGGCCGTGGGTAACCCCATCCAGCTCTGCCCTGGGTCAGCATGAAAAAGAAAAAGCACAGAAGAGCTTCTTGTAGGCAGAGGTATTTATGTCTTCGTGTCTCACAAAGGAGAGAAGGAGAGGTACCATTCTCTACCTCCTCTAGGGAAAAAATGATGTAGGCAACAGAGAAGCACCCCCTTGCCTGGCTTCACCCTATAGATCTTCCACATGACCCCTATGAATTGCTCAAGAACACCCTCCAGGAACAAATGCAGGAATCTGAGAATGAACTGCACATAAAAATCAAATTTCTTCCTGAACTGGCTTTTTATATTATGACCTATATGGTATGAGGCATTTTATTTTATTTTTTTTTTGGCAGCAGAATTGGCCAAACCACTACTTAAGTAATTAACCTCAGGAAGATAAACAGGATATGGAAAGAAGAGAAAACAGCCAACTGTAAAGTACAGTTGTATCTTACTAATCTACTATAATTCTTTGCACATCTCAACAAATAAAAGCAGATGTATCATTTTGGCTTGGTTATTTGTAAGCCAACAGCACAAAACACAAACTCCATAGAAGGGTTAAATAGTGAGATAACAAAAATTGCTAATTATGCTTTACTTCCAGATGAGTGAAGGCTGTAGGGAATTATGCAGGGACTTAACAACTCCTAGCCACCAGGGCAGCACAATGCTCTATGAAGTCCCCAGATGCCAAAGGCAGCCTGATGCGTGCTGAGAGGAATGCCACCAATACCCAGGCACATCTCACACAGGGTTTGACGTGCATCAAACCCAGTCTGGAAACAAAAGCAGAGGAACTCTCCTATATTTCTTTTATGCTGCCTCAAAGCTTCCCATCAGCCACCGAGCTGCCTCCTAGAAACTGCTCCTGAAAATGTCTTTTGATTAATGCAATTTTTTTCAAAGGTGGCAGAGAATAGCCTGCTCACACTGCACTGCTTTGTGGTCCTGTGTCTGACTCTGCTTATTTTATGCCATGAGCTGGTGGGTTTGCTCTATACAACTGCAAAACCTGGCTGCATCCAGTCCTGCTTCACTGGCTATGACTCCTGGCCGGTACAGTGATTATAAATAAAGTTGCATGAAATTGAAGCAGAACAACTTGAAAAGGACTGAGGAACTTCTAAAAATATATTACAGAATTACCTGATCATCTTGCATCACCCTGCCATAAGAAATCACTGGGATAGATGGCTCTTAATAAGGATGAGCAGTTTAGGAATGAAAATCTGATATCCTTTCTTTCTTAAAAAGTAAGTTATTATCTCATTTTTCCAATGTCACAAACCAGTTATGAAGAGAAAAGGGAGCATCACCTGAATTGTCCCTTTAAATGTTTCTTGCATTTGCCTTTGAAATATTTGTCTCCAATTATACTCAGCAATTGGACGGGAGAGTAGACAGATCCTGGCTCCACGTAAGATGACAATTCCCCTTATTCCCAGCAAAACCCATTTTTAAGGGCAATAAGGGAATGAGGGTGGCTGCATACACCACTCACACAAGATACTTTATGACCCCCCTAAATTCCAGATTATTGGGCCGTTTTCCAGCTATTTGGGGCTGTTATACAATGGCATTCCCAGTTAAATCCTGGGTTCCGAGCACAGCCACACCTGGAACCATCCAGCAGCTGCGGCCGGGAGTTTGCTTCTGAGCTCTCATCTTCTTTCCAGCCCCTCTGCAGCCTTATAAGCGAGGGGGGAAATATCTGTGCTGGGATGCCACACTGTCTGTCGGGCTGCCAGGCACAATCCGGTGCGCATGGCGGTCCCGGGTCGGAGATGGCGTGTGATCCCCGGCAGCCTCACCACCTCCCGCCGGCTGCCTCCACGGGCGCGAGTGAGAATGTTAATAAACACCCAAGTGAAAGGAAGATGTTGGGTTGTAATTAACATATGCCATTAGTATCTGTCGCTTTGGCCAGCCGCAGCAGACGGGCTGAACCCATACATACAAATGAGTGTCTGCCTGAACTGCGGGGAGGGGAGGGGAGGGAGAGATGCTTTCATTGTGAGCGTCTGGTGCTGTCAGCAGCTTTAAATCACACGGGTACTTAACAACAAAAACAGTAAGGACCATTGTGTCCCGGAACAATAATACGGCTTTTAAAATCTTGTTTCATTCAATAAACAGTTTTAAATGTTTGCTCGCCCTCTTCTTTTCACCAGAGTGGCTTCATTTAAAAGATATTCCGAGGGGGGAAAATGAAGGTCTGGCCCACCAAAGGTATTTTCGACGCGGTTGATCTGCACCTTTGGCCCTGGCGCTGCTGCCAGCGGGACAGGTGATGGCGGCAGTCCCGTGGGAATCACACCAACCCACTCCTGATGAACGTCACCAAGGGTTTCTGGAAGGTCGATAACGAGCCCAGAGCATCCCACACTGTCTGGAATCATTCCGCTGGAGTGGTGGTTGTGCTGCTCCCTGTTCATTACCAATAATTACCTTTGTTGGGCTGTGCACTGCCTACCTCACCAAATCCTCTCTCTTAGGGGACTCAAAGATTAAAATGCACAGAAAAGCCCCTGTCCACTGGCACTGCCAGAGACCTCCCTGTTAATTGCTATCGCTCTCTTCTTGCTCCAAAGAGATGTGTCAGGAACTGAAGGCTTAGCAGGTTTTATTCTCTCAAAAATAAAGCCCCTGTGAATTCAATAAAGAATGATAATTTTTAACCCCCAGATATATTGCTGAAAGCTGATCATAAATTCCCCCCCCCCTTTTTTTTTTTTTTTTTTTTGCAACCAACTTAGTCCTCCTCCTTCATGGTTTCAAATGTTTATTGATATGAGCAATTAGTTCAAGGACCACCAGTACCAAAACCACTAGATCTAGGACTGCAGACGTGATTCTGCTGAATTGCTAAACTGACACAAAAAACAACAAAGTCAGAAGCATCTGGGCTGTGCTCCAAGACATGGGATTTATATGATCACACTCTGCATCTTGGTTCAGTCTGACAGAATATTTTCCTACTTTCTCTGCTAAAAGAGCTTTAAAGGTCTCTGCAGGAGTTTCTTTTTGGAGGCATTTGAGATTGCAGATGATAATTAGATATTTCTATAGCACAGAAATTATTTTCTTTGCCTTTCCAAGTTTGCAGGCAGAGCTGTGGTCAGCAACCCTGTCTGACTCAGCCTCTCATCTTCCTGCTTTTAAAACCCCACAGTTCTCCTATTTATTGACATATTTTAAGAAGGAGTTCTACTGCCTCTGAAAAAATCCTGTTCTGTTGTCCTTGCTTCCAGCTTTCTGCAGCAAAGCTACTGCTGTCTCGAGTGGAATTTATGTCCAAAATAGGCACTGCGAAGAACCCATAGAATTCATCCCTGGTCAACAGGTCCAGTGACATGGAGCTGGTGCTTCCTGAAATGGCCTGGGAAAGGGGACCATCGCCTTCAGCTAGCCCTGCTCCTGGTGAAAAGACAAAGTCCAGATAGATGAGAGAGCTGGCAAAAGAATTGTTCCATTTGGTGGTTTTCCTGATCTTCATTACGAAATCCTTAGATGTGGTTGTGGCAATACATCCTCCCCTACATGCAGGGATGGACCAAACAGCTTGGATGGGACCAGCATCAGAGTGGAGTTCCAAAGTGGGTTTTTTTCCAGCCTTTACACCTTCCATCTTATCCCTGCACCTAATTCTCCCATTTTCCTTCTGCTTTACATCACGTGGGCAAGAGGCCGGAGCTGCCACCCTCTGTCACTGGGACCATGCCATGGTCGTCCTCACCACCCTTTACTGTACCTTCATCAGTCAGTGCCATCTACTGGAAACCAGAGCCAGGCTGGCTCAGACTTCTTCAAGGACCCACCACCAGCTCTGGCCCTCCCTGGGGCTAGAGAGGAGTGTGGGCATGGCACCACACCTCAGAGGGCTGCAGCCTGTATGGCCCATCCTGCTTTGGTGACCCTGCACTGCTGCATGGCACTGGAATGATGTCTTCAGATATGTGTCCCAATATGCTGTCAGATTTTCTGGTGGGGAAATATCTCTGTAGCACCACGTCATGAAGCCACTGTGTCTTGCCAAAAATCCTCAACAGCATTTTATTCTACCGCTGAAAGTGGGTTGGAAATAAGTACCGTGTTGGGCCCCTGCAGCTAAAGCCCAATTCTGAAGTCTTCAGCCAGACTAGGAAGAGAATTCAAAAGTATTTTGTAACATCAAGGAAAAGGAGGTAGTCTTGTACTGTGGCTGTTTTCCCCTCCATGAAGTCCCACCACTTGTAAAAGGACTCCCACAGAGAAAAAAAAGACATAAGCAGGAGATACATGAAGTGAAAGCAGGGACAGGCCACTTGGGTCTCAAGATTATAGAGATTTTGTCAGAGTATGCAGAATTTCAATGAGAAAGGCCTAGGTCCATTTGGAATTAAATCTGGCTAAGGTTGACAAGGATAACAAGATGGGCTTCTTTAAATATATCAGCAACCAAAAGGATACTAGGGAAAATGTAGGCCCACTACTGAATGGAAAAGGAACCATTGCAACATAGTTAGTAGAGAGGCTGAGATCCTTCGTGTCTTCTTGCTTCAATCTTCTCTGCCAGGGCCAGCCTTAAGGAATCTCTGACCTAGGAGACCAGGGAGAAGGTCTGGACAAAGGAAGATTTCCCCTTGGTTGAGAAGAATTAGGTTAGAGACCATTTAGTCAAACCTGATATCCACAAGTCCATGGGTCGTGATAGGATGATCAGTGAATGCTGAGGTGATGCCTTAAATGGCTACCTAGAAACAGAGACTAGACAGGAATAAAGGAGGTATTTATTAGAAAGGCCTTCAGAGGTACACTCTGGGCTCCAGAGGGTCCTGCCTCTCAATGCATCCCAAAATGGATGACAGGTCACGAGCTCTTCACACTTTTATATCAGCATCAATTCCCCAACCAGAACCCAGCCAATGATGGAATTTCCCCAAGCTTGCCCCACCTCCCCAAGATGATGGTTTACAGTTCTTGGGCCTAGGACAATCTGGGTGTCCTTGGAGAGCAAGCTGGAGAGGCTTTGTTCTGTCTATCTTAGCATAAGAGAACAGCACTTAACAAGCTACAGGAAATTTCAGAGTTAAACTAGCAATACAGGATTTGAAAAATATAAAAGTTAAAACCTGAGACATCAGAGGGAGCTGGCAGATGTCATTGCTAGGGCACTCTCAGTCACCTTTGGAAGGTCATAACAATCAAGAGAGGTGCCTGGGCACTGGAAGAAAGCAAACGTCACTCCAGTACTCAAAAAGGGCAAGAAGGAAAACCCAGGGAACTACTGGCCAATCATACTCATGTCAGTTCCTGGAAAGGTGAGGTAACATCATCCTGGAGTCCAGATAAATGGATGGATGGATGGATGGATGGATGGATGGATGGATGGATGGATGGATGGATGGATGGATGGATGGATGGCAGGATGGATGGATGGATGGGTGGATGGCAGGATGGATGGATGGATGGATGGATGGATGGATGGACAACTAAGGATGTTCAATGAAGCTGTCTATGAGCCAGCAGCGTGCCCTTGTAGCCAGGAAGGTGAATGGTGTCCTGGGATGCATTACGAAGAGCATTGCCAGCAGGTGAAGGGAGGTGATCCTGCCCCTCTACTCAGCCCTGCTGAGACCACATCTGTAGTGCTGTGTCCACTTCTGGGCTCCTCAGCACTAGAGAGACAGGAAGATACCAGAGCAGGTCCAGTGTAGGGCAACAAGGATGGTGAAGGGACTGGAGTCTTATGAGGAAAGGCTGAGGGAGCGGGGCCTTTTCAGCCTCAGGAAGAGATGACTGAGAGGGGACCTTATCAGTGTCTCTAAATGTCTGAAGGGAGCATGCCAACAGGATGGAGCCAGGCTCTTCTCAGAGGTGCTAAGCAATAGGATGAGAGACAATGGGCAATAACTGGAACACAGAAATTTCCACCTGAAAATAAGGAAGAAATTCTTTACTGTGAGGGTATGTGAACACTGGAGCAGATTGCCCAGAGAGGTGGCAGAATCTTCTTTTCTGGAAGTATACAAAGGCCACCTGAATGCAATCCTGAATAACGTGCTCAGGGAGTCTGGATCAGATGACCTCCAGTAGTCCCTTTCAACTTTACCCATTCAGTGGTTCTGTGAAAATTCATCTATTTTAAACCAATTTCTCAGATCAAGAGTTAAATCTGAGGGAGCTTTATGGTTTCATTGGTTTTACCCATACAAAAAAATTTCTGGATGTTGTGAATTTTCTTCAATCCTTTGATGTTGTTATTTTGACTTGGGAAGCAGTTTCACCCAGCAGCAGTTGTTCAGATACATGGAATTCAAAGACATGATAAGAAAAGGTTGCAAGTGAAAAGTTATATTAGGAAGTAGATTTAATCTTAAAATATGTATATTCATCATTGCTTAATGTATTTAGTGCAGTGCCCAGGGCAATCCATTATGTAGGTGAAGATGCAGCTCCAGCCTCATGCATTTTGATTCCCATTGCATGAAACTTCCATCAGTCTGAGCCAGGCCTGCTTCTGTTCTGCTGCCCCCTCCATCCCCTGGCTCCCATCTCCTCCATGGGCCAGCACCAGTGTGTGTCTGGGCCCGTGGTGGGGGCCTCCAGCCCTTCCACCACCAAGGAACACCCCTGCAAGTGTTGGGTAGAGGCTTTCTGCTGGTCTGGCTCAGTGGCTCAGTGGCTCATCCCACTCCAGAACTGCCAAGCAGGGACCAAAGAGCCATCGAGCCACTCGCTGGGCTTCACACGGAACTCGTGTGTGACTCCCTTGGCTCCTGTAGGCTTCTTTCATGCTCCAAGTTAAGCAGTCTTGAATGGGAGATTTGTAGAATCAGTCCCTACGTTTCTTCCTCGTGGTTTCCACATATTCAATTTTTTCAGGTTTTTGGGGAGCAGTTTGACCATGTTGCATGCAGCGCCAGGGAGCAAGCAGCTCTGTTGGCTTCAGAAAGGGTTCAGTGTTTACTTTTCCTTTATTTTGCATATTTTAGAGTATCTCAATGTGTCTCCATCCAAATATTTGGCATAGCTGAACATATACATTTATAATTCCAAAGGTAATGAGTGATAAGCTCTAACAGAGTGGAAACTAAAACAATCATGCTTTTCCCTTAATACCAACCATCTGCTAGAACCAGATGACGAGAAGGCATGTATCAGTTTCCTTGAACTGATGCACCTTCACAAGAAAATTGCTAATCTGGAGATAAAAGCATTGTCTCCTGTGTTTGGCACCTTTGTGATACTGAAAATTCCCAGCCCCTCTTCTCTGGGGCATTGCCCCCTGGAGCCTTGCCGGACCTCCTTTCATGGGCAGACCCCAACACTGGAAAAGTCAAGGTGACAGCACCTTCCTCACAAGGTGCCACCTCTACTGCCCCATCAAGAGCTGTTGGTATAGTAGGCAGAGCTCTAAACAAGGCCAGATCTTTTGCCACAAGGAACTAATTTTGTTGTTGTTGTAATTTTAATGTTTTTTACATAGAAAAAGGGGACTTCAGAAAGAGGGATAAAAAGATGCCCCTAATGCTTTTTAATTTCATTAAGGGAAGCTAGAAGGCTATGGAGTCTGGTACAAGAAGCAAAGCAAGAAAAATACAGCATTTTTAGTATTAACATCTTTTCTTTATTAAGGTCTTTATTGCTGTGAAGAAAAGCTGAGGGTCTTTGTGATTTGTTTATATTTCTGTAAGATAATAATGTATCCAGCTTCCAGTCTCTAAGACTCATAAATTAAGTGCAAGTATCACTTGATGGATCCCATAAGGCATCATTTTCTGGAATCACAGGATTGCATGAAAATATTATGCTCGACTTTTTAAAGAAAAATTTATATTTAAAACAATACTTTAAAAATTTTAATTTTCCTTCTAAAGCTGTGACTCCCATGTATACAGAGTAAAAACCAACTTCTCAACAGGTCTGGGGTTTTTTTCCTTGAGAAAATGGGTACTTTTTAAAGTTCATTTCCTAATTTCAAAGGGACATGACTCATGCTTTCTTGCATGCTCAAGTGTGATGGTACTGCTTGGTACCTCTGTGCTTGGTAGCACAGAGACACAAGTGTAGCAGCTTGAAAACCCTAGTTCATGTAAGAGAGAATCAGTTTTAACAGATGTTTTTTATCTCTGTGATGCAGCCAGCTGCTGTGTGAGGTATCTGGACATGTGAGTGTGTTTTTTTAAAGGTGGCAAAAGCTTCTTCTCCCAATGAACATAATCAATCTCTGCACACACAGTGGCCCTACAGCTCAAAGTAGATCCCATATTTCTCCCCTGCAAAGTGTGTTGTGAGTAATTTCTTCCAAAGGAAAAGGTGAATTTTGTACTCAGTCTGAAATTTATTTAGGTGTTTTTCAGTGGAAAGCTTTCATTTCTGGCTGCCACGTTGAAGAACTTTCAGATGATTTGGCTTCTTCCACAGCTTTCTTGTTGCTTTCAGAAACATCACCTCCTTTTAGGATGTCACTGGCTAAGTAATGGAAATCGCTGGTCCCCCTTGAAAACGTGGTTCTTCTGCATTGTCTGTGTGTGAGGATGACCAGGAGGCCAGCAAGCTGAGGCCTGACCCTTGATGGCTGAAGAAATGAGCTTCATGGTGGTGGCAGTGCTCTTGTGCTGCTAGAAGTCCTTCCTCAGTTGAATCTTCCTGGGAAAACAGAAGACATTTAAATTTCTAGCATAGCAAAACAAGCAGGGAAAGAAAAATAAGTCTACTTTTGAAGACCTTTTTTATACCTCATTAAAAAACTGGAAGAAACCCAAGTGAGGTCTTCCTGCTCAGTCTCTCTAATCTCCTTAACTCTGTCGTGAATTTGTTTGGGTTTTTTTCCCGTTTGTGATGGTTATAAGTCCTGGCAGCCATGAGACAACATTTCTGAGCCCCTGGCTTCACATTCTGCAATAAGGACTGAAGAGCAGGACATACTCCTCCCTCCAGGTTTGTCTGGTTGGAAACTGACTTTCTGCTCCGTGCACTTATCCATGTACTTAGACAAATTTGTTATTTTTCCATGTGATCTCCAACATGGCCCATATCTCAAGTGGCTGCTGTCCCCAAGGCATTGTTTCTCAACAGGAACAGGCAAGTTCCTAGTGGCCAAACAGGAGAAGAGCTATAAATGTCATAGGTTGGCCACAATAATATTAAAGAGCCATACTCTCCCACAACCTTTTAAAGTATATATCATTCAAAATTTATTTGAGCTTTCTGGCTGATTTTATTTTTATATGTTGATCCTGTTTGACAGTTGTTGCTCCCTCACAATTTTGAATGCTTTGACATCGCAAAAGTGCATTTCTACTCAGCAACCAGATGTGTCCTCCCAATAACAATTACGTAGCACAGAGGAAAAAACCTATTGTTTAGCCCAGTAAATCAAACTGTTTAACCAAAGAAACCAGATTGTTATTTCTTCACTGCACATTCATAATGCTTTGTTTGACTTCTAATCTGTCCGTGCATATATACGGACAAAGACAAATGTAAGGTTTCGATGCTTCAAGCACTGTGTGCACTTGCTCCACAAGCAAAGTGGAGCCCCCATGTAGATGGGAGGCTGCAGATCCATCAGAAAAGTGTCCTCTTGAGCACACCAGTCCCAGAGCTGACTCTTGCTAGCGTGGGATGCCAAGGGGTGTGAGCTGGTGCTCCAGCAGCACCTCCCCATCTCCCTGGCAGGAGCAGCACTTCCCTTGCGATGAGCCATGGCTCAGGGCATGTGTGTGCCACTGCTCTGAGCCACAGCTGCAAAGTAGGGAAAGTGCAGGTGTTGCACAGGTAGGAGAGAAAGTCAAGGGGTGGCCTGGCCCCCAACCAAGACAGCTGGAAGGGTGGATGACCAGGTGTTACTGTACTTGGAAAGAAGCTTGTAGCACCCAAAAAACCAATTCACAAACTGAAATGTTTATTAGCAGCCAGCACTGCTTTCCCACTCAAGGTGGCAACCAGGCAAGAGATGTAAAGCTGCTTTTCTGATTATCACCACAATGACTGTTCTTCCTTCCCCAAAGCACGGTGATAACCAACGAAAACATTCCTCTCCCTTATCTGAGGTGACCCTGCTGTCTGGCATGCAGCTCCCCATTTTTCTCTCCCCAGCCCCACACCTTTGCAGATGGTTTGGGTGAGCAGGGAAATGTGGATACTGCCAATTCACCCAGGCTCCCTCGCGCTGTTGCACCTTTCTCTGTTCTGTGGAAACAGCCCCTGCCATTCTCTCTGATGTGACAAAATCTATCATCCCCATTAAATGCATTTCTACAGGATTAGCCCTCTCTAGGATGCTCCTGGATGGACAGCTCTTCACCTCATAGGCTTCCAACACCAATTTAGCTCAGCTAAGCCTTTCCCTGTGTCAATAGACTGTTGGAAGATAAAATATGCAGAGGCTGTGTCCTGCCAATAAATTCTGGTTTCTGCTCTGAATATTCACCTAACCCTTCAGCAATTTGTCTTCCAACCATGCTTTTGCAGAACAGCCTTCATTCTCATCTTGAAGCTGCCTGTTGCAATTTTATAATATTCTGTGGGGATAGGAAATATCTAGTTCTTCCTCTGGGACTCAGCAGTGCAGAAAGCTTTTTCTCTCTGTTTTCTGGCTCCCTTTAATGCTACCTGACAGTAGGCAAGTAGCGCTTGATGTGCCATTCCTTGTGCCTGGCTATTGAAATTCTCATTTTCACTCACTATAACCTTTTTTTTCTGGAGTGAGCTGCACAGGTGAACACACATCAGGCCCAGACAACCTGCACTGGGAATAATGAAGGTTTTGTGTACACAGTTTTTTGGCTAAAATTTTACCAAAAGCTAGTTCAGGCCATTTCACTAACAAAATTGCAGGCCTGAAGTCATTGCAGTTTCCGCACTGCAGCCAGCTGCATTAAGTCATATAAAAAATCTTATTAACTCTTCCAAGAGGCAGCCACCAAAGCTTCCTTCTGCGTCAGCTTGGCTGTCCTCTGCCCTGGAGATAGGCAGTCCCAGAGACCAAAAAAGTGTGTTAGGTTTCTGCCAAAAAGGAGAGAGCACTGAGAGTCAAGAGATTCGGGCTTGTTTCCCAGGCTGGAAACAGTTGTCCTTTATGGCCTTGTGCAAAACACTTTTTCTCTGCTTCCTCTGGGTCCTTATCAGGAGAGCTGGAACAGCATTTCCTTACTCCCAACCTGTTCTGACCACTGGAGGGTAAAGTTTTACAGTGAAGGAAGAGTCTTGCTTCAAATGGATACAGCACGACCAGGTCCTGCCCTGGGAGGAGTGGGGGATGGCAGGATCATTTTCTGGATGCAGAGAGGCCTAACCCAGCTGGATGTTTCTTTAAACTCCCTGATACACCATCAGAGGTTAGAAACAACTACAGTTTCCTCAAGATCAACAGGGATCATATTCCCCACTCAAAAGCCTCCCTGGGGTCACCAGAAGTTTACAGCCCTCCAACCTTAAGATGCTTTGCCTTCTCTGGTGAGGCCATGGTTTTATGGGAATAGAGTGTTTGGGGAAGGAGGGTGGCTTTCACCTGGCAAGGCAGGGAACTGACTGGCAGCAAGGCTTACACAATTTTGCACGATTTTGTACACAATTGTGCACTATCTGTTTTGCTTGTCAGTACTACAGCTTTCAAACCGTTGGGGAGAACCTCTTTTGTTTCTCAAATCTTTTTGCTTTCTGCAATGCCTTTCAAGAAATTATAATTGTGAATGCCACCAGGTGATTTTCTTGCATGCAGCCTTCCAAGGCTTCAGCACCTGAATGAGTTTGGTTTCATGCTGGGAAAAGTGCAGCTCTTACACCAGGTTGCACATTGAGCAGAAACATTGCCATGGGATGAGGATGTTTTCTTTTTACCTAGATATTAATTTCAAGGGATCCTTCCTTAGACCAGGCTGTGACTGGAGATTTTTGGAGGAAGTGACTGACCTGCATACTGCCAACCTGTGCTGGCATTTCACTCCAAAAATTATCTGTCTCTGTGTGTCTGGTGTCTCCACCACCAGTGAGCTGCAAGGTGCAAACTTCTGCTAGGACCCAGCAGAGCGGCAACACAAACTGCCCTGAAAAGCAGCACTTTATTTCAAGGAGCCCCTTGGATGACAGTGTTTTGCATGTCCCTGGTGAGAGACAAAACCATTCATGCTGATGTGCCAGTCAGGGCTGCAGCCAAGTGGACTTGAGAACAGGAACAGCTGGATTTCAGTGGGCTGTTAAAGTGTTGCAGCCGAAAGCCATCATTGTGGACCTGCTCACATACCACAGACCTCTGGAGAGGATCATCTGCATAATTACAAGGATCACAGATCTTGCGCTTCCCCTGTCAATGAACATTTTCCTTTTGGGTACAGTACGTTCCTGCAGATTCCAACGATAAACTGCACTAATGGTCTTAGCAGTCATCTGATTTAGCTACAGAAAAAAAGGTCTTGGAGCTGAGCTGGAAATACAGCTCCCTGCCGCATGAATCTGCATGGGAACAGGGTGTGTGCAGCACGTTCCATCCACGGATAAGCTAATCCTTTCTGCAGATAAAAACTGCCTGCAAAACGTAGCCTGAAAAAGTAGTTAATGAGATTGTTGTTTCTTTTTTTAAAAGTATGGATAAAATTTCAGAGTGATAAAATAATTTCCTTGAAACACTTTCATTCAGCTAATTCGCTTCCTTTTGAAAAGCTTGATTTTTTTCCTTTGCTGAACTTTTTTTTTTTTTATTTTTATTTTTTAAGCTCCGAAGTGGTGTGAGTGAGGGAAGAGACGGCCCTGGTCTCAGTGGGGGGATGTGCAGCTACAAGACTGTGTTCTGTGACAGAGGAGCACGTGCCACGCCAGCTGGAGACAACGAGCGTGGAAGGGGGGACAGCTCACACCCCACGGCCCCTCCAGTAAATGTCGCATTGTGCTGGTAAATGTCTCATTGTGCTGATTCGCAGGAGCCCTGCAGACAACTACAATGAAAATGGTTGTGCAATGCCGTGGCTCGGGATGCGTCCCTGGCTTGGATCATGCTGGGGGGCTGCACCTTGCGGGGATGGAGCCGGTGAGGGCTGGGCACCGTGAGCGCGCTGCGGCAGACTCTGGGGTGGTGCTGGGGATTTGTTCTACACTGAGGGGTGAGCTGCTTTGATTAAGCACATGTAAGTTTAGGCAGAACACCAAATAGTGCGAGGTTTTCTATAAAGCCACAGAAAAGTTGGCAGCGTTGGAGAACTGCTGAAAAATGAATAGTTTTCGCAAAGTCACATAATTACTTTAAGTAAGGTTGGGAGCCAAAGCCTGAAAAACTCTACAGAGCAAAAAAATCAAAGCCACTGAAAAAAAAAAAAATAAAGGTCACATCTCTGGCTTAAGTGCTGCCCTAGACTTCGTAGGGCATTCTCTACCCCCCACAGTGCAGGGCAAGCTGTCTTTCTAGAAAGCAGATTTGCAAACAGGAGGATTTACTCTGATGGCTCTGGAAACCAGGGAAGTGCCATGGGATCCAGCAGGGAGTCCTGCCCTGGTGGGCTTGTGCCTGCCCATGGAATCTGAGAGCACAGTGCTCAGAGGCTGTCCTGCTACTGACCCAGTGGAGAACAATAAAGGGAAGCACAAAATGTTATTCGTAAAATAGGTCAAAAGAGAGAGAAATGGGTGAACCTTAAGCTTGGGCTGCCTGACACACACTGCTGCTTGCAGCAAGTGAGGATGTCACATCCAGGGGTCTTTGGCCATCAAACTTCTCACAGATGGTTTGATGGGCAGTGCCTTTCAGTGGGCATTTAACTGACCCCTCTGCAGAGGGGCAGGGCAGAAGAGGAGGAGAGTGTTCATCTCTCAAAAAATGGCAAAGAAGGAAGAGTGATTCATCACCTTTGCTCTATTAGGATTTTGCAGGTTTACCTGGTGAAATCTTTCTGTGAACGTGAGTTTATATCAAAGCCTGGCATAGATTTCACAGGGGACAAAAAGAGAAAGAGGGGTTTAGTATCTCCTCTGCCCCTCCCTGTTAGACACCAGATATCAACACCTGTCCCTGCTTCTCTCTCTAGTAAAAGAAATGGACATGTTATATATTCCTTCAGATGAGCAGAAGCAGCTTATATCTATTTTTGGGTTGTCTGGTAGCTCATTTCCTAGTACTCCCAGAGCACCCAACAAGCAGAGCACAATACAGATCTATAAGATGAAAAGACACGAAAAATAGCTGAGGAAGCTGAATTATAGCAACACTAACTTAACAGGATTTGGTGGAGCTGTCATCGGATTAATTTTCCACCAGTGTAATTCCAGTGATGTAAACGGCAGCTAACTTGCATAGGAAAAGATGCTAATTGAAGTTGGGTCCATTGCTGGAAGGTGGTGGAAGGAGGGAACCTCCAGCAGCAAAGAAAATTGCATATTTCCTGGAGAAAACTTCAATACTGAAGGAGAAGCAAACACACTGGATCTAAAGTAAATAGAAATGCAAACGTACCTGGGCAGGAACTGATCTGAGACCAAATGAGAAAATCAAAGTGCACCACCTGGGGCTCCTGGAGGGCCTGGTGAGAGGCAATTATCCTGTACCCAACAGAGAGGACAGCAAAGTAATTCCTGAAAAACAGGGTTTTTTCTTGGAGTAACTGTTCTTGAGGCTTGGATGCTCTAAGGATGTAGATGAGGAAAAGCCTGTGGGGAGAGATGATACCTGTCAGTAGATCAGCTAAATATCATTGAGAGAAAGCAGCACATAAGCCTCATGTGGGTACCTTCTCCATCAGGCACTCACTGTGTAATATAAATTGGCTTAATATAAATGATATTAGGAGAAATAAGTGTAAGTGCCTGAAAGGATGATGGCAGACAATTGGCTCTGTGCAAAGGCAACAGCAGCAATTTGGTTATAGCACTGGAGGTCTGAAGATGTGAGCCAGACAGGGGTACAGGGAGAAGTAATAGCATGCTATCTATATATATATACAACTCCACTGTGCAGCCAGAGACAGGGTTTCTGCTCTATGATCTCCTGGGACAGAACCATGTAAGGGTTTGTTTCTATTCCAAGAGCTTTTAGAATAAATTGATTTAGAAATGAAAAATGAAATCAATAAAAATACAAATGGGTGGCTACAGTTTATGTGATTCCTATCCGAATTTTTCATCTCTGGCTGCTTCTTAACAAAACTCAGCATCAGTGGTTCCAAGCACACTTAAAATAGGTACTGATCAATTTTCTCAACACTCCATAAGAACAACGTAAGTTGCCTCATATGTTTTAGCAGATGAAAAACACTAAACCAAAAGGTGGCTCAGGGCAAGATTGTGGCAGAGTCCAAAAAGACCCCTTTGACTTCCTAATATCCCACCTGCTATTTGGCCACCTGCTATTTGGCCACCTTCAGGCACCCATCAACAACACTAACAGAGGTGCTAGGGTTCAAGGTCTCCCAAAGCACTTACAGTTTTCACAAATGTTTTCCTGTATAAAAACACAAGTGAAAATTCTCTGTCTAAGTTTCTGAAGCTTGGAGCTCTGCAATTGAGAGGAGAGATAATTAAACTAGTCCAGGACATGGGAAATCCCTCCTCTCTGGCTTCTGATGGGACCTGGGTGGGTTTAAGTCTCAGTCTTAACTCCTCCTTCCCACCACAAAATCAATATAAAACCGAGAAGCATCAATATTATTGGAAGAAATCCAATGGTTTATACTTCATATACATCCATAATGTATATACGATGAATATCCTTTGTATATTGTGGTTATCTCAGCAGATAATGAGGAGATCCTTAGCACCAAAACCTAACAGAAAGGGGGAAGCTCTCCTTATCAGGTTTTTGTTGGTTGGGGTTTCTTTTGTGGGTGTCACCATCATCTCATTCATTTAGATTTTTCTCTTCCTTTCTTTTCCCTGTGTTTACCTTCCACCAGAACAACTTGTTTTCCTGTCTGCCATTTGTGTTTGCACATCAGTAGCTGTCTTTGGATTTACTACTTGCTTCAGTAATGCAGAGAAAATGCAACTTTGTGGCATGTAATGACAAAAAAGAAAAAAATTCCAGAAGCCTCTGGATTTAATAAAAAAAACCCCACTACAATCCTTCCCAGAACCCAAAGCATTTTCTTTAATGGAGACTTCTTAAAAAAAAAAAATCCCAGAAAAACTCCCCCCAAAAAACCCAACCAGCTCCCATGCCTGCTTAGAGATTAGCAGATTCTCTGTTCACAGAGCTAGAAACCAGAAGTCCTACCTCATCATCCCAATTACAGCTGTGTAAAAGTTCTGCTGCCAAGCAGGGTCACAGCCCTCTCAGTTACCAGCTCACCTATGCAGGTGACAACTTGAGAAGAAGGGTTGGTTTCAGGGGGAGAGCTGACTGCCCCCCAGAACAACATCATTAGGTGCTTTTAACATGGAATATTTGATGTTCTTTGTCACTGGAACTGAATTACTTCTCTTCTCTCACAAGCCCATCATGAACCAAATATGACAGCACAGCTGAGGGAGCCCACCTGCATGAGCTGCTGCAATCTCTAAGACCAGAGCCAGAACTTTGCTCATCAAATAGCTTCTAACCTGCTGCTTGTGTGTGAGATGTGTCTTGTTTGAGCTCTTACAAAGCTAATGAGCTCTTTTCCCTCAGGTAAAGCAAAAATGGTAAACACGCTGCTGAACTAGATTATCTACCCTTGGCAGTGGGCAGTGTCCTCTGTCTGGCAGAGGATAGAGAATATCCTCTCTCAGCTAAGGAAAAACACGAAAACTTCATTTGCAATGAGGGAATTGCATGTCTGCTTCTTGAAGCTGTTGAACACAGAGCTTTCTGCCCAGCTTTATCCTTGCTGAAGGCAAAAGAAAGCTTCAGGGAAACCCCTGGAAGTCACTCCTGCCTCAGGCAGAAGCTGACAAAGCAGCAGTGACTCTCAGCGTAATGACAATGAGGAGGAGTATAGCAAAGCTTTTGGAAGTGAGGAGTAGAGCAGAGGGAGTGAGTAGTAAACAAACAAATAAACAAGAACCAACTAAATCCCTGAAAAAAAGAAATTAAACAAAACCTCAAACAAATCCTGCTCATCTTCACAGCCAACTCCTGCTAGCCTGTCCAGAGGCATGGGTGTAGTGCTCTGGGCAATGGACTCTTCCTTGGGCTTTCAGAGCCCAAATGCTGAAAGCTAAGGGAATATTAACTATCATCAGAAAAAGACCTGCTCATGATTAGAAGTCAGTTTAATGGATTCCAAATAGAAGTGGCAAGCAGCATTTCCATTGCACAAGGAGGGCACGAGGGAAAATTGTTGTTGATTCATATTTCTCTGTAAGTAGAGCCGAAGGGACCTAGGGAGAACCAACATCCTGGAGCACTACAAGACAGACACAGAAACCAAGGGAGACTTCAGCCAGACAATTTTAGGTGCACACTTAATCTTAGGACACAAGAAGCCAAATAGATCCTAAATAATCCAAGAAGAAAAGGGACAGAGACACAAATTTATGCCATTTTTATGTACATTCCTTACCTTATTATGCCTGATTTTATATTGTGTAATTATGTTAAAATATCCCACATTTCCCCTCTGCCTTTGGCTTGTCTGTAGTGCAAACACCAGAGTAGAGCAAAGCCAAGACTACTCCAAATCTGCTTCGAAGATCACCAAACCAACTAAGATGTGCCTTTGAAGAATAATGTGGATAGTCCCCAGAAGCAGGAGGCAAGTGTGCAAGGCACACCTTGTCACCAGTGTAGGACCAAAAGCACTTCCCACTGCACTGGAAGTTCAGGGACCTGTGGTAGGAAAGTTGAGACAACATCATCCAATCTGAAAAGCAGGAGACCATGAGTGACAAGACAGTCCTCACATGGCAGACCAACAAAACCTTTGTCATGTTCAGAGCTGTTTCAAGACAATATGCAGTTTTTTCTATCTCTGTTTACACCATTCTCAGTCAGACTGGATCAAAGAACTTGAATTAATGATTGAGTGGCCGGGGTGGCTTCTGCAGAAATACATGAGCAGGATGTCAAAACTGGATACAGCTGCAAAGGGGCAGCTGCAGACTTGACATGTCATCCTGTGACACCACCCGTGTGCTGGATGGTGTTAATGGAGAGGAATGACAAAGGCTCACTTCATCCCCACCAGTAAATCTGCTCCTGTAATGCTGCCAAGCCAAGGTCTCAGGCCAAATGTTTGCTGCAGCAGTTCTGCCTTGTGCAAAAAGGCCCTCAGTGGGATCACAGCCAGATTGGGCTGCCTTCCCATTTTTCTGCAGCGTCTCCAGAGGAAAGAGGTGCTTGCCTTGCTATGCAGAGGCCATCCCCAGGCTCGGTGGAGATGTGGAAACCACCAGAACTGCAAGCAGGCCAGTAATTTCCTTCCAGAGGCCCCTCCAGGCAGTTTTTTGCCTGCCAGTAGAAGCATGGCAAAGTTTGCAGGCACCCATCGCTGTAGGAAGCCTCTCAATCCAAGTAAGCACATCTGACATGCTAACTTAAAAAACCACCTAAGACTTAAACAAGGAATATTATGAACTCTAATGAGCCTCAAAGCCCCACACAGTAGCCTGTTGTCTGTGACAGAAAGAAAGGGTGAGGTATTGCTCTGTAAGGCACTCAGAAAACATTTTTTGTTATGGGGAGCAAAGAGCGAAGAAACGCCAGCTATGAGAGAAGTAAAATATGGTGCTCATGAAAAGGATTTAGGAAGTGACAGCCCTAATGGAACCACTGACGCACTTGAAAGTCCAAAAATGAATGATAATTTAATATCAAGGCAAACAATTAATTTTGAGCAGCACCTGCTGCACAAAGGACACTCACAGCACTTGAAGCAATACTGGGAGCTGAACATGCTTAAACGAAAAGAGAAACCCAGTCTGGTCGAAGGTAAGAACAGCTATAAATAACACCGGCAGCAAGAGAGCCATATCAAACAGGATTTTGATCGTGCAGAGAGCAACAGCAGTCAGTTGAACAGCTGAAAGACAAAGAGGGCCAAAGACTGATGCTCAGTGACAGGGTCTCTCTGGGGAAGCAAGGATACGAGTTATCTTTTGGGATTTAAACAACCTGCCGTCTGTGCCGCACTGGTTTCCTCTGTGACCTTGAAGAAGTCACCCAGCATGTTTCAGTGCCCTGACACAAAATAGTCTTTCTGAGAGTGTTTCTGGGAAGGTTTACAGAACACTTTGTGATACCCAGAGAGAAAGAGGCACTTGCCTGTTGGGACTGAGGGTTGGTTGGCATCTGAGTAAATTTATGACCATCTGTATTTATAACCATCCTCCAGGAAGGAGAGCTGCAGCTTTCAGAGCTCAGTCTGCTGAGGAACAGTGTGGCTCTTGTTGCTCTCCCACCTTAGAAGCCAAACTAAAATTCAGTTTCAAATGAACACAGCAGTAACCCTCATACCCAAACCTGCAACCAAGCACTTGGGGCAGCTGTGAATATGCACAGATGAACAAGTCCTCAACTCCTGTCTTTCTCAATGTTCCCTGTGCCTAAGTGTCTCATTCCTGATCTGAAAAACCTCGGTGGCTGTCTCTGGAGCTGTGCAGCCAAAATCCCTTTGCTTCTTTGTCTCTGATCCACAATGGCTTGTTGGAGGTGTGGTCTGCCTGTGTACAGATAATTTTAAGTACCTGCGGAGTTCCTTACAGACTCAACCACCATCAGAAGCCACCATCCTGTGTTGTAAGGTATGGACAATCCCAGCTCCTCTCCTTGTCACCAAGGGCAAATCCTCCCAGGGAAGAGCAAAATGGGTCCTTGTGATTCCCTGAGACAGCGGAAAGTGAGGCACAGACCAGTTCCCCAGCAGCCCAAACACATTTGTCTTAAAAGAACCAAAGGTGAGTCAAAGGTTTGAGCTTGACCTTCCTTCCTTTATTGGGCTGCCTCTGCACAGCTGTTGCTCACCACATTAGGGACATGCCTGCTCTTGGTGTTACCCCATTTCCTAATTGATCCCAGGTATTCCCATTTTTAGTTAATCCCTTTTGTTTACAGCCAGCGAAAGGCATGATGTGGTTGGAATAAAAAGCATTAGATTTCCTCCTGTGTGTAATGCTCTCACAGGGGTGGTGGCATTCCCTGCCAGAGGAACCTCACAGCAGGGCACTGCAGTAATCTAATCAGAAGGGGATAAGAGACTGGATGAGCTTTGCAGTGTCTGATACGGATAAACACCAGACCAAAGCTTGTCAGCATTCATGAGAGAATAAGCTAAAGCATTTAGATAGCAGCAACGAATAATTTTTCAAATAAGACCTATTAAAATGAGATGTACTTGGCACCTCACATTTTAGAAGCAAACCCAGCCTCATTTCATCCATGTCTCTGTGCTTGCCCACTTCCTTTGGAAAGAGAAAAGAAGTTTGAGTTCGATTAGCTGACTTGACTGCACACAACTCTGAGCTGAGACAACACTTCTCAGGGACTAACTCATTCCACAAATATATTATTTTTCTGTTTACAAAATACCCACAAACACATTGCAGTTTCTGTACATATTTTTCTTTGAATTTTTTGGCGCATTTTCATGAATTGTTTGCGAGTTCACTGTTTGCAGTGTTTAATGCCTGGAATCCAAGCAGTTGGTCAGGGGCAGTTGGTCACGTACATCACATGCTATTATTTCTGCTGGTCCCTGGCAGAGACAGTTCTTCATGGGGTTCAATTCAATGTCCTTTGATGTCAATGAGAATCTCTCTCAGACTTCAGTGCACTTGGGTGCAGCCCTTTGTTAGAGAACTCAAAGAAGCCAC
Source organism: Erpornis zantholeuca (assembly GCA_013400515.1). Lineage (NCBI taxonomy): Eukaryota > Metazoa > Chordata > Aves > Passeriformes > Timaliidae > Erpornis > Erpornis zantholeuca. The sequence goes on from VZTN01033985.1 coordinate 83,186, forward strand.
TGGGCTTTCAGTCTCTCAAGCCAGCCTCAGACTTATTTAGGAACTCAGCAGACATTCATTCCATCCCACACAGGCCTTTCTCAGTTCCACTGCTAAGAAAAACTGACGTTTTCGAACATCTGTTGGAGCCAACATTTTCTTTCCTTGCAACTTGCATTGTTGTTCAGACGAGTGAAAAATGGGCCTAAAATGGTGCCCTGCTGAACTTCACACTCCACACTAGTGCAATCAGCAAATATCAGATGAGTGAAGGATGAAGGCCATTTCATGAACTCGAGATTTTCCAATTTAATGTCAGTTTTGTAAAATGAAAGCCCTGTGTCACCTCATGAAGTCCACAATTTAAAAGTTTAGAATCCTTATTTCTCACCAGGAGGCACAGTGCCCTGTCCCCCCTACATTTCTACCTGTCCATTTCCCCACTTCCCTGCCTCCAGGCACCTCGAAACCCATGTCCCAACAATGCCAGGCAATGATCTGCCCTGGGAGGACTGTTGGGAGGAGCTGACAAGCCTGTGTATCTTGAGGTGCCTGTTTTGATCTCTAGCAGTCATGGTGCTGAGAGGCAGCAGAAGAACCAGAAGGACTGACAAAGAGATTTTTCTTCTCCTACTCCTCCAGGGCAGTGCTGTACTGGCAGCTCATTTAATTTTAAGACTGTCTGCATATAAAAATATAAATTGTCTTCCCTTCAAAATCTTGTTTAAAAATAGCACTATTTGAGGAGTATATAAATAAGTAATCATTTGGAACACAATATTAGAGCTCCCTTCTTTAATTAAATGGTTGCTTGATGCATTTCAAAGCTCTGTTCTGACTCAGTCTTCCTGCATCTCTGTACTTTTCCTGTTATGAACAAACCTCAGCTAACTGCACCATAAATTTTAAAGCAAACTGGGTGGCTCAGAGTGATAGGACTATTAATATCCTAATTGCTGGGTTGTGTTTGGGACTAGCCCATTGTCAGGCAGACACTGAAGAAACAACCTCTCAGACACACTGTTAGGCAGGAATGGCTTCAGTGGCCATCACTGTCTCCTTTTGACACCTGCCTTACAAGAGAACACAGAGAAGATATTCCAGTGAGAGGGCACATACATTTTTTTTTTTTCTCTCAATCCACACAGCATTTGCTAGACACAGCAGGGAATGTAATCCTGACTATTCAGAGCAGCCCCTCTTCTGGTCCCGAATGCCACTGGAGGGTGAGTAGAAAGGCCATGCATTTCCCTTTGTTGGAGCACATTCTTTGTGTAATCCCTGGATTGGGTCAGACTTTTTTTTAGTATCCCAGAAGTGGGGAATGGAAAACACACATGACATGAGGCCAAGAGTTCACCCCATCCCCGAGCAGGATTATTAACCCTGCTTTATTTGTTAACTCTGCTTCATCTTCATGGTTTTCTTCTCATCCTGTTTCAAATTTTTGAAGTGACACAGCTTTTGCTCTTTTCCCAGGGTGCTACTAGGAAGTGTATTCTAATAAAATCTCCCTGATTTCTAGGGAGCTTTCTTAATCTCCCTTTCTTAATTTCACCCAGCTACACATGCTGTCTACTTAAACGATAACAAATGCTTTCCTTGGTGTTTTAGGGGACCATTGGTAATTGTTTAGCTTTTCTGCACTTATTCAGCAGTTCTTTTTTGCTTGCAGGTCTTTGTCATGCTGGGAATCAGATTTCTCCAGCACATCGCTCTTTACTTCTCATGTAAGCTTGTGAGCAGTTGCCGACCAACCAGAATGACATGAAGGAAAGGATGGGAAGTCCTAGCTAGAACATAGGGAAAATCACAGCCTTTGCCTCTGGCTGGCTTACTTAGACACTTGCTTTTTGGGAGGGAAAAAAGGAAAATAAATGATGTGTGAAGATGACCATTTTTCATCTGACATGAATGAAGCTAAGAATTCCCTGGTGTGTTTCCCCCAAAGGGCAACTCACACTGTGTGACATGGTTTTGGGTCCACACAATGGTTTTAAAGGCCTGTTTGAGGTCTAAAGCAGCACTGGGAGGCCACAGTCGCATGATGAAGCTGGGAAGGAGATGAGGCATCTTCATGGGAGCTCTCCCAGTGCAATGCCTAACTTGCTAGGTTACTGTACACAGGGCAGCACAACCTCATAAGCCCTTGGCTGCCTCTCACCTTTCATTGCTCCAGCTTAACAGAGTAAATGTTCTTCCTTCTCTCCCACCTGAGATCAGCGCCCACCACCCAGACAGGGGCTGCTACAGCTCTAAACCAGGAGCCACCACCTCAGCCTCAGAGGGAGGGACTGGTGCTCCCCCTGAACATTCACCCTCAAGGCTCCCACAGAGGTGTTTGGTCAGAGCTCCTGTGGGACCAGCCCTACTCAGAGGGTGTTGCACACACAGCTCTGACACAGTCCCACAGGAGACTTTGGGGCTCTGCTGTTGGGAGCTTAGGAACTCTTGAAAAGTCTAGTTAGTAAGGTTTGTGTCAAGATTTGTTCAGATACCCCACAGAGATGAGCTGCTTTTAAATCCCGAGTTTTAATCCACTTTGCATTTACAGAGAACTCTTTTGAATCACCAGGCACCTCCTTTTCACCCCCTGAGATACAACCTCTGCATCAGGAAGACACTCACACATTGCACAAGGGTGCCACTCCTTTTCACATGTTTTCTTTTGAATTCCTTCTGAATATGCAGTGATACTCAAGAGAGGAGCAGATGTTCAGAGTGAATATATGTGGACATTTCTAAACACACCTTGTAAAGCCATCTTGAATTTTTCGTGACCTCAATCAATTTGCTCAACTGCTTTTGCTGTTACAAACATGAATCAGCCTGGATGCCAGGTTCAGGTCGTGAACAAGCATTGCAAGGAAAGCTGCTGTGGGAGGGAGAACAGAGTTGCTTTTAAATTTTCTCCTGCTCTTTTGGGCTTGGGAGGGTAGGAGTGGCTGACCGGGCTGGAGTGATGTATCATCAAAGAACACCATGGGTCTGTGACAGAGCTGGGAAGGAGCTCAGGCACACAAGAGATGCAGCTTGGGAAAGGAAATTTTCAGAAGAAAAAGAAAGGGATCCATCTGAAAGCAATTTTTTTTTTTTTCAAATAAAAGGGGAAGGAGAGATACTGCCTCACTCACTTTGGTCCTTATTTTTAAGCACTTGGAATGGAGTAACTTCATAGAACGTTTTCAACATCCAGAAGTGACTCCTCTCAATTACACAGGATCTGTTAAGTTGCTTGAGGATTGTGTGGTAATGGCATTATTCAAAATAGCAGTGGTCCGCCTTCTATCAATTAGGAGAACAATGGCAGAATCATCTTTCACTAATCCTTAATCCTCCCCACAACTGCTTGAGATCCCCATTCACAGGATCTTTGTTTTATTTACATGTTTGTTGAGATGGCAGCTGTGGGATTGAATCAAATAACTTGCGGATTCTGGGACATTTTGAGCTACACAATGAGAGTAAATAACAGACTTCAAGAAGAAATGTAGGGAATGTTTAGGGAACAGTACAAGCAAAGTTCTGTTTAAACATATACATTTTAAAATTGTAGTAGTTATGAGACAAAACATAAGTGAGGTATCAGCCATGCTCCCCATGGGTGTGACTATAAGGACTTTGTGGGATTTATGCCTGTGTCCAAAGTGGGCAATGGGAATCTTGTCATTGCCACCTCAGGTTTCCAGACTGAGTGTAAGGACTCTGACTGTCTGACAAAGAGCAGGCTCATGCAAGCATTGAAATCTATGGGCACTTCTCAATATCACAGATGGGGTTTAGATACAAGGCTTAGAGCCATTTGTCAAATTTCAGTTCCTCTCTGGTTCTAGGTTGCAATCCCCTTCTATGCCATGTGACTAAAGTGCTATCTGGAATTCTGTATGGGCACTATCCCCAGGACTGATGACCATCATTGCACAGAGAGCAAAGAATGACAGACAAAGACATCTCCTGAGCACAATTTGGGACAGTCTTCTTCCTTTACTGGTCATAACCAATTCTGCAGGTTGGATGGTTTGGAAACAAAGATCATCAGAGATGGTCTTAGCATTGCCCCTTAGCAACATTTTAAGAGTTTACTCAGAGGGGCTCTTTTCAGATATTCATTTACACCCTGACTGTTTTTCCAGACAGATTCCAACTGAGCTGATGTGGTTACACAGTAAACACCACTAGAAGCAAGCCAACATATGGTATCATTTAGACACAGAGCAGTCCCAGCACCATTGTAATGGTGTTTCAGTATTTCTGGTTCAATTTCTAAGCCAAATCAGTCCATTTATACTCAAAATGAAGGGGAATAGGGGGAGAATGTGTTAAAGAAACTTTTATGACCCATGAAAGGAGTTTTCATCTGATACCATGCTTCATGCATTCAAGGGCAAGAGACCTAAGGTCAGGAGGAGAGCAGTGCCCAACAAGGAGCTGGCTCTGTGGTCATCTGATTGCTCTGTTACAGGCTAGATCAGTGAGATGTCAAATAAAAATAGCTTTGAAGTCTTTACAATTAAACTTCTCTACAACCTTATCCAGCTCTGCTGACCTAACATAAGAAATGTGAGCCACTGCAGACACAAACAAATTCAGCAAATGTGAGCCCCTGGTATCTAATGGAAAACCACCAGTCCCACTGTGACTGCTTCTTCTCAGTGTTGCAAGCAGCAGCTGAAAGTACGATTGCAGACAATGCAGCTGGAATCAGATGTGTCGGGGAAGGATATTCTGGTTTTTGGCAAAAGTGAACTACTTGGGAACTTGTCAAGGCATCTTGTCTGCCTGCAGGACTGGAGCAGTGTAAAGTTACTGAAGACCCCACAGGGAATCCAGATGTTTGGCAAAGGAAGTTGATGAAAGCCTCCAAGCCTCCCAGAGAGTGCAAGGAGGCTCCACTGGTGAGGAGCATCTGGGTGTGCAGCAGCACCAGCCAGGTCACAAGAGGTGTGGGGCAGACTGCCCTCACCAGCGTGGGGTGGCAGGGCAGGAGCAGTGGCTGTGTGAAGGGCAGGGGGAGGCTGTTATTTTGTCTCATAAGTGAGGAGCATTGCTGTGTTTGGCAACCCTCTACAAACCGACTCTCTGCCTACCAAGTTGCTTCTACCCAGCATGAGGCACCAGAAGACTCAAGCTATCTGCAGACCTCTAGTGGGCTCCTGGCAAAGAAGGGCTCTAAGCCATGGAGAAGTTTGAGGGGGCGGGTCTGGTCCTCTGGGTCAGTTGGTAGTGTGGAGTGGCAGCTCTCAGGCTGATGTTCCTATGCAGAAGGGGCCCCAGGGCCCTGGTGACAAGGGAAGGGGAGCACAGGGATCATGGCTTGGGTTTGGTTCCAGCTGAAGCCTTAATGAAGACACAGACTGTGGCAGCTGCATCTCCTCTCAGCAGTGGGATACAAAGCCAAGGTAAGGCTTTTGGCCTCATTTATGACAGCAGTAGATACTGTCCCTCACTAAAATGAGCATGTGGGAAATGTGTAGTAACATGCAAGATACACCAAACAGAAAGAAGAACATTCCTAAATTACACAGAAAAAAGAATTGAAAGACTGTTCTTGCACTGTAATGGTTCAGCACTGGTGGGAAGAAAATCCTTTGGAAATCTGTTTTAGAAGATCAGTTTCCTTCAACAGGAAATGTAAAGGTATTCAAGGAACTCAGAGTCTCTCAGCTTCAGCAGTGTGCTGTTCACATTTGCCCCAGCACAGGCTCACTGAGGTATCACACACCAGATTTTCAGTTGTGGCTAAGTAAAGATACAGAAATGCATCTATATTTGGAGCATAAATGAGGCACCTCACACCTACTAAGCAGTACAGACTCTGCTTTCCTGCAAATTAAGCCATTTGTCTGCTTCAGGAGCATCAGCTTCCAACACCCACGGTTAAATTGTGAGGCTTCTAAGGTTTGTTAGACATCCTTACACAGGGAGGCCAGCACAGCAAAATTCAGCAGGCCACCTCCTCTATGACAACATCGTCACTAATGACAATGTGTTACCTTGCATTTGTCCAAATCAATTATTATTTTGCTCTCTTTTGGGTCCACAACTTGAAGCAATTTGAAGTAATTTCTGTCTTCCAAAGATAGGTGTTCAACGTCTTAAAAAAAAAAAAAAAAGCTTATTTTAAATCACCTTATATTGGACAGCCAAAACTGTCTATCATAAGGGAATGGTCTCATTCATTTACTCACTGGAGTGGCCTTGCAGTGACTCAGTCCTCAGCAATGGGATGCTGTCACTAAATACATGTAAGAGAGATATGATGATCTTGAGCGAGATAGAAATATTTTAGGTTGACCTGCTACAGAAATATTTACTGTGAAGGTGCATTTTTAAAAAAACTTCATGACTTAAAGAAAAAAATCAGCTCTTGAAGGCTTTTAAGAGAAGCACACAAAGACTGAAAATTGCCTTCCATGTCCTCACCACCTGAAGGGCTACTGGTAGAGAGCCAGTTCAAGTGCAGCAACATCTGCTCTGGACTTGTTGTGGGAAAAACAAATGGAGTGCAGCAGCTCAGAGAGGTGCATGAAGGGAATCCTGTTGGAGGCATCTTCAGGAGGGTGCCACAGACAGTGAGGCCTGGTTTTGCCAACCTTGTTTTCTCTAAAAGCACCTTTGATGTAGTAGTGGGAAAAGTGCTGACATTGTCACTTTCTTTGTTGGTATGCAGATTCAAAGAAGGAAGGAAGGGCAGATAACAAAGCAGAAGGGAGGCATAGCCCATGGCTAAAAAAAAAAAATAGAGAAAAGAAAATTAGACTAATTTTTAACAAGCAGTGCTATTTCTGTGTTGCACAAGAGCCACACAAGTCACGCTGAGCCTTCTATGACTGGTATGTGTGTGTTTAGACTGGTGTTTCAGGAGATGGCAAGAGAGAGTCCCAGGACTGTGGGACACCTTCTACTTATAGCAATGAATTAATTCTAATTAGCCCTGGAAATGGGTCTCTCCGGCTCTTTGTTCTCTGAAATTGTGCTTTTCAGATGCCTGCTTCTCAATTAGCAGCTAATTATGATGGTCTTGCCTCCTTGAGGCTAGACGGGGTATAAAAAAACCACACACAACCCCGACAGCTGTTGGAGTTTTGCCTTCAGCTTGAGCAGCAGAATTACTGATATCAATTTCAAGGGTCTTTCACTCTTGTCCAAAATCCTTCAGAGAGCTGAAACAATGTTATTTGTGACATTACTGAGAATTGTTTGATGCTGTGGAAAATACATCACATTTCCAACCCTAACAAAATGTAGTGAAAGCAAAAACAAGCAATATGTGTGTCCAATAGTCTGTCCCTCCACTTCTCTCCTGGAGTAGAGGATACGAGGAATCCACACACAAACCTCAGCAGGTTTTGAGGAATAACTAGGTGTTCCTAGGCTGTTTTGCTATCACCAACCTTCCTCTACAACTCTTGTTGGACAATGATGGTAGAGGTCTAAATTGGATCCAGATCTAGTTTCCCTTATGCCAATGACCCCAATTATTTTTTCCCCATAAGCCAGTTCCAGTTTTGTAGATTATTCCAAGCCCAGCAAGGAACCTTTTTACCCTCATGGTATGTGGGTTAGGCTCTGCATTCACAGGCAGGGCAGGATGGGGAGGAGATGCACGTGAGTATCAAACTTGCACTGCTGGGTCAAGATCAAAGGTCAGCCTTGCCCACATCCTGCCTCTGCTGATGGTGACAGGACATGCTGCATGGGGAGATGAGTGAGTACAACCCAGCTTTTCCCCTTTAGTTTGTCTCTATGGACCTGTTGCCCATGAATTTATCCGACTGCTTCTTGAGCTAGCTGGTAGTACCACTAGCCACAGCCTTCTGCTTCAATAAATCCCAGAAGTCCACAGCTCATTGTGTAACAAATAGGCAATCTTTCTTTCGTTTGCTTTAAGATGACCTCCTAGTTCAAGCATTGTTTTTCCAGCGTCACCCCTCATTTTAAGCTGCATATATTTCCTTCTGCATGCAGGGGAGAAAATGTTTCATTTGCTCTTTAATCTCTCTCTTTGTACAAGGGCCTGTGTAAAATGTATCTGCCAAAGGATGTGACAGAATCATAGAAGCATCACAATTTTCAGCTACTTGTGGATGCACAGTTGTTCTCAGATAACAGGAAATACAGTCTGCTCAGCAGTTCTCACATTCTTCTTGCATGACGATTTCACTTCAGATCTCCGTGGAATAGTTATGGTCTGATATTTCCTTGGTAATACCAAGGGGGATTAGCAGTACTGAAGGAACTCTGCAAAAGTACTGCTTTTAGATAATTTTTTTCAGTAAAACTATAGATAAGACAAACCCCATCTCAGATCAGTCACAGACTTACCACATTTGGGTAAGAACTTCATGCAGATGCTAATTATTTCTGTGCTACAGTAGACAGGCTCCCCAGACCTGGACTCAATTACACCTCCAAACAAATTGCACATCCTCATCCTAGAGAAAGTCTCTGGGAAAGGAAGAAAGCCTTACACCAATAGCTACATAGTCCCCCTCCTTATACGCATATAAAACACAGCTATGAAAAGTTTTTTCTTTGTTGCAGGCACTAAAGAAATGCAGAGTATGGATCACTATTGTAACATTAATAGATCTCAGTTGTAGTTTTTCTCTCAATGCAAAAATCTGTGTCCTGAAGGGAGAACAATCATCTTTAGATTAAATTACATTACAGAATAGCTATGTTATGAAATAATCTATGAAGATTTCTAGCATTTCTCTTTTCTACAGAAAATTGAAAGGATCACAGCAGCAAATGAATGTAGTTTGGCTGGTTTAGGCCAAACCTAAACCTGTGTGTTAACTTGTCCTCAACTATGTATTTTGGATCAGATGGACTGGTCAAATGCAGGAAAGTATGGGAAGGGTTGTCTGGGGAGCCAGGAGTTTGCAGCCATGCAGGACTTCAAAAACAAATTCAGCAAACATCAGCCAAAAAGGTCAGGGATGTATTTGATCCTGCCCTGAGCACAGGAAGAAACAAGATAACTTCCTCGGGTCCCCTTCCAGGCTAATTTACGTGATGATATGAAATAGCAACAAAATAACAAAGTAGAAGTCTCTGCTTCTATTTTACATAGCACTTGTCAAGTGTGTCTTGTCTGCTGAGCAAACATGCCAAGTCTGCTGCCTCCCTAGATGGCATGCTGGAAGCAAAAAGATAAGTTGCTTTAATGGGACAATGCAGACAGAAGCAGTGCTGTGAACGAAAAACTTCTCAAAGATTGCAACATCCAAAAGTTCATCCTCAGCCACATAATTCAAACTGGTGGTAACAGCGGAAGAACAACCACAAAGCAGAAAAAAAAGAGGAAGGGAGGGAGGGAGGAAGATGGCAAGGAGGGCAGAGAAAGCAGGAACCTGGAGCACACTTCCACAGTTAGCAGAAGGCTCCACTCCAGCAGCTACTACTTAGCACAGTAAGAGGAAGAAGGCAGCTCATCAAACACAGAAACTACAACAGCCATTACTGATGGCAAAGAGCATCAATTGGAGAGGACCAGGTGGAAGTGAGTCAAAAAGAATAATTTACTGGAAAACACTAAAAGAAGAAGATACTCTTAAAGCAAGTGTGTGTGCAGTTGTAAGAGAAATGTGTGCAGTGCTCTATAGAGTTCTTACTGTTATATTTTTTTAAATCACCATATATCACCTTGCCCAACAAAACCCCACTGAGATCTTTTATAAAATTCAGTGTTATTACATTTTCAATACCCTTGTATGGTGCCCTTTTCTACTGACATAAGCCCTTGAAGTAACATTTATATATTTAGGACTGTTTTCTGCTCCTCCCCCCTTGTCAACTCCATTTTATTATTCCCTGATATAACAGTGCCAGCATTATTGTTGAGCACTAAAGGACAAGTTTCCATCTCCTCGAAGTCACCCCTCCATCAGCTGAGCTGTAATCACTGACCCTACACAAGCATCCAGGCTGCCTCCTGCAAACTAGAACACAAGTATTTAAGTGAAGCCATTTCATCTGGCAATTGAGGCAGGCTGAGAGCACACACATGGTTAATTAGTATGGTTCAGCCAGCAGGCAATAACTCATTAAGCTACAGTAACTCAGCTGTGTTTGATCATGTGCTTTATGCCCCAAGGCGCTTCATAAGTAAAGCAGTAAAGTCAACTTATCTACCATCTCAATTTCTCTCTCCCTCTCTCTTTTTTTTTTTCCTAACCACAGAAAACCATGGTTAAACCACAGATGATAATTTCTGGACACAGAACAGCTCACCACCTTCCTCTTTTTGGCAGACTGACTGCTCTTGAAGACTGCTATTGTGTCTCCTTCCAGCTTTGTTTACCCTAGGCTAAATATGAAGCCTTTCATTCTTCTCCCTGGAGCCTTGCTCTCCTTGGGACTTGGAGTGACGCCTTTCCAGAGGTGTAATGCCAGAAACCAGCCCCAGTGATCCAGCTGAAGGACTTATCCCCCGTGTCTAATGTACAACATCTCCATCTGTCCAACCCAGCCCAATGCTCCTTCCCTCCACAGCTGAGTCATTGCTCCATCAGAACCTCCAGTTCCTCTGGAGCACAGCTTTATCTGGCTGCTCTCTCCCACTGTGTGCCTGTGGAGCTGATTATTTCAACCTAGGTGCAGATTTGTGCTTGTCTTCACTAAATTGCATCCTGTTTCTTTCCAGTTCATTCCTCTAATTACTGAGATCTCCCGAGCACTAATCCTCTCCTCCTGGGTGTCTCTTGCTCTTAGCTGAAACTCTGACAAAAGGGCTCTCTACCCCTTCATCCAAATCATTAATGAAAGTATTGAATAGGCCTGAGCTCAGGCCTAGGGATGGCCCTACAGATCCAGCTCAGTAAATCCTTCCCATCTGACAGTGTTCACCTGGTAACTGCTCTCTAAGTACTCTTAGTAATTTCATCTAAACCTTTTCTCTTTGACTTTCATATATGAATGCTGCATATCTACAGGCAAGATATTGTAGCTACAGTTTCTCCCTATTATCTGGGCATTAAGAAAATTTTTGTTTTTAATGGTTAATGCTAAGAAAACATGCAGAAGGGAAACTAACATCCATGTGACAGAGCTGAATTCACCTGGCTGCTGTTTGTGGAGGATTAGGATGTGACCAAATGTCCCAGCCTGCCAGTTGGCAAACGCATTTCAGCATTCACAAAAAGCATCTGCTGGTCATCTCCTCTACACTAAATAGGATGATGGACTAAATGGATTTGGGAATAATTTGGTGTAGCACTTGCTAAACCATGGGCTTCTTGATTTCCATGAGATTTGGATCAGGCCTGTGTAAGTCCAAATTCACTTTCCAGAAAAAAGTATAAGGGATTCCACCAAGCGATTCCACTCCTGCATAGGTAAAAATTGCTGAGCTTCAAACTCCACATCAGAGTCAAATGTTTGTTTAATACTAGGGGAAAGGAAGTTACCTATTTCATTCCCTTGTGCTCTAGTAATTTTGTGATAACGAAATATAAGAAGATATGGGAACAAACCCAGATTTACAGAGAACTTCTTGGTTTTGCTTTTCACATCCTACTGGAGAACAGAAGCATGAAAGAAAGCAAAGTAAAATAAAATGAAACCCCAAACACCTATAACATTGTATGGTATGGCAATAAATTACTGCTCACTAAAGCAAGAGCCTTTGAACTGCTCATTAGAGAAGCCCTTCCCTCTCCATCGGTTTTTAAAGGCAGCCTAGGGAGATTATGTGCTTAAGTTAGTAATTTAAATTTAGATACCCAGAACAAACATTGCACACTGCCCTCCTCCCTTTCCAGAGCAAACACTTCATGATGACACAAGAACCATTCTCTTTTTTAAAAAGAACCGGTACCACAACAAAAAAGTTGGTGAGAAAAGAAGAAGTATTTCACTTGCTCTTCAATGTGGAGGTTGTTTGTTTGTTCTTCTCATGTCAATTGTGCTTAATAACTGGATGGGAACTGATGCAAATTAAGCAAGGTCATTTCTGATCACTGGCTGAGCATTTGCTGTGTGCTAACAAGAAACTGAACTGTAAAATCAAGTCAAAATATTTTTTCTGTAGCTCCCAGTGGAAGTCAAAGCCAACACACATTTGTACTTCCGCTTGCTCTGCGGGCAGCTTGGCGTCCATTGCACTGACATCGAGTCCTGCCAGAAAAGCCCATCAGGTCTTTCCCACTGGCAGGAAAAGTCCCCCTCTCATTGCACCAACATTTGGAAAGCAGAGAATGTGCTGAGTCTCAATGTCCTTCAAGCCTCCATAAATCACTCATAGAAAAGAGCGGAGATTAGTTGGGCAGCACTTTGTATGCCCAAAAACCAGAGCTGAAGTAGGACCTCCAGAGTTGCTATAGAGGGATTTCATCACGAGGGAAGAGGCTGAGCAAACAGCAAGGATGCCTTGTGACAACAACATCCTGTCCTTGCAAAGAGGAGAAAGGCTTTTGAGGGAATGACAGAGCTTTGGATCTCAGCTTCCCGAGGCAAGTTCAGGCAAGTTCAGAGTCATTACTTTCATGCAATGGATGGTTTGGGTTTATTATTAGATCGAACGCAAAAGAGCCTTGCCAAGTTTGAAAGTTCATGATGTTTCCAGTGAAGAAAGGAAATGTCTTTACCTCTTAGAGAGGCTAGTCTCTCTGTTGTGGAACAGGCCAAGAGTTACTCGGCTCTCATTCCAAAAGATGAATGAAAGATGACTGAAGAACAGTCTGCTGAAACCCAGAGGCAGATCTGCCCTTCAAAGCTTGTGAGTGAGGGCACCGCAGCATTCCGACTCCGACTGAAATTCCCATTTCCTAGGTTTGCATTTTCTCCTGTGAATGAGATAAACATTGATATAGCGCAGAGCAAACAGAGTCTGCTGTGAGGCTCATCAAGGGATTGCTGGCTACTCAAACAGAAGATAGGGTGGGAATTAAACATGTGTAACTTCAAGTCTTGCCCCCTTGCTTACAGTTCTTTCTCACCCTCCTCAAAATCCATCTTCATGACAGCTGGGCATTTACCTCTGTCTGAAGGCTGTGCCCGAGCCTTGCTGCTCTCAAGCTGGAGACATCCTCTCATTTCCAGCCTTAGCTAATTGTAGACACTTCAGACACATTTGCTTTTGTGTCAGCCATTTGCCCAGCTTAAAGAACATGTATCCCTCTTTTGGGACTACCTGCATTATTTTGATAGACAGCAGCCACAACTATTCACAGCCCCAGTTTTGCTAAGGAAAACAAGTTGAAGATTTTATTCACCTTTTATCAGTTAGGTAATTTTTCTCCCCTTAACCCAGTTTTATATCCTTATCTGCACTTGATTTCAGTAAAATATCTCTCTTCTGAAAGTGAGTTGCTTAAACCAGGGCTTGCCAGTGCCTTTTTTAGGGCTCATTATGTCCTTCCTCCATGCTAGCTTTTGCACCTATTAGGTCTGCTTTGCATTTTACAGCCACCTTGCATTTGTTCTCCACAGTCAAGTCCAGTGTTCCAGTCTCTCCAGGCCAGATGCCTTTCAGTGGACAAATTTCCCAGAGCACAGCACAAAATTTCCTTTGTGCATCACTGCAGTTCTCTGTAACCCCATCTCACCTAGCATATCCTACTCCACTCCTCAGACTCAGCCAGTTCTTCACCAAAACTGCCCTGATCCTGCTCTGTAGTGACAGTGCAATAAAGAAGGGTTCACCAGGGTGCTCCCACTTGTCTGTGCCAAAAGCATCCTGTAAGTATTTCAGAAAGGCAAATCCAGGACTAATGTGTAAGGGATGTCAGTGGCAGGTTCCCTCCAGCTTGATGCTCCCCTGAAACACAAAAGCTGTTTTTCACTGTGAGCTGTACCTTTACCTATCTCATCATTCTTACAGTAAAGCCCATCTTCTTCAGCTTTCCTGATAATTTTCCAGGTATCTACACATCAAAATCATCTCTCGAACTTCAGCAATATTAGGCCTATTTAATCTCTCCTGCCTAGAAAATCAAATTTCTCCTTGAATTTTCAGGCCCTAATCCTTAAGTGTTTCTCTAGTTTTACTCCAAGTATTTAACATCTGCTTATAGAAAACAGAATTATCATGGGTTTTTAAGTTGATGGACTATCTGAACATCTCCTTCCTCTTTCCTCACTGCCTCCATACTCACCTCTTGTCTGCTTTCTCTTTACACCACAGAAAGAACTTAGCTTCTTGCTGTGCTTGAGGGATCTAACTCAGCTTGATTTACAGCAACTTCCTTTTTAAATCAACCGATGGATACTCCTTTGCTTTTGGCAATTTGTTTTTGGTCTTTCTTCTTCACCACTCTCCATCTGTTGCTTGTCCAGGTAGGTCTGAAGTCTTCCCTTGCAAACTGGGCATTGAAAACTGGAATGTGTGACACACAGCTTCTGGCATGTCTTGATTTACAAAAAGCAACGTTAATGTCAACCCTAGACCAGGGGTGGAGTGTCCAAGAGGTTGAGTACATGGCCTCTCCCCAGATGGGGAGGTGCCACCTCCTCCTGAACAGCTCTGTGACGCCTGTCCCAGCACGGGAACAGCCTCTCTACTCCCCCAAATGGGCTTTTCTGGCTCTCCAGCATCTCTGCCTCATCTTAACCTCAGAGAGGCCCCCACGCAGGCATTAAAGCAAGGTGTGGAATGTATCTCCCTGCTCAGCACTTCCAGGTTTACCTGCTGAACAAGGTGCATCATTCTGTGGAATGGCTCTTCATCCCCACAGCTCCCAGACTTGGCTGTAGAAAAGGGGAGCAGGTGTGTGTGTCCACAGCACAGGGAAGTGAAATTTGCTTTTTCTTTTTGGGGCAGCATAACTCCAAGAGAGGTGGCTGGGAACAAGGGCCAGCTAGAGAAGAAGTTCAATCCTCCTGTTGCAAATTGGGATGCTCAAAACAGCCAACAGAGCCTGACACAAGGCTGTACCATACATTTTGGGGAGATTTTTCTCATCTTCAGTGTATAGGAAACTCAGACATAAAAGGCCTACCAAATGAATGAGGCCTGACTCAAATAATGCAAGATTTTACACAGAAAAGCTTTTGCCATTGCCATCAGTCTCCATCTATCTCAGCTGCAGCTGCCCCTCCCTTTTTTCAGTGGCTACTCCTGCAGACGGCTAAGTTTTTTTACTAAGGACCCCTTTCCATCTGCTGTCCTGGATCCAGGGAGTGCTCCTGCTTGGAACATCCTTCCCTGTGGTGCTGTATCTGTGGCACTGTCCCACAATAGTGTCCTGTTCTGGGGGGGCTGAGCAGCAATTGGGTCTCTGCTGGTGTCTCCTTTCCAGCATGCTAATTCTGAATAATGATGTGGCAGCAGCACTGATGTTACATGCCAGACCAAATGAATGGGAAAGAAATATTTTCATTATTTTGAAATGCCAGATTGATTTCACATCCAGCTGGCACTACTTATATATTCTCCTTTCTCCCCCATCTCTTTTTTTTTTTTTTTTTTTTTTAATACTGCCCTGATTTCCCAGGCAGTGATTGTTTCTTCACCCCCTTCTCAGGCCAGAGCTTTTGAGAGAAAAAAGAAAACAAACATGCTCTGGGTTTTTTCCTAGGCTGACATCATTAGCTGCCCATCACTTTCACAATGAATGTGCTAGGGCTGTCATAAGGCATATGCTGTCAGTGGGGTTTTCTTCCCACCCCTGCTTTTTAAACACAGCAGAAGTTCCCTTTTCTCTGTAATGAGAAGCTGAAAAAATCAGCCAGGACTGGCACCAGCACAGGCACCAGATACAACCCTATTTGATAAGAAGCAAGGAAGCAGGCTCAGATAAGCTCAAATCCTTGGAAATCAGACCCTGGCTGTCCTTATTTGGTGCATCCGTCTGTCCCATGTCCAAAACAGGGTTGATTTGGGGTTTTTTAGGTGGTTATCTTGGCCCTGGCTCCTTCCTGTGAAATGCAGTGGGCGCCCTGCCAGCCTCCTGCCCGTGTGTCCCCTGGGAACAGGAGAGGCTGAAGGCAATGGCAAGTGCTGGGAAGGGAAGCAGGTCATCAGACACCAGGCTGGAGCCCTCAGCCCCTCACCTTCCCCCCGTGCCACCAGGCTGCCAACACTGTACTTGGGGACAGTTTATCTCATCTTGCCTTGAAGACATCTCCTGTTTGAATCATAATTACCTCTCTGGGCAGAGTGCTCTGTTATCTGATGTCCTTCTGGTGGACATTTTTTCCCAGCAACCTGATGTCAGTTGGGCTTCAGTTATTTATTCCTCTTTCTGCTTGTGGTATCCAGAACTAGCAGTTGCTTTTTTCTTCCACTCAAGTGTTGCCCACCCAGTAGCTGCTGTGATCCACCCCAGTGTATCAGTACCGGGGAAAAACTGAATTTGCAACTATTTTACAGGCTTTTGCAGCTGCATGTCTTTTATTCAAACAAGAAACTTTCAGATTTCAAAGCTGTAGAAAGGACTGCATATGAAAATGGAATTAAGTCTTTCAAATGTGTAAAGGCAAGTGATTTTGGATATGTAGACAATAACCTTTAAAAAAAGTGCACTCACATACTTTCAGAAACTATTCAACCCCCTTCCCAAAGTTACACAAGCTGAAACTTTAGAAAAAAAAATACTAGGGGAAAAGAGAGTAAGAACAAGAACATGAAATATCTCTTCTTTCTCAAATAATTTCTGAGGTTTCAAGTTAATGCTGTTAGAGCCCTCAAAAGTAAGCAGGAATGCCCCAAAATTAATAGGAAATTTTATAACTAACCAATGAAGAGATTTCAAAGCCAAAGTAATCTGATTAAATTATCTGAATCCAGCTGGCATCCTCCCATATCACTCTGTATCAGCTGCAATCTTTTAATAGCACAAGCTATGAGGTACAAAAATAATGCACCACCATGGCATACAATTCCCTGAAATACTATTAAACTTTCATTAGTTAAATTATCCCATAGGAATAATAACTTTTGAATGAACATAGTCATATTCCTTAGCCTTTTTTATAAGCCTCATCTAGAATATCTTATATGGTTAAAAAAAAGTTATATAGAGAGTAAGAAGACCTCAAATACAGTGGTCATGAAAATCAAACTTTTTTAAGGATGTGAGAAGGCGAAGGGAAATTACCTACCAAAACTGTTTGGAAATTCAGCACCTTGGCTCAGATTGAGTGGCTTAAGCAATCACAGAAGCAAAACTGTGGCTTGCTTGCCTTTCTTTTTTTTTCTCCCATTTTCCTTTTTTGTTTTTTGTTTTTTTTATTTTTGATAAAAACCAGCTCTGTTTGAAGGGAACGAGCGCTCCTACGTGCTGGTGCACTGGAACCTCTGACGTGAGAACAGAACTGTTTTCATAGTTCAGGCGTGATCTCTACACGTCCCCCAGATCCTAACCAGAAGGCGTATGCAGAGGACTTGGCTTGTCAGAACCTGGCATTTGGCACAGCAGAAACCAGATCTTCCTCTGGAAACACCAGCCACAGGGTTCCCACTGCAGGAGGCAGCTCCCCTTTTGCTCGTGTGGGGAGGGCAGAGCTCAGTGCATCCTGCCACAAGACAGGAGCCTGGGGGGGATTTCAGCTCCAGCCAGCCCCCTCCTCCTTCATGGCTGCAATAAATCCCAATAAACTAGATTTGCTGTGCAACTTTGCAGTTTTACTTATTTTTGCCTTACATAGTTTCAGCAGCAGCTGAAGGCACCTGTCATGGTTGGAGTTGCACAGGCCCTATTGATGCAGTGATCCTCTGAGAAAAATATATAGGAAAAAACACACCATGCCATAAAAAAAAATTTGAAAAAAAGTAAGGGTGTCTAAGCTTGGTGTGGGAAAACATCAGGAATGAAAAGCTGAACCACACTGGGTGTTTGTGAGTGCTGTAGAAGGAGCAATATGCTCATCCAGGGTGTTTCCTCCCACGTTTAAGGACCTGAAACACATTCTTAGATCAGCAATAAGGGAAACAGTGATGGGAGTACTTATGGGAAGACTATTTTTTCCAGACCAAGCTGTGGGGGTAAAGTGCCCCTCAGTCCATCCAGTTGTGCTGGAAGCAGCCATGAGATTCCTCCTTGCCTACCCACCTATAAATCCTCCATTTTTTATTCAGACAGTAATTATTCAGACATAATTTTTTTTTCTCTCTCAAGGCCGATATCTGCCCTCCTTTTTTGTGAACAGCTGCAGTCCCTCAGGAGTACATGAGAACTGTGTGCGAAGTAGGCAAGAAAAGGTCTGAGCCTGACCCCAGACCCACGGCCCTGGACACCCAGAATCCAGTAGACTGAACCAAAACCTTCAGCTGCTGTCTAACCCCCATAGCACCCAACATGCTCCTGTTTGCCTTCCAAGAAGCCTGGCATCCTATTTCTCTTGCATGTGGCTCCAAGGAGCCCCACCGTGAGCAAGTCAGGGCTTAGTTCCACCTAAGCAAGAGCTGAGTTCAGCTTTGCCACAGCTTCCAGGGCTGCTCAAGCATTTCCTATTGAACATTCCTATTCTGCCTGCAAAATACTAACAGCACACTTCTGCATGGATAGGAAAGATACCTGTTTTAATTAAATACCAAATCCTATTATTTTGCCATGCACAGAAAATTCAAAATATCCGGGATCTAAAGCATGTCTTCGCCCATAGTGTTCCTGACAGAGGCTGGGCACCATGGACTTCAGGACTCCAACATTAGCTCCAGTAGCTAACAACTGCTCAACATCACTTCCATAAACCCTCCTGTAACAAATCACACACAATTTTGTAAGTGCTTGGGAGAAAACAATGAGACAACAACCAGCATGCATCAAACAGATCTAATTGTACTGAGTTCTGTCAGACCAATATAAATGTTTTTTTCATGACAAGTTAGTGGGAGAATCAGTAAATGTCACATATCTTAACCTTTCACAGCTGGGAAAGTATTGTCTAGATTAAATTATTTGAGGTCACTGAAAAAGCGTTTGGAAAATCATAGCAGGAGAGCAGTCCTCAGTGCCATAGTCTCATCTCACAGGCTGAAAGGATGCTCAGGCAGTGGTCTCTGGTCTGTGCCAAGTTTAATGGCACTTCACGTTTTCATTAACAATCTGGGAATAGAAAAGAAGGGACTTTTGCTGGTGACATGAAGCTAGAAGAGGTTGCATGTAGGTTAATGCATAGACTAAGAATTAAAAAAAATTTAAGAAATATCCAGACTCACATTTGACAGGTCAAACAGAAAATTCTGTATTACTCAGCAAGAAACACTCTTCCACAATCACACCAGGGAATTATCAGGTCAGGAGGAGTTTTGGGGAAGTGGACTACAGGCTGAACACAATTCAGTAGTATCTTACTGCCGTAAAAAAGGTAAGTCTTGTACTGGATGTATGAACATGTGTCCCAGTGTGGAAACACAAGGTAATTCCTCACTGCTCCACTTGAAGGTCTTCTCTCAAAGACTTCAGTGGGAGTGAACTGCACAATTTGGGCAAGAGTACTGCAAAGACAAGCTGTAAGGTGGATGGACCAAAAGGGCTGTCAGAGAAGGGTAGTCAGGTCTAGTAGAAAATAATTTAATGGTAAAAGTGAGAAATTAGACCATAGGTCATGGAAGGCTTTTAAAAGTGAATATAAGGAAACACTGGAGATGACTAAGAAAGCTGCGGTGTCTCCATCACTGAAGTCCCCGCCACTGACAGAGGCTCAGACTCCTGCCAGGAATGATGTTTCCCTTGTGCAGAGGATGGATCAGAGACCCTTCCCTGCAGAGCAGCTGAACGTCCTGGGAAAGGCAGCATTTCAGAGAGATCAGTGCATGAGGCCAGAGTCTGTGTTCGAGAGAACCAGAATGCTAGTCTGAGAAATGTGGTGAGAGCACTCCATGACTACCTTCAGATGTGCTGCAGATGTAGCTGCTGCAGCTGCGTGCTCTACACACAGCAGATGGACCACATCCAGAAGGCAGCTGCTGATGGAGAAGAAGGGCTGTTAGCAGGACAAGGAAAAGCAGTAGGCAATCTCCAGGTAAGCAGATAATTGGTTCACCTCTCCCAGAATATAAAGTTGGGGAGGATGGTCGACAAAGCTGTGTCAACCACGAGTCTGTAGCTCTTGCCTGGCAGCACAGAGGCTGGCTCGTTCAACTACAGACCAGATGCACCACGGGTTTGGTGATGCCAAATCTGACAGTGCAGAGTAGGACTGAGGCTCCCCCAGCAGGGATAAAACAAGGGTTGATGTCTCTCCAACTCAGCTGTAGACCTTTTGGCCAACAATTTTCACCACGACAAGGTTTTTATTGTGCAACTAATCACTGCATTTCACCACTTCTCAGCACACATGCCTGGGCAAGGTCTGCAGGCCAGTGAAGATGGGATTGGCTCTACATCTGGATTGGGGATGGCCCCTGCAGCCACCTCTGTGCTCAGACAGCATGGCCCTTGTCTCAGAGCCCATTCACTTCCATCCCTCTTGTTAGGCATATACATTTTTTGGCTCAGATTTCAGACAAGGTACCCCTTGTCTCAAAACCCTCTGAGGATCACTTGTCACATGAGGCGGCAAGGTAGAGGTCCTGCCCTTGCAGGGAGTTCTGGTGAGACTTCCTCAAAATATGCATCTTTGTGGTCTTTGCAATTCAAGTACACAAGTACAGAGGACACAGGTGGGCAGAGATGGACAGAAACATTTTTTAGCCTTCAGCAAACACAGTATGAAAGATGCAGAGAAACCCACATGCCTGCACCCAGACACATTTTTGATCTTGAAGGAGAAAATTGAGCTGGTTCCAGTTTGGAAGGTGAAAACCACATGGTAGCTAGCTAAATCTAGTTAAAGAGCACATGTGATTAATAATTTACCCCAGCTATTTAGGAACTGAAACCTTTCCACAGGTGATTGTGGAAGGGTCAAAAGGGAGGCATGCAAACCATGCAAGCTGCACTGGGACCCACCGATAACACTTTGCCTAGGTCAGAGGAGAGAATGATTTACAGTTGTTTCAAGCTAGAATACCAAGTTTGGAAGGACTGGCAAACCTTGCTAACTACCATCTTTCTTCTCTCCTGCCTCTTGCATTAGTCTCTAATTTTAAAAGTCAGTTTGTTTTAAGAGTCATCATTAGGTTTTCAATCTCCAAACCTTTCAGCTTCTCTGGAGAAACAAATGAGGAAAGAAACCCCAACTTTTCAGAGCTCATGAAGAAAGGATGGGTTTAGTGTGATCATTTCCTTCTAGGAGATGGGTTAGTAAAGGATTTCCAAGAACAGACTCAAATCGATGTGTGCTTTGTGTTCAGCAGTATTGCTGGGGAATTTACACACCTGTCACCTAATTGCCACTTCCTTTGTAAAACAGAAATGACAAGCTCAAGTAATTTACTTTTATGGTGGGGTTGGGTTTTTTGTCTTTATAGCAAAGTGCTCAACACCCTTTTGTAAAGAAACAGAAGGTTTCCTCTGTGCTTTGTGATTCAGCATAGGCTGCAGTCTTCAAGGTGTAAGTAGAGTGAGTTTCCCTTGGTATCAGACAGTGCGATGCATTATTAAAATCCAATTTAAACTTCCTAGTCTCGGGTGCCAGATGGCCAAACTATGTTTGCAGTGCTGGAGGAAAGCTAGGATGGGCCTTTCACATGCCTCTGCCATTGTCACATCTATCTAAATAGAAATTTCTAATGTCACTTTGATTTTTAAATAGTTGGAAGCCTGTTGGTCATTTCAGCTTTAGCACACATAAATGCTTTGTGGATCTCCATCACAATGCCCAAACATTCTGAGACTGTGGAGATCCTGCTTCCTTCTTGCAAAACTGAGGTTGTCCTTAACCAAATGGAGGCACCATTAACATTTCTATATTAATATTGATTTGTATATTGCACTGGACCTTAGTATTTTTATCTTGTTCCACTGCAAAGCCATGAGACAGGGACTCAACATACACAAAGAGAATACATTTCCTAGGTCTGACCACCTTGAAACCAAGCATGAGGGTGGGGACCTCTCAATAAACAATTAAAAGAGAGAGAAGTCTAGGAAAGAAGTTTCTTATACCTCCAGGATTCTGAAGATTTCTCCCAGGAAATTTTTCTTATTTTTTTCATCTAAATGTATTTCTCACTGGTATTTTCCATGCTCCATTACATTCCTCATTGCTTTGTAATTGAGGTTTTTAGAAGATGGGACAATTTTTGATCTGGCAGAGTAACAAGGACTAGAAAATTGTTTAAGACATGGCTTGGATGGAATTTAGTCCAATGACATCCTGGCTGCATTACAGACCCTTTAAAAAATAGCCTCCAGATCACATATGGAGCAGGACATCCTCTCTGGAGAACAGTCCAGTGGTTGTCCCTGGGACAAACAGGATGGGGCAGATGCAGCTGCAACATGATTAGAGGGGAGGTGGGCTTGGAATTACAGGCCTGTGACTGGAGGTCCTTCACTGTGCCCAGCTGCACGCCTGTCTCCTCTGGGGAGGGATGCTCTGCTGCTTTGAGCCCGTAAAGAGCACACAGGCTCCTCACCACTGAAGGCTCCATTGCCTCTGAGTACTGTCTGCATCTTCCCCAGAGAAAAGGGCCAAAAAATCCTGCCCCATGAGTGTGTTCCATGAAGCCTCCTGCAGGTTTTCTCCATGTATTTCCTTCGAAATAAAACACAGATCAAGCTGGATTTCTTATCTGTGTTTGGGGGAAAGGCAATCCCCTGTGGGAGGGAGAAATAAGGAGAACTGCAATCTTACACGGGGATCATCGTATGAGGATTGGAAAGCACTCAAACTGTTTGGAGGCACAATCTGCCCCTCTCACAGCTAGCTCTGTGTGTTCAGTAGCACAACAACAGGACCGAGTCATTCCTCTTGAAGCTAATACCACAGGGGGGGGATTAACTGCGAGCAAGCAGGCAACAATAATGGGCTCATTGAAATTCAAGGAGAGCTCCATTTGAAGCACACAGAAATACCCCTTCTCCATTTCGAGCTTCTCTCCCCGCTGCAGGAGTAGGTGCCCTGCCTGCATGGCACAGACCAGTCCCCCCAATAAGTGCCTGTTGTCACCTGCATCGTGCCTGCGCAGCACACTGCCACACAAGAGGTGTCAGAGAGTGATGTGAGACAGTGGAACAATGGCAGGGGAGTCCCCAAGCCATCACAAAGTTGGGGCATGAAAAGGAGAGCGAGGAGGAAGTGTGAAACTGGCAGCAGGTGGCAAACTGGGATGCAATTCCCAGCAGAGAAGAGTCTGACGGTCACAGTGCTGAGAGGGGATTTATCCCCTCCTCCTCCTCCCTGCAGGCCCCAGAGTAAGTTAAACAAGGCATCAGATGTTTCTATTTTAAGAATAACCAGAAAGGCTGGCAACTACAAAAGGAAAAGAAGGGGAGGGCAGAAGTTGTCTAGTAAAATTAGCAACACATTTTCCTGCCTGCCTTCCAGAGAGCGTGCCCCCTTCCAGCAAGCCAGGGTCTACACAGCATAAATTATTGCTGTCTAAATTTGAGCCTGTGCTGTTGTTTCTGCCAAGTGTTTACTCTTGAATGCTATATTTTTTTTAGGCACAGATGACACTGGGTGACATGTGTCATCACAGTACATGCCCCTGAAAAATAGGCACTGTGAAATTGCTCTGACATTCTCCAAGATGGGCTGCTCACATGTGCAGAGACAGGAGTCAGAAGGTCTTGGTGAAGAGTCAAGTCTGTCCCACTGTGGCAAAACTGGACAATGGGCTGGGGAAGATCAAGTTTGCAGGTCATCAGTGAACTCTACTTGTACGGGTAAGATTTCTGAGGAGCTTCTTCTTCAGATAGTTCTGCACTGTTGCTTCCCCTGTGAATGAGACCTGTCCTCCACATGGCAGTGAGTAAAGCCACAAGTTCATCATCTAGCACAGGTTCCACAATATCCAGAAGCTGCATCAGGCACAGCACGGCGATTGTGAACCAGTAGCAGTGGCTGCAAGGGTGAAAGAGAGATACTGGATAAATATTTGACAGCTATTTTCATTCTCCCAAAACCACGTTCCTATTAACTCTTTTTGGCCACATGTCACCTGCCAGCAGCAAGTCCAAAGCTCTTCAAACAGATTGGATGATCCCTTTTTGGTCATATTCAGACTGCTGAAAGCCCAGATCTGTGCAGTGTGATTGACAAACCAAACCACTTGAATAGTCTGCGGGTCTGTTTTGATTGTGTCAGGCAATAGACTTCTATGGCTGTGGATGAGGTGACTGTATTCTACCGTTGAAACAAAGAGCTCTGGGCTTGGCGTGCTCACCTGGTTCCTAATCAGCTTTGGCCTTCACTTACTCACAGGTTTCTCTTCAACCTAAAGCACACAGATTAAAATAAACCACACATTTAAACAGAAGGCTTTATACCCTCAATTAGGGAAAAACGTTTTACAGGGGTATCTTAAGCTCTGGCATGTCAAGGTTAGAAATGTTCTTGTTTCATTGCTCTGACAACATATGGCCAAAGTCAACAAGAGGCTGATGTGAGCTTTTGATTTATGGCAGCCCAGCATGATCTCATCCTTGGCAGGTCACGGGATTAGAGCATAAAACAATCAGATATGATTAACATTAGGTACTATATCTGTGTGAAGATGTACAGGTCTGTCACTGTAACTAAGGATAGAAAGCCAAAGCTGGATGAAGGTCAGACTGTTTGGACAGCCAAAACCTGTGACAACCTACCCTGTGTGGTGCTGCTGGTAGAGGAAAGCCACTTGTCCCGAAATGCCTCTCCCTGCCATCAGCATTATTGTGCTTCACAGCTCAGGCTCACCCAGCACACCTGTCTGCTCTAAGAGCACACAGCAAATGGAGCAGGACATCTGTGCCAGGGAATTGGCTTCTGCCATCTTCTGCTATTTTTACATGGTGGCTGTGAAAGCTTCCAAAATGAGACGCATTGCCACAATTAAACTGAGCGCGTTTAATAGCAAACTCTATTGCAAATTGCAGAGTCAAGCCACTTCATATTTCCATAGGGCTTGCTAGAAAAAATAGCTCCAATTAATGAGGCACATTGTAGACTTGTTTATATTCAGCTGATTCTGTTCAAGCACCAAATTATCTGTGTGTGATTAGGAGGCCAAATTCACCCTGTAATTTTTCATTTAGCATTATTTTACTGCCTGGCCTGTTGTGCTGAGCTGAGGAGTTACTCATGGAGCAAAACCTCCCTGCCCTTGCTCCTAAGCTTCAGGGGACTTTACAGGTGTTGCACCAAGTCACAACCTCCTGTAAATAGCCACCACTTGGTAGTATCATTTTCCAGGCTCAGAGTTAGCAGGCAGAAGGCTGGGTCACCCTTCTGGCTTGGTTTGCTTCTCCCTGGATTCTGTAACCAGAAACTAAGCAGCAAGGATATTCTGGAGTCAGCCTGGATTGGTAAAATTAATTTAACAAGCGTGCACCAGCTCCAGGCAGAATTTGGGCTTTAATATTTGGAGGGAAAGGGTCTGATTTGCTTTATGACCTGCCCCATGGTGTTCATTGTGCAGCACATCCCCGGTGTGCCCAGGCCATCCAGGTCCCAGTGCTGTAAGTGAAACCCCTGTGCCATGAAAAGCAGCAGAGGTTACATTTCATCCCTAATCCGGCAGTTTTGCTCACAGCTATAAGTAGCATTCCCAGTGAGAGAGGCGCAGGCAAATTTCTGTGTGCCCTTTGTGTAGCCACATGGGAGGGACTCTGGGCAGAAGCTTGTCCAGTCTTGAGTATTTTGGGGCAATTCAGGCCTTGTAATGATGTTTTACTGCACAGTTTAGAACAGGCTATGTCCCAGCCTCTCATCGACATGGGCCCACTGGGATTTCTGTGCAAGCCACGATGGAGCAAGGACGAAGGGAGACAGAATAGCCCCGTATTGCAATCCCAAACTAGGACAAATGTCCCCTGCCCTCATATAGTGCCTTCATTTGGGCCACACAGGTGGCACCAACCTCAAATCTTCTCTTTTCTCTCCTCTAAGCTGCTGGAAGGCAATGCTCAGCAGCAAAGCCCTCCATGAGAGCGCTAGCACCCAGTGCATACCACAGTGCTCGGTCCCAAGCACAGGGACACAGGACCCCACATTCCCACAGTTACAATTGCATGGGCTATATATTTACAGCCTCCCACAAATGTCCTGAAGAGGAAAAGAGTGCATAAAAGTGCCAACAAGAAAAGCAGCACTGCGCCTGTGTGATTCCAGTTGTTGCTCAGATGCCTTTTATTTTTGGTGCCTGTCCTAGCAAGCAATCTTCCCCTATCCTATTTCTACCCCAATCCTTCAGGCACAAACTCTGAGGACACTCAGGCCATGAGTACAAGCCTGTACTTATAATCTGAGATGTGAGGGAGCCCGGGTCACTGGAGCAGGCTACATTTTCCTGAAAAATTAAAAGATATTTCAGTGTTCCACGGGACGATCAGGAATTGCCAGTACAGTCCTGCGGGGCTGGGTCTGCTGGTTTGCATCTCACAGAAGGGCTGGGTGGGAGACACGTGGCCTCACCACCACTGAGCACACCTCAGCCCCTCCTCGGGCAAGCCTTCCTTTGCCTCTCAGCAGGGCTCAGCAGGGCTCAGATTAGGACAGGCAAATCTCCCCAGTGCTAAATTCAGGCTAGATCTCGAGCTGTTTCATCTGGTTTGATTTTAGTGGGAATACTCACATTTTATTACACTGGTAAAATCATGTTATCATCAGATAACATTCATTGTTGTTACGTCCACAAGATTAAAACATGGGTACTTTCTCCTACTTTAGATTTTCCCCTATATTACAATTTGTATAGTTTATCCATTTCTCTTCAGAAATAAAGTAAAACACAAGCAGACATTATCATGACATACCAGAAGCAAACTTACTCAGGAGCATTTCTGCAGGCAAAGTACACCCAAGTGCCTCCTTTGTTTTTAAGTAAATGTATTGTAGAGACATTTTAATGTGTGGGAAAAAATCCACCTCTTAACCTCTTAGGTTCCACAGGTCCTGTCCATTTCTCACTTGGAGCCATAATCCTTTCCAGTGGCAACTAGCTAGGATGTTACAAATAAAGGATTATACCTTCAGGTGAGGCAGAGCTTCTTATGAGCTTACTACTCAGCTATTATAGATCCTGTTCTCATGCAGAAATTACATGCACATAAGGACGTGTGCATTATTTAAGATGGAGCAGCAAGACTGCAGATGGATGAGTCTTCTAGCTCAGGAATTGCTAATTATTGTTCCTCCCATGTAGCCATCCAGTGCTGAGACAGGGGGAGTGGTGCATGGGGCATTAGATGGTCTCACAGACACCCTTCTGAAAAACACTATTCAGCAGGCAAGCAGAAGTTATTCTCAGGATGTGTTTCTTATAGTCAAGTGACCAATGCTGGATTTAGTTTGATGTTTTGACAGGTTGCAGTTGTTAACCCCACAGTCAGGTTATTCCATTTGGATATTTCTGGCATGTTGCACGATTTCAAGAAGAAAGTGCGCTTACATTTTTAATGCACATCCTGCTGACACATCACCTTTCCCTGCGGGAGAAGCAGTGCTTGAGGAGGGAAGACTAAGAAAGAAGATAAGTAATTCCTCTCAGTTGGATAACTCATTGATTTCATGTGCACAAGATTAAAAATACTGAAGTCATCATTGTAATGTGTTTATTATTTCAGTGAGTGGCAAAATATCATTCTAAAAATAATATCAATTTACCATGGGAAGCCACATAATTTTTATCAGGATAATTGATAAATCAGACCTCTATCTAATGTTTCTCCTCACAGAAAATTACAGCCTTGGAGAAGAACATTTGTTGCAGAGAAAGTCAGAGTGCACACTGCAGCCCAGGCTGGAGACAGAGATTGCTATTCATGGATAAAACAACGTTTCACCAGCACTAAACTGTTTTGGACTATGTGACAATCAAGGTAACAACATCTGTGGAGTTCAATCTGCCCTACAACCCAAAGAGTTACTAGAAGATTGCCCTTTCACCACACTTATCATTGAAATATATGTATAAAACCAGAAACTTAGAGGAAGTCTCCAATAATCACATTTTCCATCCTCTCTCCCCTGGATAAGAAGGACCTGACACTCTGACACCAGATGAAGCCATTCCTGGCTCTTGTTTTCTTGCATCACCCAGGCAGAAAGCCCTCTGTGGCTGGTCTGAAACCGCTTCTGACAGCCTCGGTCACGGCTCCTGTTTTCCATTTCCTCTCTCCAAAAGGGAAGACAGGCAGCTGTTTAGGAGGCCTTGAAAAAAAATCATGTTCAAGGATTTAAAAGAAGAAGGAGAGAGTGGGAGAGTGTGTGTATGTGTGTGTGTATCCAGGTGTTGGCCCATCTCCAGCTGGCTGCTGGTACACCACTGGCTTCATCCTTTGTTTCCAAGATGCAAAAATAACCATAAAACCCTCCAAAACTAAATAATGTATTGATGGCTTGATTAATTTAATTTTTGTTCATGAATCCCAGTACTTGTCCTGCCCCAGAGATGTTTCACTGTGTAACTCTAAATAAAGGAGTTCCGTAATTGTGGAAGAGGACAGAAGTCATGGTGTGAGTTCACAACGGAGCAAATAACACTCTGCTCTTCCACACCTACAGCTTGAAAAAAAAAATAGGAAGAGACATTTCAGTTCAGAGAAAAATAAGCTTCTTTAAAGATTTTTTATTTTTTAATTAAGATGTTTTTTTTCCTGAGTGCCTGAGAGCAAAATAAAATGCAAAGAAGAATTTCCAGGAATGCCTGAGAAGATGGGTATATGCTGCCTTGGATTCCCAAGGACACTCCTGTTTCTTCATGGCCCTGGATGCTGCAGAGTAGAAGAAGAGACAGATTTGTACTGCTCCTGGTGATCTCAGGATGGTCATTCTGAAGCCCAGGACAGCTTTTGAGAAACTATGTTCTTAAAAAAGCAAGTCCCAAGAAAGGCAATAGGGAGTAGTTTTTGTTTTGCTCCATTGCTTAGCTGAATTCTGGTAAATATTTTAAAAGATCAATCCAGAATCACTCAATGTCACTGTTCAGCTCTTCATAAGGCAGCATGAATGTTACATCTTGTCCTTGACCTGCCACTTTGTGAATTCCCCATAAATTTACAAAACTGAACTAAATTTAATTCAGTTGAAGTGTTAGCTCTGTGTCCAGCACAACATGTACAAGCATGCACACAGCATTTCAAGCGACACAAGAAGCCACTCCCACAACTGTGATAGGCAGCACAGGAAAGTATCTTTCAATGATGCTTTTATTTCTTCTGCTTGCAAATGATCACTTCTCACGATGCATTTCCCAAATGTTACTCATATCCTGTCACCGAGCTGCAAAAAGTAATCTGTCTTCTTTCAGAAGAAATCTGCAAAGAAAGACAGACAACCTAAATCCTGACTCTGGTCCTCCCACAGAGCGGCTGTGCTAAAGAAGCGTGGTTTGACAAAGCCTACCACACAGCTGTATTTGTGCTTTGCTGGCTTTATTGGTACTGAAATGTCCATGCAAAGCTAAAAAACCCTCCCAAACACTTTATTTGCTTTGCTGTGAGTTTTTTATCCTGCGGAAGACCAAAAGTAGAGCAATGCTAGATAAGCTACTCAGTCTTTCCCAAGACATATTCCTAGCACTTTCAGAGTCCAAAAGAGCAGCACAATGCCCTTGCCTTTTAATTAGTTTAAGCCAGAGGGAGTAGAGATCTGAGGTCTGGGGCTATACCAGAGAGGATGAGAGCTGAAGAGTTGAGGCAGAGCTGCTGCCACCTGCCATAACCCCCCCTCACCATCAATTCCCCATCAGGGTGAAAATCAATGTGTTTACTTCCCATCAGTGTGTGAAATCAGAGCCCTTGTGAAACTTCAGTCAAAAACTACTCAATCACCCTATTTTTGTGCAGGTCTGGTGATTGTAGTGCTGTCAGGGGATGGGTGAGAGGCTGGGAGGGATCGACCTATTACTCAAAAAGCGAATGCAACAGCTAGAAGAACTGCGTTTTTGCAGAGCTTCTTTATTCACAGGCTAAAATTGTTTCACATTAAACAAGCTAGGCTAATAGATGTGGCAAAATAAATGCTAAGTCAAGCCTGCCTTGGCCTGCCACTGCAGCTGTGAATCTGATTTTTGCAGCCACCAGCTTGCTGGGCAGTATGAGCACAGTTTGCTGGACGCTCTCATGGCTGATGGTGCAATGTAAGCAAAACACTTGGAATACAATCCACCAGTGTCTCCACGCCAGATCCCAAAACCTACTTCCTAGGCCTGCTGCCAGTGTTGTGCTATGAGTCACGAAGAGAAACAAACACAAGGAATGTCAAATTAAATAGGACGCAACGCTTTCGCAGGATTTAAAAGCGGAGCAATTGTGCTGTAGAGTACAAACCTCCCTGGACTCCTCTTGGACTGCTTCTCATCTTGGTAATAAGAAACATCCCTTTAATTAGTTCCACCTAATGAAATTCATAAGTCAGGGAGTGGGAGTTTTGCTCCTGGGTAGAAACCAAAAACTTCTCTTCATTCGATCTGCCCATTTTCTGCAGCAGTCATTAGCAAATTTTATCAAATCTCTGCATTTAACAGTAACAACTATTGTTCCCTCAGAACACAAGTCCATTTATGAGCTGCAATATGACACATCTTGGAAACCCCAGACTGAAAGGCACTTCCGAAAAAAAAAAAAAAGATTAGGACTGGCAAAAAAAGTAGTTTAAAATTGTTAAGAAGAAACAATAGAGAAACTTCTACCTGATCTCTCTGGTTGCTGAGATCAGAGAAGTTCCTGTACCTTTCTGTGTTTGGGTAAAATAATTTACAAAATTCATTTGTCTTTCGTTACAATTAAGAGGTACCCATTACCTCTCCAGCTGAACCTCTGGGTGCTTCATTCTCTTTGCATTAGGGACAAGTAAAATAATACTAGGAAGCCTCAAGCTGTGCATTTGCTCCTATGGAAATATTGACCCACAAGCATCTGTTTAAATTAATTCTGGTTATGTGTCTCTCAAGACAAAGCGATATCCATGGCAACAATTTCACTGCAGAAGAGGGAGCACATCCAGAAGGAGAGTGTATTCACTCTGTTTACCGATGACTAAAAGCCTGAAAGCACAAAGTTTGGGATCTCAGGCACAACACCAGTGCTCTGCAGCAGACCAGGCCCTTTATCAGGACACTTTTGCAAATGTCTGTCATAGAGGACAGAGAGGGAAACTGAAGCCTTGCCTGCTGTTTTCCTTTCCAATCCTTTTTGCAAAGAGACATGGCTCACTGTACCGTTGTTGTTGCAATTGCCCTTTGAGAAGTTCTACAGAGGAGAATGGGCAGGGGGAAGACAATGCTCTCCTACATTTGGACACAGCAAAATCACAAATCACCTCTAAGACAAACTGATAGGACAGTCTGGATTTTGGTACAAACTGTTTTCAGCACCTATGGGGGCCCCTCGGTGTATCTGCATGTTTCCCTCTAAGTGGCTGCTGACCAATATATTCATCCTGTCCCTCCACAGTGGGCCCCATAATTACAGAGATGATTTGCAGGGTTGGTTTTAGCTGCTATTACGGGAAGGTACAATGTTGGACACAACTGCAGTGCTGACGGGAGAAGGAAGGAGGAAAGTGGCACGTGGCAGCTCTTGCATGAATGTTTGCTGCACTAGACAGGGATGGCAGAGGAAAAGGAGGAGGAAACCACAGCCCTCCTAGGGTCTTCCCAAGAATCCTTTCCACTTATAAAGCTATCTTTGACTTGGGCTACATGGATTAATTTTCTAGTTTAACACTCAGGGGCAATAGCTTGAACCACTTCTGCTCTCAGGGCCTGCTAGAGAAAGGTGTTGGTGCAGAGTGCATCTTGCTATAGCCCTGCTGGAGCTAAAGAACTGCTTTGCAGGCTCGGTGCATTCTGAGCCAGGAGTGCCTTACCCTGCCCTGAATCCCTTCCTCTCCAAACCTGGCTGCCTGATAGCATTTGCTCTGTTCTTCAGTCTCCACTATGTTGAGACAAAAAGCTCCCACCAGCATTGATGAAGGCCTCCAAGACAATTTCTTGAGTTTTTCGGATCCTGCTACCTGCAAACCAGACTCAGTGCTCACTTTTAGCCTTAAATATCTGTGGAGAGCCATATGAGCTTGCCTGACAGACACTGCTGCAGAGACACCCAGAAAGAGACCCAAGGATAGATTTTTCAAGCAATGTCTCAGTGCCAAAACCCATGTAAATGCCACACAGACATTTGCAAATGATGTGATTGATTACAAATTACGTCAACACCATCCCATCAGACCTTCTTGCCTACAGTGGTGCTGACAGAGCACTTGCTAGCTTAATTCTGAGAACCCATAAATGCAAGAGCTCTGAGGTCATAACACTCACAGGCAAAAGAAGGAACCCTTGTTTTGAGAGTCAAAGTAGCTCTATTAGGAATTCTAGGTCAAGGTACTCAAAGGGGCACACGCTGTTCCCTAAAGGTATATCCAAGTTGGGCATAGCTCCCACGGAAAACACAAAGTGTGAGAGGCTTGCTTTATCAGGCAGAAAGAACCAGGCTAATGGTGTCTTTCAGGGGGTTGGCTTCTTTCGCTGGGGCTTCCTGTCCCAAAGAGAAACAGTTCCTACTTCCAGAGGCCAAGCCTCATCCACTGAGAGCAGCAAATTATTTGAAGATCAATAATGAGTTTAGTGTCTCTAGTTGAGACTAGGAGGTGATTTGAGGGATTAGGGTCACCTGAGTGAAAAAACTGCAGAGGCACTGCCTCCCCCACCCATGCAATTGCAAGTACCTACAACTGACCCTCCCATATCTACCTCCCCACATACACCATCCCTGGGAGAAACCCCACCCCTGTTACTGCAGGGGTTTCCATTTCAGCTGCAATAGAGGATGGCCTCTCTCTCTGCAGCAGCGGTGATGTATTACCCACCCAGGTACTGACCGGGCTCCACACATCAGCTTATCTGCCAAGGTCTGCTTCCATGACCCTTTGTCCCTGTTCTTCTGCTGAATTTATGCTCCTCCTCTGATGTACTGCTACATGGAGCTGAAGTAATGATGAAGGGGCTGCAGCTAAAACCATGGAGAAAAAGCAAAGCAAAACTGTTTCACTTTACCAAGATCAGGTGGGATGCAACCTTACTCTCTTGTTTGGAATGCATCAAATATCAGTTGGTCAAAATGGCTTCAGGTACAGCATTTTAATACAAACCTGAAAAAGCTATAAGGAAAGGTCCACTCTGTTTCGGGAGGATGCTGGCCTGAATTTAAAGAGACCTCCAAGTGAAATGAGCTCAACTACATGGGCCAGAGTGAAACTCTTTACTTCAGTGACTCTCAGTGGAAACATACAGTGCCAAGCTAGGGTTTTATTATGGTTAACCCTTTTGTTGCTTACTGCTGGGGTTACGGATTCAGATGCATATTTAGATACTGCTGGTGTAAACAGCATCTTCTTGAGTCCTGAAAGTGATGCCTGTTGGCACAACTGTCTCTTGGGTCTTTTCTCCCAAGATATAATAGGTATTTATAAGTAATCTCCCTCTCATTCACTTACTCTTAATAAGGCAACGCATTCCCAAAGCCACCTATCAAAGCTGGGCTGGCTCTGGAGACTGTACCATCTCCTTATCTTCCCTCCCCTCTTCTCCCACACCATGCCCTATAATGCTCCTCTTAGTGGTGGCCAAGCTCCTGCTGAAGGTGACCGAATTTCAGACTATTCAGCAATCCCAGGTCCCAGGGGAGCACGAGATGCAGGCTGGAGAAGCCTTTTCTGTCATTACTCCCTGGAGCTGTTCACAGCCAAGAACTGCTTTTGCTGGATCTCAGCTCCTCTCCAGTTACATCCCTACCACCCGTGACCCTAAGCAAAAATCCCAGGCTTATAAAATTAAACAGGCCTTTCCCATGAGTCACCCTGGGACTCCATGCTTGGATGGGATCAGGGAAAAGAGCAGAAGCACATCTGCTCTAGGAGCAGTACAGAAAAAAGCAGTGTACAAATGCAGGCTCCAAGACTCCCTAGTCCCACTTCTTTTCTCATAGCTGCAAGTCAAACTGGACACAGATATAGCACAGTAACCTATTGAACCAGATCTTGTTAGCTAACTACAGAGAAGTCTAGCAGACCATTAAAAATTAAACTAAATATAGGTACATATCAAAAAAAACCAGAGACTCTAAAGCTCTGTGCCTAATTCATCAGGGAGCAGAAAATCCTAACACATGGGATGTTCTTCAGACGATGCAACTGCAACTCTAGTGAGACAGCAAGCTTTAACCAGATCTCCCCAGAACCACAGGGAGGATGCTTTGCCTCTGCTCTGCTGCCAAGAAGACCCAGCTTCCTTCATGCCTGGTTATTTTCCATGCTCAGATATGTGCAAGTTCACAAAGCATCCTAGAGATGTGCTACTCTTTCCAGCCTCTGGAGGCTTGCTCCTGCTTTCATGGCTTGCTTGGTAGCCCAAAGAACAGAGCAGTTCATTTGCCTCCAGACCAGGAGTGTTGGTGGCAATAGGTGATAAGCAGGACAGGCAGCCACGAACAGCTGATGTCACCAGGACAACCTCCTGGTCTAACCCTGTGATGCCGCTGATGTCACTCCTGCTTTTGGCTCTCGCTGGGGCCGCAAGGACACCTGACTAACAGTGCAAAGAAGACATTATTTAACTGAGAGACTGTTGTGCTGTGGTCTAAGCAAAGGGCTTGGCAGCAAGAGCGATGGATCTCCCCACCTACAGCCTTTGGGTTCTATCAGGCTCTCATGGGGGCAGAATGAAGGGAGGTGACTGAGGAGAGACACTACCAGAAATAATACAGGACTTTCACAGTGGTCCCACGAGGTTAAATTAGCTGGTGTGAAGACTTCAGAATCACAAATAATCTCCTGGTCCAAATCCCCAACATTACGTGAGGCACGGTGCTTTAATAAGGGCTGAATTACTCCAGGAAACTTCAAAGCCATCAAAGAACTTGTGCTCAGTGATGTTTGTGTGCAGTGCTTTGAGTGAGCTCTCTCTGCTCTCCCCAGTCACCACGCAACAGTCAATTAAAAGCGCTGCTCTCTTTGTAGCCTTCACTGCAGTACCAGGTTTATTGTCCCATTTATCACCATTGAACTGCCTCGGGCTGAATTATTTATAGCACCAGAGAAGATGAATTAAGTGGTAAGTTCAAAGTGGGTCAGAGGGATGTTGACTTGGCCTTGAGACACAGATGGGTCAGTGGGCTGATGTCTTGGCCTGGTTTGCTTAATGGGATGGAGCATCATCATCTGCACTCCTACCAAAACCTTGAGCTGCCTGCACCCAAGCAGTGCTCCTGTCCCCTTGGGCCAGAGGGGCAGGAGGCAGGTACCAGTAACCTGCATTTTCCTCCACAAGTGACTTGCTCCTGCTTTTTTCATGTGTGCATGCTGTGGTACTTCAATTAAGAACACCATTGCAGCACCCTCACCAAAAAACCCCAATACAGAGCTGCATTTTTAGCACTTGGCATGGCATGTCAGTACATCACACTGCCAGTGACGTGACACAGGGTGAGCCAAAACACCCCAAAAATTCAGAAAGCGGCCTACTGGCCCAAGGTTTTTAGTTTTTAGTGTAGCAACAAAACAGCCACTCAAGCACAGGGCTTTTTAAAGGAAATCCTGCATGCGTTTCCGTCCCTAAATCCCAACAGAATCTTGTAATCCTCCACCAAGAACAGCCTGTGCTCCACATCGCCTGTAACTTAAAGGATGACAATGAATCAGTTGTTTCTCAAAGCAGACTTTCAATTTTCACATTACTGCTGTTTTTACGTCACATCTGACTGCGTAGCAGAGGCTCCAGCAAGATGCTTATGCCAGTATTTTCCATGACAGAAAGTGAAGAGCACTCTCACAGGGAAAGGGGAGGGGGCTCCTGCCTGGCATGGCCTTGGAACCACCAATATGAGGATATTAATGCAATACATATTGCAAATTTACATTATTTTACCAATACCTATGTTCAAACACAATGCCCAAACACTATTTATTTCCACTTAAAAAAAAAAATACAGGAAGCAAAATGTTGCTCCCTCCACATCACCCTTGTTCTTGGAAAGCACCAGACATGTTGATTCTGGTCATCTTGGGGTTTCTCAGGTAGTGTCACAGAAACTCAGACACCAGCTCCAAGCTCCTATATGTGGATGGAAGCCATGGACTCACAGCCACCAAGATCTCTGGAAGGGTCATCTGGAACTGAGATGGGAACCGTGCTCCTGGTCATGAAACCAAAGGGCAATAAAAGAAGAATCTTCTTCCCGTATTGGTATTTTCTCTCTGTGGTGCAAGGGCAGAAAAATTGCATTCTCTCTTGCAAGAAGATATCTATCAACAGTATCACCTAATAACACAAAAGACCAGACAGGCACCAAAATTCAGAATGAATTTTAGAAGGGTGGGGAGAACATCTCTACTTTTGGAAATCCGCAATAACATTTTGCTTGCTATATGATGCAATCACCCTCCCTCCAGTGTTGCCTGGTACAACACTGACATCTTGCCCTTGAAAGTCAAAACCTCTTTGCTAAGGGACCAAAAGAAAATAAAGAGGGTTTAGATTTAAGCACAGCAGAATTAAGAGTTTTACAAACCACGAACTTGCTGAGGAACGTGGGTTTAAGTAATCCCACTGCTATTTTCCAATTCAGGTTGAGTTTACTTAGTAGCTGCAGCAAATGAGGGAGACCGTGGACTACACTCTCCATCCCCGGCAGAGCAGGAGCAGGAGGAAGGGGAGGAGGTGAAGAAAGCAGACAGCTTTGATTAACAAGAACATTAACACAAGTACTTGCCTGGGAGATGGGCATCTCAAAGACACAAAGCCTCCATATGTCCCTGACCAGGAATACTCCAAGTATCACCTTGTCTCTCTCCAGCATCCTCTGGCTTTGATTTTTTAAAATTCCATTTTGCAGAGGTCTAGCCTCCCAGGCAAGAGGTGCAGCCCTTTGGCAAAGCAGCCTGATTTTCTCTCCACTAGGAGACAAACATGCTGGGCCAAGTGAAGCCACGGAGAGGCAGGAGATGGGATCAGCCAGCCCTGCATGCTCCAAGCAGCCCTCTCTTGGGAGCCCGGGAGTGGGGAGTCACCTTCTCCCATGCTGAGGAGGATCTGCTCTGGTTTCCTCATTTCTCTTTTAATAGAAGCAAAAAGGTTTAATCCCAAGTGAAATTAAAGGTTTCGCCAGTCTAAAATCAATGTTCCAAAAATGTTATTGTCTGGATAAACATAAGAAAGAAATCTCTCCGGAAATCATTACAAACAGGTGTACTTTGGCACGTTTCGGGCCATTTCTGGAACTGAAAAAATTTCCTTCTTGCCAAGATCCATCCATAAGTCAATCCAGTGGGAAATCTAGTTTTTTCACCCCAACTGTTTGCCAAGGAAACAAAGTTCAAAAGTCACCCAGCTTTGAACAGATATCTACTAGCCAAGAGAGTGTGGATCAGTATAGACAAATATTGGTGCAATTTTCTTTCAACTTCCCCAAAGCCAATGATATACTTCCACCATTCAAGCACATCAGCCCATGTTTAGACAGCAAAGGGGTGAGACTGGAGTAGGGAAACAGGTTTAACAACTGTTAACCTGGTTTGCTGTGACAAATAGAAAATAAATTTGCTGTTTCCCTCTAACTCCATATTGCATTTGTTCCAATTTCTTGTCTCTTTTTCCCCAATAAGTACACATAGCAACCTGAAAGAAAATGAAATCTACACTGGATCTCCCCTCACCCAAAACAACTGCTGCTATGACCACTTAGAGATTTGGATATGTCAGATACTCCCCAGGACAAGCTTTATTTTACTGAGCTGGTATTGCTTTCATACAAGAGTCCATGCTCATACACAGTCTATACAGCTTCCTTTATGTATACAAAAAAGATGGAAAAATTATGCCATGCCAAGAAAGCTGTCTTGCCAAACAAGAGCCACCCCCTGAAGGGTATATTTAGAAATCAGAGGACAATTTAGGAAGAGAATCACACAACATAAGCCAGAAGAGTAATGAAAAGTAGGGAGAGTGGGAGTTTCTTTCAGGTATTGAGAAATCCCAGACTGCACCAGTGAACACCCAGGCCGACACGACTCTTTTTCACCTCACCAAGTAACAGCAAAACTCAACACTTACACAGCATTTTTCATTCATCCATCTCAAATTGCACTGCAAAGGGAAATAAAGTGTTGAATTTAGCATCCCTCTCTGCAAATTGATGCACAGAGCTGAAGTTCAAGGTTGCACAAGGGCAAACACTAGGGACAAACGTAGTCCATGAAGTCACGCCAGCTGTCGTGGCTGCTGAGTTTGGACCTTCTCTTCGATACTTGGTGCAGTCCATCGACTTTGTGCAGGCAGGGCAGCCTGTGGGGTCTGTCTGCTCTGTCATTTCATCAGGGACAATGCCTTCACAGCAAGTGTTTTACACCAACAAGCAAATCTGAGCAGCACATCCACCTCAACCTGCAGAGTCCCAGCACTGCTGAGCACCTCTGGAGATCATCCCTCCCAACCCTCACTCACAGGAGCCTGCTCAGGGCTGCATCCTGTTAGATTTTGAATGTCCCCAAGTAGGGGCATGCCACAACTTCTCTGGGCAATCTGTGTCAGTGTTTGACTCATCTCACAGTAAAACTGTTTCTTCTGATATTTGAAATAAATTTCCTGTATTTCCATTAGTGGTGCTTTTCTCAAGTCTTGTCCATGGGCACTACTGAGGAAATCCCGGCTACACCTTCTTTACTTCCCCCATCAGATGTCTATCCACATGGGTAAAAGTAACCTGAGCCTTCTCTTCTCCAGGCCTCTCAGCTTCTCCCCATAACAAAGATGCTCCAATCCCTTCATGACCTTTTTGGCCCTGCATTGGACTTGCAGAATGCCCATGTCTCTCCTACACTGGGCAGCCCAGCACTGGACCCAGTGCTCCAGACACACACTGACTGCACTAACAGAGAGAAAAGAGCACGTCTTTCAATCTGCTGGTGATTGATCACAACCCTTTGACCTGGCCCTTCAGTAAGTATTCAATCTACCTCATCATCCACCTACCCAGTCCATAGCTCATCAATGAGGATTTTATGGGACACAGCATCAAAAGCCTTGCCAAATCTACAATGAGCAATATCCACTGCCCTCCCCCCAGCCAGTCAAGCAAGTAATCTCTCTGTAAAAGACCAGTCAATTGATAAAGCACTCCTCCTTCATAAAACCCTGCTGACTAAACCCAAACACCTTCTCATGTGTTAGATATGAAGAAATTCTTTACTGTGAGGGTGGTGTGAATTAGAACAGTTTGCAAAGAGCTGTGGATGTTTCATCCCTGGAAATGCTCAAGACCAGGCTAGATGGAGCTCTAAGCAACCTGGTTTAGTGGAAGGTGTTCCTGCCCATGGAAGAGGACTGGAACTAGACTATCTTTAAGGCCCCTTCCAACCCAAACCATTCTCTGATTCTATGATTGTCATTACAATGTCTAGAAATAGTTTCTAGGCTCATCTGTTCCACCTTCTGTGGGGTCAAGGTGAAGTCAATGAGCCTGTAGGGCCTGAGATCCTCCTGAACTGATACATGTTTTCTTTCCAGTCCTCATGAACTTTCTCCAATAGTCTTGTGCTTTCACAGATAGTTAAGAGAAGGCTCAAGATGATGCAGTATGCTGGCTAGACAGCTTGGGGAATGCAGCATTCCAGTGCAGACTTCTACCTTTGACAGAACAATCTGCCCAAAGAGCCTGTATTTGTTCCTCAACATTTTTCGAACATCTAAGATCTGCTAGGACTGTATGATTGTCATTCTGAATAATGCCTGCACCACATGACTTGGATTAGCAGTCATAGGAACAAGGGGGAACATGAGGGACACCCAGTTGTCACACAGAGGACCAAAATTCTGGCAGCAGAGACAGCACCTCCGTTTGGTGCAGGACTAATCAAACCACCCCCTCTCCTTTCAGTGCAAGGACAACATGTAAAACCTCAACATGTAAAAGCAGTTGCAAAGGCCCTCACTGACCAAGGAGTCACACAGACTAGAAATGCACACCACTTGTTTCCCTTACGCTCTCAGGAGCAGCTGTGCTGTAGCACAAATCATTTTGTTCACAGACAAGCCTAAATTGCCTAAGCTGCACCTCCACAAATGAGTAGTCTTGATTTTTTTCTTCCCTCTCTCAACTCTTCTAGCTCAGTAGGTGAGATGGATTTAAAACAAACAAAAAACACCAAAGCCCAAGGGAACTGAATTTAAACTAGACGCCTACAACTACATTTTCAGTAGCTAAGTTATAAAAGAAGAAAGATAAAAAATAAAATTTCAGAAGTGTGAAGGTTGTCACTGGAATATTTTTATCTAAAGTGAGTCACAAAGACTGAGCAGTAGGATTCTTTTTTTCTTAATAACACTGCAAAAAAAACTTTAAGAAACTACCACCCCAAATTAAAAAAAAACCAACAAAAACTAAAAGCTACACAAAGCTTACTAAAGACACTGGCTCCAGCAGCATGCCAGAAACAAAAGGCTCTTCTCACAGACAGAGAGAGGTATTTTATTTGAGGGAACAAAATCCACCTCTGCTAAGCCAGAGCAGATGAACTGCAGGGACCAGAAAAGCCTGCAGGCATTTGACAGTACCAGAGAAGGTCATTATGGCACCCTTCCTATACAGAGGCTGAATACAAAGTACTAAGAAAGCACATCCTTGAGTAGCAGGAAAGTGTATGTGAAGTCTGAGCGTGGTCTGAAAGAACAGGAAAACAAAAGTGGGGGAGAGGAAGGGACAGAGACCTTCTACTCATTCCCCAAGAATGCAATTCAGAGTTTGACATCACTGTCTCCACATGGCTGATAGATGAGTTGGCAGAAATAGCTTGTTATGAGAAAAAGAGCAATTCTTCATATATGCAACAAGTCTTAGGTTAAAGCATTTGGTTTATGCCATGTACAGATTTCCCTATAAAGAAACCTACTTCTTTCTGTCCATATGAAACAGTTTTTGACAGTTTCTATCCATATGACAAAGTTTTTGGTTTTGTGCGAAAGTTTAATATTTTTAAGTCATAATGACAACAATATAAAGAACTCATGGTATATGTTTTGTCTTTTTAAACACAAGGTCAAAGGGTACAGTTAAAGAAAGCTCTGCCATCACCTTGATAGGACACAGGGTTGTTTAAAGTGCAATTCAGTAGCAAATTTAAGACATCCATTTCTTTTCCTGCAGCTGTTACTTATGCTTTCAACAGCACTGGTACCACTCCATTCTGAAGCCAGGTTCTGCTCGAGTGCCAGATCTCCATGGCCAAGTGTTCTTCGTTGGTATTTGCATTGCAGTAAAACTGTAAGAGCCAGAGGCAAGTCAGTGAGATTGAGATGGCTCGTGAGATCATCATGGGAAGAATGAATCATCTGCCTTGGAAATATAAATGTTTATGATCACTGCTTCTATTCTGCACATATATCCTTGAGACACACAACTTTTACAAGGGTGTTGGTATTTATATAATTCCATAAATTTAGACAGTGCATTACAAACACGATATGCAGTTGTAGTTATAAATAGCAGAGCAGCAGAACAGAATTTTCAACTGTTTGTTTCCTATACTCCACAAATGAGATATGTGGCACAAGTTAAGGAACTAAAAGAAAGAAAGTACAGCTATTATTAACCCCCATGTCAGTCTTCCTATTTCAGATGGTGGAATGGAAGGCTAGACTTCTACCAAAGAAAGAGAAAATA
This sequence comes from Erpornis zantholeuca, assembly GCA_013400515.1. Classification (NCBI taxonomy): domain Eukaryota; kingdom Metazoa; phylum Chordata; class Aves; order Passeriformes; family Timaliidae; genus Erpornis; species Erpornis zantholeuca. The sequence continues at coordinate 124,798 of VZTN01033985.1, forward strand.
AAGCCAGTCCCTGAGAGTTAACTGCTACATTTAACCATGACTAAAAGACAAAGAACAGATTTTGAAGCAGAGGTTTTGAGAATAGATTATTTTTGTGGCATGTTTTCAGTGTCAATGTGACAAACTAACACCTGCCCTTGAAAATAAACATACTGCCAAACAAATGCACAATATAATCAAAAGACTAAATTTGTTTCTAAACCTTGGCTGATGCTTTTTTGTTAGTCCTCACAACACTATGGATGTATGCACAAACCCATGAAAAAAAAACAATCCCTGGGTGCTGTAGGAGCATCATAACAATGTACCAAGGCATTTTTCCAGAAGGCCAACTAATAAACTCCCAACATATATGAAAAAGTTAACCAGTAACTCATAGTAAGCTTTCAAAACTTTGATAATAATATTAAGGTTTTTAATGATATTGAGGGTTTTAATAATATTGAGGGTTTTTAATAATATTCAGGAGTTAATTTGTCAGGCAATAACTGTAACAGCAGTTAATGCCAAAGGCTCAAAATTGGGTACCTGAGATCAACCAGCAACCCAGCACTGATGCAAGCAGTTATAGTATCTTTATTTATTTTTTAAATAAATAAAGCCTGTGCCTTCGTTTCTATTTCTCTGCTCAATTAACAAATTAATTCAGGGAGGAAGAGACTCCTGATACAAGCAGTACTTCTTGAGCCAGGTCAGTTATAGCTTCCATATTTTACACTGGATATACTAGATTTATATTGGATATATCTCACAACAGCTGAAGTAAAACAATGTCTGCACTGAATTGTCATTTGAAACTACACTGAAATACTTCTGGACACTCAAGATACTCCACACACACTGGACCATGACTTCACATGAGGAAGATCCATCCTACTTGGCTCTGGTGATGGACCCACACACGTTTCATAAGAGGGTAAGACACTCCGAACTCTAAAGCTCTAGAGCAGGGAACTGACCTACACTAGGGAAGGTCATACTCTGTGCCACTGCTGCCTTTGTGCCATGTGGAAATGGAATTTCTCAACATGTTTTCCAAGGAAATGGCCAGCTAGGGCAAAACAGATCAGGAAAGTGGTTTTAACAGCTCTCAGTATGTACTTTACTGATTTTCTGTTACACTGATATCTTTCAAAAAGCATCAGTTGGGTAGAAAACGTGAACCTTTGCTTTACTGTCCATAACAGACATCCTCTATGGTGCTCCTTCACACTGAATTGATGGGGTTTCCCACGTGTCCTCATCTGCCAACTGAGCCATCTGTGAAGTCTGATCCACAGGTTCTTTCTCACCCTGCGCTATTAATAATGCATCTTCTTGTCCTCCTTCTAACTGAAGGTCAGAGCTACAAGAACAATTAGATTCATTGGGTTTGTCCATCGAAGGCTCTGCTGTAGTTGTAGAGGACTGCTCAGTTTCTGCTTCAGCCTGTGGTTCTGTGTTAAGATGAAGTCCAAAGATGTTATTTCTGATGAGGTATCGAACACACTGCAAAATCACATTCCTTTCGTGTCGGATGTCCTGGGCCAGTAACTGGAAATTAAAAAAAAAGGAGAAGATGATGCACATTTCCCTCTATTGCTCTGTAGCTGATACAAGCACAGCAAGATGTACTGATCTCCTCAGTAATTTCCAACATCTTCCAATTTAAACAGTTTGCTCTTTCACACAGGTCCTGCCATACCAAAGACCATGATGTTCCCATATCATGGACTGTAATACCTGGCCATGCATTGAAGTACATCAGGGTAGCAGGTCTATTAACATCTTTCACACTTTCTAAGTTAGACTTTATCTGCAATTTAATATCCCATGCACTTTTAATTTAAACCCCCTATGAGTAAAAGATGAATACAAGGAAAGGGCATCTTTCATCAAGTACCAGACCATGGATTTAAACAGCAGTAACTGGTTTGGGCTATAGTATACCAACCTAATTTTAATAGCTTAATCAAAGTGCTAGAGGCCTCCCTCATTGACTTCAACCTCATTGAAGTTCATTTTGGTAGTAGGAAAAAGAAACCTATCAGCCAGAGAGCTGAATGAATCTTTTTCATTGCGAGTGTCAGCAGAACTAGTACCCTGAACAAACACAAAATCTGAGGCAAGTGACTTAATCTGTAACTACCTGGTCATTTGCAGGAGAGCTGCATTACACACTGCAGGAGATTTGGCTAAGTTCAGCTTCTAATGTCACTGAGAAGCTTTTCTTGTCGTTACAAGTTTCAACAGTGGTTTAACCGGCCACTTTTATATCTGAATATTTCTACTTAAGCTAGTTGCTAAGGGGTGCTACAAGCAGCTGACACCCAAAATGAGCCTTCAGAAATCTTCTATCTGAACTAGGAGAGGTACTTCAGGACAAACAAGGGACAGCATAGTGATGTTCTCTCTGTTCAACTGGAAGAAACTGGTGAATTGGTAAATGGCCAAATTTGGGCCCAGCTGGGCTGATCCATATCAAAGACCATATCTTTGTATTTCATTTTTTAATGCAGGGATGGGTATCAATGGAGTGACAGTACACAAGCTTTTGATTTTGTCAGCATAGAGAATGACTAAATACACATTAGTTTGCCTGGCTACAATAAACACATTTTAGTAGTGCCCAAGCTCACTGCTGAATGACTGCCGAGAGATACCCAGAGCTATTCTCCTACCTCCCTTTCTTTTTTTTTTTAAAGCATCATCTCATTGATACAACATCCTTTTTTAGCATTCTAATACACTTTCTGGATGCATTTCATAAAATTTCAACCTTGCTCCCTCTCAAGGCTTTTACACACTGACCATTTCTGACAACAATGGAAGCCTACCTACAAACCTCAGGCCTTCTACTGTGATTCACAGCCACAGTACACACTCTTAAAAAACAGCTCTGAGCAATTTGGAAAGGCAAAAAAACCTCACTAAAATGCAATTTTAAAAATGGACTATACTGGCAAGCTTCAGCTCAGGTTTCCTAAGTACTGCCAGCTTCTCTCAGCATGTGGGACTTCATCTGACTTTCTTCCAGAGTTGTCACCGCTTTGATCACCAACAACTTTGAAGAGCAAGTGATAAAGGCAACTGCATGCTTAGGGAGCTACACAAAGGACAAACACTTCCTTTGCAGTCACTAGGAACTTTAATTCTTGGCAGCAATGGTACTATGTGCTAAAAAGACTACCAAGAGATTTCTCCCACATCAGCAGCTTGGGGTGTACCTTATCAGGTATCTCTTGCCAAAACATCCTGTGTTATTTTCAGAGCTCTGATGTCAGTGGCACCCTGCTTTCCCCTGTGTTTTGCCCACTGCAAGTTTTCCCTTGATGGAGGAGCTTTATGCTGACTATTTATAGAATCACAAGGGTAGTGATAAATACAAGGAAGTAATAAATACAATTAAAGCTCCAAGGTTTTGTAGGGGCTTTCTAAGGAAAGACACCGAGCTTTGTGGCCAAATGGGTTGTTCTGCACTGCTACTGGGAACACCTTGGACTCACTCCTCTTTCTAACCTTCTGAGACACCAACCTGATGCTCTCCAAGATGCTGTCCCTTCCTCAGATTGATCTAAACCTGCCTAGAGAAGAAACCCTTACGCATGCAGTTTGCAGCTCAACACCACTCTGTAGTTAAGTCATCAACACACTTCTCAATGAGATCTCTTTGCATGTGCAAAAAGAACTGTGTGCTCCTTCAGCAGACGAAGGTCACTGAACAGCAAAGCTGGGAGCAAAAAGATCAGATCATGGCCACTGGATTACACACAAACAAAAACCTACTGGATACTACCACATGGAAGGGAGGGGAGAAGAACAAAGGGTTTGTTCCTGAAATGTGCAGCCCATTTCAGACACATGATTCAATTGTCATCTCTTGTTTACCAAAGTCAGTCACTACCTGAATGCATGCCAGGGTATTTTTATTTGTCTATTAATGCATCTTCACCATCTCCAAGTGGAACACTTGCTTTATTATTTTTAAGCCAGGCCCTGTGCTAACAGACTATTTAAACTTCCCAAAGCGAAGAGGAGAACCACTCACAAATAGTTCTACTCCTCTACAGGAGGCATTATTTTAGCCTCTTACCATTTCCAGCAGAGTTGGACGGCGCTTGGGAAGGCGAGGTAATGTTTTCCTGCCCCACTTATCAGGCCCTCTGGGGCGACGTGCATTTGAATTCGAGCTCCTTAACGTTGTGCCTGCACATTCTGGGCGGTTTTGATTTGGTTTCTGACTCCGAGGAGCGGGAGTAGTTTGAGGTGTATTTCTGAGCACAGCCTGGTTTCTCTCAGCTTTTGTTGCAGTCTTGACAGGGATTTCTTAAAGAAAAAGAACACACTTTCATCTCAAACTTAAAAGCCTTTTTAACATGCTCATATCCCCATGCACTGGCAGTTCGTTAGTACTATTCTTGCTCACACAACTTGATGAGAAGATGTTCAAGGTTTACTTGGAGGAAGGGAGGGTTTTGTTTGGTTTGGGTTTTCTTTTTAAATACAAAAAATAATCTCTAAACATTCACTGAAAGGAAAACAACGTATTTAAATTCTGCAGCACAAAAAGAAAAATAAAAGGAGTAAGACCTGAACAAGATTTTCAAACCTCTGCCTTCTTATCACTTATAAAAGTACATTGCTTCACATTGCTGCAAATTTGGCTGCTGAGAAAATCATGATATGGTTAGGGCAGAGGATGCCCAAGTTCAATTCACTGCCTGCTAGATGGTCTCTAATTTTGGGTAGGTCAGCCAGGGCAAGTAAGGCATAGTAAGTATCTGCAAAAACAAGCAGCAGCAGCAGCAGCAATTCCTCACTACACACTGATGCATACACTCAGGAAAGTACAAAATCCATGTGCTTCTTGCAGTCAGACTTGAACAGAGTTCAAGTACTACTGCAACACCCAGCAGCCTTCTATGGAAAAAGCCCTTAAGGATGTGGAAATTACTTCAGAAGGTGACAGTAACAGCTTTTTCCTAGCACTATTCAAACATGATGTGAAGCAAGACTGAAAATAGGTCCCTTATTTTCCCCAACTAGGGGAGAAAAGGCTTGGGAAATTTGATGACACACAACCTAATCAAAGACATTTCATGCCTCCTCTCTCAACCCACGACATGCTGCTGAGAAAAGGACAGCAAAAAAAGCCACAGTCCTGCTTGCAGTCCACATCACTGCAGTGTGACACAGGGTAGAAGGGGAGAGAAGAAGAGTAGAGGTTGTTTCTACACACCTTCAGGCTCGCTGTCGGATGCGCTGCCATAGTTGACCGACAGTGCACTCAGGGCAGAGGTCACCTGCCTGGGGACAACTGACATTCCCAGTCTCCCATCTTCCTCAGCTGCCTCATCCTTGTCAGATTCTGCAGGGAAAGAAAAGGCAAGAGGGATTTTCCCCAACAATCCTGCATGCCAACAGCCAGCCTTGCTGCTACGCCCCCATCACAGCACCACACACACCTGATGTTGGGCACCATTGCTCAGTGCTGTGGACTGCTGTGGGACAAACCTCCCACATTTGTCTACCCTCTACAGACAAGGGGTGGCAAACTGGTGCCTCCAATGGTTTATAGTCCTGCCAGCAAAGTTACAGAAACAAAGTTTCCTGAACAAAAGCTTGAGCTTTCTGCTTCCTTTTTTGATACCAAATATAATTATAGGTTTTGTTATCAAGTGTAGGCAAAGAGACAGAGAGAATTTCGTGGTACATTTTGAAGTCTTGCTGGATTTAGTCCTGAGAAGATGGAGGAGAAGGATTTAGAAGCCAATCAGTGGGAATTAAAGAAAAAAAGAAAAAGATCATCAAAAAGATGTACCTATACAGTAAAATCATGGATTTGGGTTGTATTTCTTTAAAAAAATTCTACTTAGTTATATTGCGTTTGTTATTATTTGTTCTAGCTACATTTCTCACTTGTATAAAAAGTTGCAACTAGCTTTAATAATGTGTAATAAGCAAGTACCACATTCCTTTTCTACCTACTATAACAGAAGTCACTAGCTGTACTTTGGCATAATTAGACCTTTTATCATTAAGTAAAACACAGATGCTACAGGGAAATACAGATATATTTAAGCATACTTAAGTTTCCCAACACGCAAAGATTAATGGAATAAACAAATTGCATAGGGATGCTGAGTTCTTGTTCTCACTAATTGAAGATTATGTTTTCAAGAGGAAAAACTCAGCATCAGACATCTTTCCAGGGAATGTATTCTACCCTTGTTGCTAAAAATAGCCAGAGTATAAGTCAGCATACATGCCATATTCTAAGAGTACTGCATCACTTCTGACTATATTATAAATAGTTACATCTGAGAATTTGTATTTCTGCCAGCATGAGGAAACAAGATACGCTCACAAAAAACCCAAACCCCAACAAAAAGCCAACCCCCCCTAAAAAGCAGTACTTCAGAAAACACACACATATGGAGAATACCACAAGTAATAATACAGCAAAGAACAGAATTAAAAAAAAAAATACTGACATTTTAAGTAATTCACTTAACTCATACAAGGAAATACGTTTGTTTTCATGTTCTAAATAATGTTATTTTTAAAACCACAAAGGGATATTTAGCAGTCTTTAAAAAATAACTTCACTGTTGAAGTACTTCATTCTTCTGGTTTTATAAATATTTTCTTACCTCACATGTTAGTTTAGCAACCTAAGCTGGTGCATGTCCTTTAGACTATGGTACAATTTTTACATCAGAACATGTAACACTGCACACAAACTTTATATCAGACTTCCAAAATGGTGACTAGCAAGCACAAAGTCTCAGCATCTAAACTTAAAACAACTATTTAAAATAAAACTTCTCCAAGTTCCTTCATCTTACCAACATCACCGTTTGCCAGAAGACCAAGAGGGTCCACGTCTTTCTCATATGCTTGTCCTGCCAAAGCATTTTGCTTTTCATGTTCCTTTTCACATATGTTGTTTTCTGCTCCATTGGCTTCATTTTGAGTTCTATGTGCATGATAATCGCTGCCATTTTTCCTAAATTTCTTCCAGAATGGGCGCCACTGTCTTCTCCTGTGTCTTCCTTGATGCCCCTGAGCCTCTCCATTTTCTGGAGGTTTCCACATCCCCTTCATTTTGCTGGAAAATAGAAACAGAAAGCTCATACAGTTGATAAGCCATGAGAATAAAAACAACTGATGTAACCAAACAACTCAGGCCCTCATTTAAGGTTCAGGAACACAGAACGACACCAGGACTTACACCAGCTCAGCCAACACAGGGTGACAGACCATAAAATCAGTGACACCTCATCTCAGGCAGAGCAATGGGACAAAGCTGGAACCTGAATGAACAGTTTGAAGTTCATGACTTTTAGTTTTTGGTTTTTAACAAGGCCAAGGGTACATCGGCTAAGAGAGTTCCTCGATAACCTACAGTGTGAGGACATGGTGTTTTCATTTCAATAAAGCAGTCAACAAATATTCTCTTCACTCAAGCATTTAAGCTACTCAAAACAGTGGCAACAAGAAGATAAAAAGGAAGCATCTACTATAAGTATACTTCCACTGCTGAAGTATCTTTTTTCTAGTTACAGCTCTGAGAAGCATCTTGCTGCACCAAATCCATTCAGCCATCTGACACCATCAGCTGCAATGACTACCTACTCCCGCCTCCAACTAATATGCCATTCATCTCTTCCATGCCAAGGAAAAGGAATAAAATAAATGTCCATCAGGATAATGCATTTTCAAAACCTGAAACAAAATAACAAGTCCTAAAATACAGGAAGAGCACAGCATGCTGGCTCCACTTATCCTTCATGGTTCCATAACCTTCCAGGTTACCCTATAAACACACATTGAGAGGAAGACACCTGGAAAACAAACTTTGGTCAAATTCTATAGATATAAGAATAAATGTGACTAAAAGAAAAAAAAAACAAATATAGAAGGGACAACAGAAGCTTCCCAAAAATACTTACTTCCAAGCAACAGAAACTTAAATCAGCAAAACAAGACTGTAGCTAATCATCACGACATTACAACAGCAAAAACTATGCAAGATCTCCTGTCCTGAATGAGCCCCATGGTTGGTTCTGATCAGTTCTCCCTGCCTCAGCCTCACCTAGAGCATGGCTGAGGTCCTGTTATTCCTAGTCAACCACGTGCCTCATGTTGTGGGATACTGTATTCATGTCTGGGATTGCTGAAAGCTTGCTGCAAGGTGTTAATATTTTGTGACAAAAGACTTCTTTTTGTCTTCATTCTGACATCTAAACAAGTCATTTGGTATCCAATTCTTCTTGAGTTACAAGAAACAGTCTATAATCCCACTTTATTCACCTCTACCACCTATGCAATTTTTCGAGGTCTCCATCATACAGCCCTTTCAAGCCATCCACTACTTTGGTTGTTCAGAAATGTTCCCATTACCAGCCTTCCTCTCTGCCATGCTTTTCTGGCCTTACCAAGTCCTTCTTAAAAAGAGAACAAGGCCTATCAGCAGTTAAAATTACTTTATATTGCAACAAAACATATTTAATTTCATTCTCCAGTAATTTCATGACATTGTCTAACACTGATTGCTCATCCCTGATGGCAATCACCCACCACAGTACTCCTGTGGTGCAAGTGGCAAGCCACTGCCTTCCTGTGCATCAGTCCCTCACCCACAAAAGAAGGCTAATATTAACTCCTATGATTCAACTCCAACAAGAGAGAAAACCACATTTCTGAATTTCTACGACCAGGTTCTAAATTCAGCATGTTGCTGTACAACCTAGAAGACATAGAGCAAATATAGGCTCAGTTAGAGGTGTCGTCCTTAACCAAGGGTTAAAAACAACTTTCTGAGTTCTATGGGGCCTCAAACACACAGAAAGAAATCCCAAGGTCACAGTGCCCCAAGAAACATCAGCCTGGCATCTGCTTTCTGCCATTCCCTTGTGAAAGATATCCTGCTCTTCCCTCCCCATTCAGAAGGGATGGAGAGCTGTGTGCTATTATTCAGGTGTTGGAAGACACCAGACATACTTCCAAAGTGGTCCTTCTGCATCTCTAATCTCACATGCAGGGATGCTGAGACTTAGGAATTGTAAAGCACTTCAGAGAACCACAAATGGAAAGCACCATGGAAGTGTTAAGCATCTAATCCTTCCTAAATCTTACTTAGGCATTTGCTTTAATAGTACAGCTTGCAGGGAACAAGCTGTATTCTATTTTTGCCTCATGCATCAGTAAATTTGCCAGATAAGCACCAATTCCAGAATCTTTACTGCTGATAGGCAAAGCAGAAGTAACAGCTTATGGACAGTTAACCAAGTCTAGAGTGCTACCACCTCAGCGGAGGGAAGGGAGAAGAGATTTCTACAATCAACCCGTGTAAAAAGTTGCTAAGTGAAAGTAAATAACTTGCAATTCTGAGGGCTTTTTTTTCCAGATATAAAGCTACTACAAATGTAACAACATGGAATTGCTGATGGACTTTTAAGACTACTTGATGCATTTGACTCGTGGACACAAGAGTTCACAAATAAAACCTGCAGACACCAAACGGTTTGTTACAATGACAAAGAAAATCCGTCTTTGCTCCTAAGAATCTCCAAACATATCACATATGTTTGCAGCTTTAGTTTCAATGCCCAGGTTTGGTTCCTCGGGCTCAAAGCACTCCTGCAACTTTATATCCTTTGAAGGAAGTTTTACTTCAGTCTTCTAGAAATCTTTCCTTTCTGTCATGAAAGGCAACTGGTTGGATGGGGGCAGGTAAGTGCTGGATCTTCTGAAGCACATGCTGCACCCAGGTAATTTGGACTGTTCACATTTAATAAATCACACTAACTTCTTATTCTGCACTATTCAACCATTTTACCATGGTGCAAGTTTTGTTTTGTTGGCTGTCATCCCCTACACAAAAAGCTAGGCAAACCCTGGCTTCACCTCCATGCAGCAGAAAATGCCATTTAGTAAGAGCCCTTTAGGACTGAGTCTGCTCCTGCCTTCTAGCTCAGTTATTCTAGTTTAAACAAGTGATATTTTAGGAGTGTGGCTCATTAAAACATTTAAAAAAAAAAACAACAATCTTCCCACAGGTCCTAAGGCAGAGCTAATGAAGTTAGCTGGTGTCACCTAACAATGAAACTGAGAGAAAAGAACAAAACAATACCGGAAAATAATTTATAAGGCAGAGAACAGATAAAAATCCAAGATGAGTCAGTACTAGCTCAGAGCAATGGTAGCAGATAGATTTAATTTTATTTTCATATAGTTTTCATTACAACTTAAGTAGCGCTGCTTCTTTCTTCTACCCTCCATCATCTTTATCTTTTCTCTGTCTTCACTTGATTATTGATTTATCATCAGAAAGGAGAGAGAGTAAGAAGCCAAATCTGCTTGTATAACCTCAGTTGGCCATTTTCAGGCAATAAAGGATTAAACCATGTGCAATCATCATGTTGCTTGACTTTTGTCCCCTTTACTACTTTTTCAGAGACCAAGGTTATGCTGATCTAATGAATGGCCACTAGAACGTGGTTTTCTCAAACAAGCCAGAATATTGGATTTTTTATGTAGTTTTTGTTTCATTTAACTGAAGTGGACTTTGAAGCACTATGAAGTAAACAAAAGAGCATTACAACAGCAATTTGTCAAATGGCCTGTCTTCTCTTAAAGGGCAGCCAGATTGTGTATACAGTGGAAGCAGTAAGTACTGGGAGACCACAGCAAGAAAGCAGACTTCTGAACTCAGTGGGAGGAAGGCAACAAGCTTGGTTCAAAACACTTACCCAAACTGTTGGGTAGTCAGCACTTCTCCTCTTTCCTCCTTCTGCATCTGCATTTCCTTCTTCCTTTCAATGTTTGCCAACGTAGGAAAATTTCTAGAAGAAAAAAAATAGTTTTACTGGCTCTTAAAGGATTCACTGTACTTTCTCAATCTCCCCTTTACCAAACCTGCTTCCACTACAAACATTGGAGATTTTTAAAAATTTTCAAGGAAGTTTAACAGATTTTTTCTTTCTTAAAAGGCATTAGTGAGGAAAAGAAATCAGAGTGCATTTACACTTACATATCCAAATGCAACAAACAAACAAAAAGAAAATTCAAAAAATCTACCACATTAGCATTCTTAGATTTACCAAACTGTCAAGCAAGGTGCAGACAAACAGTTTGATTACAGTCATGGACCCTCTGTTTGCCCCAACATGTAACTGCATTATTTAGTCCTCCAATTTTATTTTTATGGAGCTTCAACCAGGTTATTTAAACAACATGCCTTTAGCAAACTAACTGCTGAGTCCTTGTAAAAAAAAAAAACAAACAAAAAAAAACACGATATAGGAACAACTTCTGGGTGCACAAGATTCCTTTAATGTGACAGGGAAGAGCACATAAGTTCCTTGTCAAGTAATATTCAGCATTGTTCTTGCACACTGACCTGAAGTTCACCAAAATTACTGCCCCTTTTTAATCCCAGGTTCAAGAAAAATTGCCAAATCATGCAGATGAAAAGAAATCTACTGTTACAACCATCTCCCAAACCATCCCTTCTCTTCTATTCCCCACCTCCCCTAACATCCTTCCCTCCAGACGAATGCCGCACTGGTTCTAACACGCAAAGCCTGTGCAGCAGGCTTTTTACCATCAAAGCCTAAAAATGGCTACACTACTTGCTCTGCAAACGTTAGTTAGCTAAATCCCAGGGCTTTGAGATAAAGGTGGTAAATGAGAAACACATGCACACGCGCCCCCAGCTTCCGGATAGAAACACAAAGTATAAATATTTGATGTCTATTAAAATGGAGTAAAGAGAAACGTAGAACAGCTTCTCACTATAAATAGCTATCAAAAAAGACACATCACTTCCTTTAAATATTTAATCTTATCACATGCATTTTCCCCATATTACGGCATGAATGCTAAGTGTCACATTGATTCAAGAGAGCTTCAACCACATACCAAGGGAAAAATAGAAGCATTTTCTACAAGACAAACCTAAACACACTACAGAACTCGTCTCCTTTAAGAGGATTTGAACATGAGCTGTCAACATCTATTTTCATTGGATTTCTCCCAGAAATCTGCCATACAGCTCAAGTGAGCACAGGGACGTGATGTTTTACCTCTGCTCTTCCCTGTTAGTTAGACTTGTTCATCCATGTTACAACACTCCCAGCACACAGCAAATGTGCAATGAACTCTTTAATCTCAAGAGCTTCACGTTGACAAAGACCCCTGTGCTTGGCACCACTCCACAGTTTTAGGATAAGGTGCTTTTCGTCAAACACAAAGGTTTGTGCAGGAGGACAGGAAGCTATAAAATATGTAGTTATGCTCAAAAAATCCCCAAGTTTGTTGTAGAGATTGGGGAGGTGTTTTAAATATAAGGGAAGACCCTAAATACTAGAGCAAAGAAAGGAGTCTTCAAATGCTCCAGCACTTATGCTGATTAAGGACACATTCAGNGTTCCATTCACTGCCAAGACTGACAGATTTCTCCTAAACCACTCTTCCAGGTGACACAGGCAGTGACTGACGGCTGGCAAGAGCTCAAGTCACAAGTCCCAGTGTGCCTGCAGAAGCACATCTGAAGGCATCTGCAGTGGCTCTGTTTATTTTCTCCAGCTCTTCTCAAATATTAAACGGTATTTTACTCCCTCCCTTTACCTCATGCCTATACTGACAGAGTCTCTCCACAAAAAAGGCCATATGTTTACATCCCAAGAGCTGACTTGAGTTTGCACCCTTCTAAGATGGCAAGCCCTCCTCCTCTCCTAAGAAAATGATGTTCTTAAAATACTACCTACAAATACCACTGAAATAGAAGTAGCCCACCACTTATGCCTTGCAAACAACTTGTCAGAGCTTGAATACAAACAGCTTCATCAGTCCCCACAGGGCTTTAAGAACCTAAGCAACTCAGTGTAAAAGGGACAGTTAAACTGGATGTGATGGTCTGGCACAGCAAACTTCATGAAGCCAGTACTGCCTGAGAAGCCAGCCCCATTTCATAGCAGCTGCAGTTCCCAACCATAGAAACTTCTACAATCCAAAGTTTTCCAAAATAAATTGATAATATCAGAAAACTGCTTCTGAGACTAAGATGAGTATATCACATATACCTCAACAAAGTGAGACATGCAGGTAAAGGACACCCTAAGCTTCTAGAGACGGGGAACAGTGACACTGAGCATAATCACTAACATCTGCCCTAGTGAATAGGTTTTTCCTTTCAATAAATAAGCACACTAGCCAGAGCCATGCATTTTTTTATAAGCCAGCATACTTTATTTTGCTCACATAAACATTGGAGTAAAGCAGCTCTTAGCGAGCAGTGAAGAAACAGAGCTTTGCCAATATCTAGCAGAAAAGAGACCTGTTTCTATAGCAGTTTACACAACAAATTCCTGAGTCAAGAGCTATACAAGTTCATCATTTTAATAGGAACAACACTGTGAGCAAAGTGCCTCAATAATTTCTTGAGCTGCTCTTAATTGCATATGCACAGCCAACAGCAAAGGAGACACGGATGGCTCAAAGGGAATTAAAATGACCCAAGAGAGCTGATAAAATCTTGGCTTAACTTTCCCACATCTGATTTAACCATATGTTAGCTGAGGCAGTTTCATTGCTAATCTATCCCAGCAGATCAGAGTAAACTTTATTGTATCTATGTTTACCTTGATCTACTGACACATAATTTCTACTTTGCCTCTCTACTTTTACCAAGTTCCAAGAAATTGTTTTCCAAATTACACATTTTGCTACTATGAACACAACACCAGGGAGGATTCCAAACTACTCTAGGATTAACGTTATGCAACTAGAAAACCACAAATTAATTAAAAGTGGTGTGGTTAACAGTACTGGACTTCAAGCACTAAGCACATGCTCAGCCTATGAGATGTATCACAAGGAAATACAACAGACAATTCCTATCTGAACCAACCAATGCCAAGAGATTAAAGAAAGCAGGGCAGAAAGGGGAGAATTTACCAGCAACACACAAGCTCAAGAAAAAACCCCAATGTTATATTAGGAGCTAAGCAAAAGTAAGTTTAACAATTTGCATTTACAACAAAAGCAGCTTTGCCACATTCTTACTAATAACCATTGCTCAAGAAATGTTGGTGAGAAACAGATGGGCTGGCAGGACCCAGATCTCACTTGTGGAGTAGGGAAGACAGCAATACCTCATTCTGACACATTAAGGAAATGCATTGCAGATAATTCTCTTTAAGCTCATGTTAAAGAAAAAATATGCTGAAGACAGCACATTTCTCAACACTTGGAAGGGACAGGACAAATCAAAACAAGAAAAGTTGGTGTCAGACCTCACAACCATCTGTCTGCAAAACACAGGGAAACCCTAAGATCCCACAGAACTTCACCTCTATTGCTCTTTGCTTAATTAGATTTCTTGGCTCAGCAGGTTCAACAGGAAAACAGCATTCCAACCCAGCATGCTTCATCCAGATACTCCTTACCAGCTCTCCCCCTCCTCTTTCCTCCATGAGAGTAAGGCTACACTTTAAACACAAGCTCTTTCTTAAAGAGTTTAAGCAGGATGCACAATTGAGCAACACAGCAGCTAATTAAGAAGAAAAATCTCAACTCTGCAAGTAATTATTTATAACGGCTGAAAGAACAAGCAAGACAGGATGCAGCACGGAAACACACATGTTAAATCACTGCAACCTAATTAGAAACAAACTAATAATGACCTAAAAAGATTCATTCTTAGCTCTGATTGGAGCTTCTAGAAAGTAAAAGGTTTTTTTCTGTCAACATAAACTAAAACTGCTTAATAGCTCAGACTCCCTCTGGTGTCCCTTTTCTCTGTACAACGCAATGTTTACTGTGAGTCAACAACAGACCTTCAGTACTAAACTGATGCTTTGCTGGTGACCCAATTAATGCTTCACAAAAGTTCCAGCTGGCTTTCGCTCTCTGCCTGTCTCCCACCCTCCTCTTTGTCTTTTTTATAATTAAAAAAAGAAGGATGCTCATAGAGCTTCCTTGCTGTACATAGAGTAACAAAAGCCACCCAGGTAGTCATTCTACACCCATCCATCACGGCTAAATCCGACGCCCACAGAAGGCCTGAAGTACCAAGATAAGGCACAGCACTGCTCCATCTAGTGGCCTTGGCTCAGACAGTCCTAATCCCATTCCACCTTTGCTGGTTGGTGGCTGTGACCAAGCGACTTTATTTCCTTTGATTTTACAGTGTTGCAGCAAGCAAAGGCTTTCAGCGATGTTGTATCACAGCCAAATTATATTCATCTGTAAAACCAACAATCTCTCTCATGAGATCCTTCAGAAGCTCAGCAAAACCATCTCAGGCAGAGCATCACCCTTACAATTAAGTGTAGATACAGGCTGCTCTGACACCCAGTACCCACCACCCACACAGTGTCTTAACCACAATTCTACATTCAATTCCCACTTCCCTGATGTTCTAGGAGAGCACATATTGACATACACACCTTAAATATCATTTCTACACTTAAACCTCAGCATCAGCCACTAGACAGGAATTCTTCAGAACTCCTACCAAAACAAAGAAGTGTATGAAAGGTTTGAAACGAGTAGCAAAGACTCATTCAAAGACTGCATACGAGTATGGATCTTCTTTCCTTGGAGCTACTGTTAGAAAATTAGGTCACTAAAAAAACACAAGAGCAACATGTAGACTGAAAGCAAATAAAAACCAAGCCCTCAAGCATCTTTTAAATAAAAGGAAACCTTGGAATGAAAACTAATCTTTTTAATTATTGCCTAATCTAACACCAAACTTATATTTGCACAACCAATTTTTGTCCGGTTTATGATGGCATTTTAAAAATGGAAGTAAGTCATTTCTTGTTTCTGTATCAAAAAAAGCATTATTTTTTAAACAACCTATGGATTATTTTCATTTGTAAAAAACGAACAGCAGGTGCAACAGTTGACTGCTGTGATGTGCTGACACAGTGGTAAGATTTCCTTTTGCCTTTCAGAAATTTGCAGAAAAAGCTGAAACCATATCCAAAGGAAAATTACAACTTCCAAGAATGAACTTATATGGGGAGAAGTTTTGCTTCTCCATACAGAAAAAAATGGATGGGGTGCAGTTAAAAAAGTCCACGGTAAATTCCATTCATTTCTCTTTTTTAACGAAAGCAGTGTAAAACTTATTAAGGAAAGTGAAGTTCAAAGCAAGAATGCATTAACATTGCCTTCTGACATGAATGCAAGGTGGATACATCAGTAAGATTCCATCAGACCACCGGGTTTATTTTCCCTAAAAAAGACCATGTGACTAAGACACTGCCCTAGCTCATCATCACCCATCTCAAAAGTAAATTTATATCACTTCCCATTCTGCATATAGGACTCTTGTTCATGGAAACAAAACTCATGCACTGATCACTTGCAAGACTATATTTTAAATTATTAATAGAAGTGAGTAAAGCCTGCAGCATCTTTCTCCTGCTGGGAAACTGTATATATTAATGTGTTCAACTCTGAGGGGGAAAAAAAATGTGTGAGATAAATACAGCAACACTGGTCAACAGAAAAGTTACACCCTCTCACATTACAGAACAAGAAATAATGAGAAATACTGCTTATAGGAGAATTTTACCTTGCACCCTGCATACAATGTAAGTTAGACTATCCAAGAACGTATAATTCATGGTTTCTGTTCTCTCTCACTAGAAAAGCATCAAGCAATGCAGAAAGCCCTTAAAAATCAGGAAAACCCCCTGTTGTTAACAACTTAAGCTGGATAAGTCTGCACAAAGTAGTACAATTATAGTCAATACAACAGTTCCAGATTTTTTAGCTATTAAAAACCGCCACACAAATATTTATGACCTAAAATATGATCAGTGATCAGGGTAAAAGGAATGAGACATTCACCTAACCTGGGGTACCAAATCAGGCATCTGGGAAAGATGCTTCCTTCTCAGCTGATGTCTAGACTTCTCTTACAGTTTTCCAAATTATTGTAGGCTCTGCAGCCCACACTCTCCCAGCTCAGGCATTCTGACACAGATCACTACTGAAGGAGTTTTGCAGAGTCAGTAAAACAGCACCAGCAGCAAGTTATGTGCTGCTTCTGCCCTTCAGCTGTCATCTAATGATCACACAGGGAAAATACAGTAAAACAAATCAATAGGCCACAAATCTTACTTTTTTCTTTCTTCTCTCCATCTAGCAATCTCTTCTGGACTATCCAACTTTATTCTTTTAGCACCAGGTGCATGTGCCTAAGGAAAAAGTATTTCACAGTTTTTTAAAAGGAGAAGGAAAAGAAACACGAGTTAAAAAAGAAAACATAATTATGTTAGCTATAGTGCTACCACACTGTTTTCATCTCCAAAACCAGTGAGATTGTACACAGAGTTGATAAAATAAATCCATTAAGAAAACCCCATAGCATTTAACATATTTCCATCCACAATATTGTCTCAAAATAGACTCTCCTTGGAGATGATACACTTTCTTTCCAGATGAATGAAAGTAAACCACTGAAGAATGTGAAAAGAGGATTTGATAAAGATGGCACAGACTTGTATTTTGGGCCTGGAGGGTTACCTACATTCTTCCAGTGTATCTGAACAATCTTCTCATGCGCACTGAAATTGCATCCTTCTTCTGTGCACTGCAAGATAAGAGGGTGAACTTAAAACACACCAATTTACACTAATTATAAACAAGCTTTTGAGCACACCTCAAATAAACTCAGTGCCAGTTGCCTATACAGTTTTTTACACAGGCTGTGTAAGCGACCCAGCTTGCAAACAAAGGTGACTGCAAAAGGAGCAAGCAGAGATAATGTACTTTTAAATTTCATCTGATTTTAGAACAACCAGTGTAGCCAATGTATTTCATAATTGAAGAGAAAGTGAAGTTTACCTAAAATAAAAATTTGCAAGACTCCAATTTCAAATTTTGATAATTTTCAATAAATGAGATTTTAAAAAATGCTTTCCATGCAAAAATTGAACATGCTATAGTGATGTCAATGAATTAATTCCTACAACTTAGCAACACTTCATGAGAAAAACAGTCAAAAAGGCTTCAGTAATAAAATCAAAAATATAACTGAAACCTCCCCTACATACAGCATTCAGAAAAAAATTCCCTCACCAATACTTGACATAGCTCTGGAATCTCTTTCCTATATCTTCTGTTTAATGAGTGACTACAGCTAACTGCTTGTCAGGCACAAAGGTAAAAATCAAGGTGTGAATAAAAGGAGCCAAACTCATCAACCTGTTTATGCTGTGAAATATGTTCATCATACTTCTCCTGGTTTTTATAGCCACGGTCACAGGTATCACAGTAATGAGAGAAAACTGGCTCTTTTTTCTTCTTGGTCTGAAAAAAAGAAAAAAAAAAAAAAGAAGAAATAATCTCAGGATTGCAGTTACAGGATAGTCCCGTATTTAATTAGTTGTGAAACACTATTAGTATTTTTGTTAATAAAGCAGTTACATGTTTCAAAAGTTTCAAAGATAAGCTAACATAACATGAAAGTTAATTTCAAATTACTTATCTTCTAAATAAAGTGCCCTGCGCTCAGTTCTTCCCACTATCACCTTGCAACCAATTACTCCTTCTGAAAAGACACCACTCTGCTGACACAGGCTTACGGATGGCTGTGGGATTTAGGCCAAAGCCCCACATCTCTTCCCTACCAAGACAGACCATGACTGTTCTCCCATGACATGCACATGTTCAGAGGGCAGGACAGACCCTTCCTTCTCCCACTACACACATCGGTGTCACCTGGCTGGCTGGTCTTGACTACTTAACAGAGCACTAATGAAATCGAGGCAGTCGGGCATCAAGGCAGTAAGGTGACATAAACCTGTGTAAGAATTTGGTTGACATGTATCTTTCAAGAGTTACATACTGTCACACGTTTGCTCTCTTGTAAGGGCAAGCGTGTTAGACAGGAGAACAGGATCTCTGTAATGCCTTGGGCCAAGTCCTGTAAGACTGATACCATCACAGAATGAGAGAATGGTTTGGGTGGGAAGGGACCTTCTGAGATCACCTGGTTCCAACCCCCCCACCACCGGCAGGGACAATCTATGACTAGATCAGGCTACTCAAAGCCCCATTGAATCTGGCCTTCAACATTTCCAGGAAGGGACCAGTCACTGCTTCTCTGGGCAATCTGTGCCAGTATCTCATCTTCTTCATAGTAAAAAATGTCTTCCTTATGTCCAATCTAAATCTACTCTGCTTCAGTTTAAAAGCATTACTCCTTTTCTATCACTACAGGCCTTACTATAAAGCCTGTCCCCATCTTTCTCCTAAGTTCCCTTAAAGTACTGAAAGGATGCTGCAAGGTTCTTCCTGAAGCCTTCTCTTCTCCAGCCTGAACAACCCCAGCTCTCTCAGGATAGGTGCTCCACCCCCTGGTCACTTCCGTGGCTTTTCCCGGGACCCACTCCAACAGCTACATGCCCCTCTTGCACTGGGAACCCCACTCCATACCTTTGGCTTGTTATTTTCCTCCGGACAGTGTTTACCAAACGCAGGCACATGCTTGCCGTGCCATTTCTGGGAGAAATTACCATTTCCACCTTCAGAACAGAGAAAAAAAAGATGAGCCATTCACAGATACAGCTGGCAAAACACCCCCTTCCTACCTAGGTGGGCAACGGAGAAGGGTCTAGGGAAGAGACCAGAGAGGGTTGCATGACCAGCATGCTTCTCCAGCCCCAGGGGTTCAGGACAGCCCCGGGCCC
>VZTN01033985.1:144758-160254 GCA_013400515.1 Erpornis zantholeuca
CAGCTGCGCCATGGCCCGCCAGCTCATCGGCCCCGCGCTGCCGCCCGGCTTCCCGCGCCGCGCCGAGGCCGAGCCGGGCGAGGACTTCAGCCAGGGTGAGAGCACAGGGATGCGGCGGTGGTGGGATAGGGGGGCCCCGCAGGCGGTGTTCCATTGCGTGAGGTGCTCTGTGAGTGGGATAGAGCGGCTCTGCAGCTCGTGTTCCTCAGCGCGGGATGCCCCGTGGGTGGGATAGCGGGGCTCTGCAGCCCCGTGTGTCACAGCGCGGGGTGTGCCAGTGCGGCACCTGGATGGAGCTAAACTTCCCGGGGGGTTATTACAGTGACTTTTTAACAAAACAAAAGAAACAAACAAAAAAGGCGCCATATGCGATGGAATGCTACAGAGCTGAAAAGCTCTAAAACCCGTCTTAGAAAATACTGCCTTGAGTCGTTTGCTTTCGTCCCGCTCAAGTTTCGCGTGCGCTTTGAAGCTTCTGCTCTTCAGCAGCTCCAAGTGTGAAATTAGTGGGTAGACAAGGAGGAGGCTGGGCCTGTGCCGCGTGCTTTCCTTTGCCAAGCCAAACCACTTCATTAGCTGTGGTTTTCCAGGCAGCGTACCTCAGGATGTGGAGCAGACTGGCTGACATGTGGTGCCTCGCCTGCCAGGGTCTCTCATGGTGAGAGCAGTCACATCAGAAGCGGGATCCCACCGAGACCAGCTGCCTGCCAGGCTGCCTTTTCTGTAGTGGAGCTNAGAGGGCTTCTCCCCTGCTCCTCACCAGCGTGCGGGCCCTGCGGTCGCGCTCCGTAGGCCGGCGGGAACCAGGCGGGGGGCGAGGCGTAGCTGTGAGGGGGATGGAAGCTCTTGGGCTGCGAGTAGCTGTTCTGGGCAGGCTGGGAGTAGCTCTCGGCGGGAGGGATGCTCTGGCCGGTTTCCGAGTAGCTCTCAGCGGGCGGGTAGTTCTCGGCGGGTTGCGAGTAGGACTCAGCGGTCTGGGAGTAGCTCTCGGGCTGCGAGTAGGTGTCGGCGGACGCATAGGTGCTGGGCGGCGGGTGGCTATCGGGCGGCGGGTATCGGCCGGACGGGGGGGAAGGCACGGGAGCAGCCCAGAAGTTCGTGTCCCAGGAGGGCGGCGGGCAGAAGAAAGGTGGGGGCATGCCCGGCGGAGGCAGCCCCGGCGGGGGCGGCGGGTACCAGGCGAAGGGGTTCATGTTGGGCACGCAGAGGCCTCTCCGATACAGACCCCGCTCCGCGATGCTCCCGCAGCACCACGTGGGGCCGCTCCGGCGGCGGCCGCTAAACGCGTCACGTCCGGGCTGAGGAAGGCGAACCTTCCCTCCCTCCCGGGCGCGGCGTCATCCGGGAGCGCCGCGGGGGAGGCAGCAGGGAAGCGGAGCGGGACGGGGATAGGGGCAGCGGCCGGGCTGCCCCCGGAGCCAGCTGCGCCATGNTCTGCAGCTCGTGTTCCTCAGCGCGGGATGCCCCGTGGGTGGGATAGCGGGGCTCTGCAGCCCCGTGTGTCACAGCGCGGGGTGTGCCAGTGCGGCACCTGGATGGAGCTAAACTTCCCGGGGGGTTATTACAGTGACTTTTTAACAAAACAAAAGAAACAAACAAAAAAGGCGCCATATGCGATGGAATGCTACAGAGCTGAAAAGCTCTAAAACCCGTCTTAGAAAATACTGCCTTGAGTCGTTTGCTTTCGTCCCGCTCAAGTTTCGCGTGCGCTTTGAAGCTTCTGCTCTTCAGCAGCTCCAAGTGTGAAATTAGTGGGTAGACAAGGAGGAGGCTGGGCCTGTGCCGCGTGCTTTCCTTTGCCAAGCCAAACCACTTCATTAGCTGTGGTTTTCCAGGCAGCGTACCTCAGGATGTGGAGCAGACTGGCTGACATGTGGTGCCTCGCCTGCCAGGGTCTCTCATGGTGAGAGCAGTCACATCAGAAGCGGGATCCCACCGAGACCAGCTGCCTGCCAGGCTGCCTTTTCTGTAGTGGAGCTCGGTTCTCCCACTACAGCTCTTGCACGTTCTCTATCAGTAATCTCCCTGGAAGCAGCACTTTGAGCGTTCGCACTCCTTGTCTTTAACCCAGACTCAAGGCACTAGTCCATGTATTCAGTTTCTGGTGGTGTGTCAGTGACCATTCAGTTACTCCCAAGAAAGCAGCTCTGATGGGAAAAGTTTGCTATGCTTGTCTGCTCTCTAATTTTTTAATCCAGAAGAGGGAGCAAGAGGAAGAGGGACAAAGCTGCTGCATTAGCTGACACCATGGCAACATCAAGCTCTGGGTCCAAAGCGTGGCTTTGTGTGGAAGCCCTGACTACATGAGCTGATGCTGCCTTTCCTGGTCATACCTGTGTTGGTGGCTTATTCACTGTCCATCAACACACTGATGCATGTTGCAAGTATCTGTATTGTCTATGAATCCACTGAACAAAACAAGTTTAACTTATCATTAGACCATGGGTTTAGTGGCATCGGGTGTTTGAGCAGTGTCTAGTCTAGGTTACTCAGCCGAGTTTGTCCACTCTTTGTCCCAGTGCATATCAGTCCCATAGTATTACAGTTGCACTGGCAACTGATCCAAGATCTGCTTGTAAATTTCTGTGTGAAGTGGTTAAAGGAATTTATTTGCCTTTGAAAACAAACAAAAACCCCAATCTCCAGCTACTGGGAGATTGTTTGTTTTTATAATTTTCACAAACTTTTCATAACTTTGACTTACTGCAGCTATGTGTTCCTGCTCACCCCATAAGGCAGACTGCTGCAGTGCAGAGGAAGAAAGGAGAGCAAGTACTTTGGCATAGCACACTTTGCTGTACAGAACTATAGCTCCATCTGGAGCCCTGCACCTGGAGTGACAAAAATCGTGCAGTAGAGCTGCCACAAGCACCTTCTGCACTGGAACACTTTCTGGGTCTTGAGTCAAATGGGTCTAGAATTTGTTCTGTAACAATTTCCCCTGTGTACTCTAGTATTTTAAGAGATGCTTCATCTTTTAAAGCTGAACAGCTTTTCCAATATTTTTCCTGTCCTAGTAGTCTCACTGATATTTGAGCTGTTCATTGCTTTTCTTTAAAAGCACTTGTTTTTTTATTCAACTCTCATAGCTTCTGTCTCCCAACAGCAACAAAGTAGGACTTTGAGGAACCTGTGGCAGAGAATGGTCTCCGACAGGCACAAGAGAAGGTTCTCAGGCGCAAGAGAAGGTTTTCAGACAGACAGAAGAAATAGGAGAACAATGATGTATGATTATATTTATTGCTAATACATTCTTTCTGGAGGCAATCCACTTGGCAGCTGTCTGCACCCTTGGGAGACTAGTTTTCCCACTCTCCAGAAGCATTTTATAACCTTGTGCAGGCTGATTTGCACCACAGTCAGTAGCAAATATCTCAGCTCCCCTTGAGCCCCACTCCCATCACCCCTCTGGATATGAGCATCCAGGTGCTTTCTCCTCCAACACCCTCTGGTATTCTTATCATGGGACAAACCACATTGCCCGTGGACTACCTCTGGTGTCAGAGAAGTCAATAGAGATGCTAATTCTGTGATGCTAATTCACTTCTGTGACCCTCAGGTGGGAACAGGATGGAAGGAAATGGTAGTTGGACAGACCCAAAAGCTCATCCCTGGTAAATCCTTTATCCTTCTTCAGGTTGTCCAGCCCATGGGACACACTCATTTCCTGATTCTTCACTTCATGATGATGCTTTGAAGCTGGCTTAACTGTGCTCCTGCTGGAAGAATCATACTTCCTTTGGCCCATTTGTCCCTGCTGCTGCGCTGTCCGTGTACCAGCAGGAGAGAAGTGCTAGGGAATGGCCAAAAATAGCCTGAGATGGAGAAGGGAACTTTGTCTTGTTCAGCATTGAGGCCACATTTGTTACAAAATGGATGTGTTGATGTGATATGTCTGAGTTGATCTACCACTATGCTGGAGGTGAAAGGCCCTGTCTGTCCTTCCCAGTGCATGTCTGATGGTGTGGTAGATTGCTTAGAATCCCCAAATACAGCAGAAATAACCCTAGCAAAATAAAACAAAAACTAGCTTTTAATTTAGTTTCTGAATTGAATTGACTTAATTTTCAGGCAGATATCAGATCCAGCTCATTGGAGAAGGCAAGTCAGAGAAACATTAGTAGGATGGTCACTTCTAGAAGCTGTGAAACATTCACTTTAATCTCGCTTGGTTCTGTTTCTCTCCTATATATCCCCAAAATTATCTTCTCATACTTTTTTGTTCCATTGTCCTGCTCAGAATTGGTCTGAGCTCTGGTTACTTTGTCACTTTTCTGTTGCTCTACCATTGCTACATCCATTCATCCTCCTCACATCATTAGTTTCAGTTTCCTGAATCTTTTGAGCTCTCCTCTGTTCCTCCTTTCGTCTGTTTTTTACACTTTTTCCTGGCTTTTGGGGAATTTCACAGACTTCTGATTAGATCTTGGCCTCCCTCCTCAACATTTTCTTTCTTTGCTTCCAGAATTTACACTTAGCAATTTCCTTTGCTACCTTTCTGCTCTTTCTTGTGACTCTCCAAACCATCCTGATCCGTAGCTATATCTTTGCCTGTGCTGATTGTTAGTCTCAGTCAGTACTCAGTCAGTGAGCATATTAATTTTTAATCCTGAGTCTCTGTCTCCTCCATTTCTTTTCACCATGTCCAATGACTTTTTCTTCCTCAGGCTTTAAATGCCATTTTTCCTGCATTAATCAGTCTATGTCTCTATTTCATTTCTGGTTGTCCATCTTAGGCTGCAGTTCCACAAACAAACAGTTCTTTCAGGGGAGTGCTGTAGTTTGCAATGTTATTTTTATGCCTTTTAAGTTTCCTGATCCAGTTTATTGCATAGCCCATGCAAGCAGTTTTGCCAACATAAGGGAGAGGAACTGGGATGAAAGTATGTGTGTTAGCCCTGGTGTTGGACAACATGCCAGAGGAACCAGTCTCCTTCCTTAATTGGTTTTATTAGTGCTGTGCAGTTCACAAAGCTGCTCTTAATTTCTCTCTTCCTCTCTAATATGACTCCCCAAGCTCCATCTGAGTTTGCTCCTCTCACTTCAAGTCTTTTCTTTTGCATTTAGAGCAAATGATGTCTGCTTGCATTATGTCAGGTCACCAGGTGGCTGGAGAAACAGTCATGCAGGTTTTGTCTGGGTTTTAAGTGCTTTATTCCAAGCGGTGCTTTTTGTGCTGAAAGAGGAGTCTTCTTCTTGACAGCATTTTTTATTCCTATTTATCATACATCTGTTTGTTTCCTTTCATCTTGAACTTATTTTACCTTTATACGCTGGAGTGTTGTGTTTGGGTTTTTTGGCGGGGTGAGAGAAGTGGTTTGTTGGGTTGTTTTTTTCCCTTCTTAGTGCTGAAATGGATTCGTATGTCCCAGTTAAAGTCTTTTCCATTAAAACAGGAAACAAAGAAGTGGCAGATCTACCTGGATGCTTTGTGACTAGTGGACTGTCTTCTTGTACTTCTTGTACTAAAGATGATTAAAAGCTTTGTGAAGCTCACTCAAAGGACTCGATTTCTGCCTAGCCTTTGTCAGCTAACAATGGAATAATCTGCATCAGGTTGCATTCTGTATTATCAAAAAGTTGTAGTTCTTCAGCTGAAGATCTAATTTCCTGGTATGCTTTATCTTTTCATCTGACCCTTGACTATTCATAAAGGGAACAATGTCTTTTCTTCGCCAAAACACCTCTCTGTCCTGCAAGTCTTGTACTCAGTGCTTGAGATATTAAGAGGAGGAATGGTGTCTGTGTCTCAGGATGCTAAATCATCAGTACAATCAAATCTCCATTACACAGGAACATTGGCTGTTTGTTTGTACTGTGTTTGTGTGAATGGGTGCTGGCCCTGTGTGCCTTCCCCTGGGTTGGGAAGGGCTCCTTGACTCCTTGGGACCATTGCTGGTTTTTGCTTGCTCCAGCTGACTCCTTGTTGATTGAGCCTGTGAGGGTATCTGTGTGTTAAGCATCTTGTTTGAGGGGCATTTCCTATTAGGATCAATGGCTAAGCTGCTTCTGGACCCACTACACATGGTATTATATCCAAATAAATCTGTAAAAATCAGTGTCTGCTTGTGGGCATAGTGCCAGAAACAGCTCAGGCCTGTTAGCAGTGTTAGTGTGTGAATTTTAATTTCACTGAGATATTACCCCAGAGAGTGAAGGTTTGACTGGAGCATGAGAGCTCCATCCACTGCCCTGGCCTTCTGACAGGAGCAATTCTTTGAATTCATTCTCTGAATGCCTAAGTCATCCATTTTGCAGCAGAGTACTTAAATCTGTCCTTGCTGTTCACATTTAGCTGAACTGGGAATAACCTTAATAATCATTAAACCATTCCTATAGCAGCCTGGCAATTAATGTAATACTTAATGGTCACAAATGCTCCCATTTAAGAATTCATAATCTCCCATGCTGTGTATGTTCAGATGATGTGTTTCTTCACTCATAAGCTTCAAATGCCTTATGAAGGTGGTAGTTTCTTTTAAATATATTGGTTTATGCAACATCCATTGTACATTAGTTGCTATATAAAAATGGGCTTTCTAGTCCTGTTCCAGAAGATGCTCATATAGTAATGGATTGGTAATGTCATAAGTCAAGAGAACTGGACAGGGCAGGTTGTTGATGGAAATACAGTGCTGAAAGTAGTAACTTCTAGGAGTTTGTTTAGGTATCTTCTCTAAATGCTAGAGAGAGCAGTCGATTGAATAAACTTAATCCCAAGTAAATATGTGTTTTGGAAATGCTGTGATAGATCATACTCATTTGAAACACTTAGTAAATATCCTTATTGAAACTGGTCTAGTAGAAGGTTCCCTGCCCATCTCTTCCAGTCTAAGATCTCTTTAAGATCTCTTCCAGTCCAAACCAAATCAAATCGTTCTGGGGTTTTATGATCCCAAATAACTCTGGATGTTCAGTTGCAGGACCAGCACTGCCTCCAGGCTACAAAAGCAGCTGTAGCTCAGAAACTCCTGACAGTGATGACAACCCAGAATCTCCTCCTCTACCCAGAGACACAAACGGAGATTCTGAAGAGGAGACAGAAGGAGATCCAGCACCCAAGTGAGTATGTTTTTGGGTTATTTGTATATTTACATTGTATTGCAATTGTAATGTGTCTAACTCATGAGAAAGGGACAATGTTGTATAAAAAATGGTGAACTCTGTACCTGTGTCAAACTTTTGGTTATGTGTTCTGCATGTTCTTCAAGGCCAAGAATGTTCAGCTGACCTATCTGACACCCTACAGTGGAATTTAGTTATTTGGGGCAATCAGATCTCTGTGTTGATATGTTTTATTTTAGTTCTGCAATTTTGCATGTTTATGCTAAGGACAGACACCACTTACCATGTACTTATGTATTTGGTACTTGAGTTTTGCCCTGAATTTTGTATACAAGCTCACTTTGAGAGGCCATAAGAACTGTTTATGGACATGAATTTATGCATTCAATCAAGTCAACTCTAATGAAAAAACCTGAACTGTTTAGCAAGTAACAGGAGTCTGCAGATACTCTCATTTGTTGGGTTCATTACTCACAATTGCCGTGTTAAGAATTCGTGTGTGTTTGCTCTAAGCCTTTTGTAAGAGACTTGAATGCTAGTATGACATCTTAATGAGTGCTAGAGTAATTATTATTCACTTTTTTCTTGTTTTCTTAGTCAACAGTTTTTCAGCTAATTAGAATTGAACAGGAAAAATACTATTCAAAATGCAGACAGCATATAAAAATAGAGGAAGAAATGTGCTGAATTTTAAGTTACTTGTGACTAGAAAATGGTACTTCAACATTATACTAAACTTCTTTCTACATCAAAAGCATTCTTAATGTTGTTTTTAAAATTTATTTTCTTTTTTTAAATGTCAGAACGTTTTTGAAGTGAAGCTTAGACTCCCAATATTTTAATTGCTTCAAATCATTTTGGATCCTTTTGCACTGTTTCCTTGGTAACAGCAGGATATTTAGTACAGAAGACTCTATGAAATAATTTTATGTGTTTTTTCCCCCCTTAAAAATGTAGATTATTGCTATGCGCATCAAGGTAATTATTAAGTGAAACCTGTATTTGCAGAAAGCCAAAAAGAATTCATGAAGATGATGATGATGATGGCTTTTTTGGGCCAGCTCTTCCTCCTGGATTTAAAAAACAGGATGATTCTCCAGAGAGGTAATTAAAATGGAATTATATTCAAATTCTTTTCCTTAAAACACAATTATTTTAGATTAAATATTTTGTGTCACTATTACAGAACACTTCAGTTGTGCACTTCCAGTTTCAGATGATTAGAGCTAATGCTTCCTCCATGTTCTGAGAACAAGAACAGCATTCCCTTGAAACAGAGCACACGGCCCTCCTAGACCAGGTTGAAAAGAGAATGAAACAACTAATGTGAATTTTCTGAAATGTGTTTTGGATGTCAAATTTTCTCCTTTTCTTTTGATGGGTCTCAGATCAGTGGAGAAGAAACAAATTACAGGTACAAGGACCCATAATTCTGTTCACTCTGGTCGGTGAGGGACTGGGACAGTTACCTTGTTTGTGCTGCAATACCATGTCATTTGCTAATGCATCAAGGATTGTTGTTTACCTGTCTCCAGGTACAAAATTACCCTGAACACTGTAGGTTTCTAGAGAAGAGGCTGTCAGGTCTGCACAAATAAGCATTATTTATGGTCTCTATCAGGAAGCTTTCCATTTGATTGCTTACAATTATAAAATGCTTTCCCCAAAGAATATTATATGGATCTTCTATACAGAACTCAACTGTGTCTCACAGCCTTTTAATCTTTACATCAATCTGTGCACTTCCTTCTATAATTTGAAATTATAGTCTATAGTGGAGTTGGTGCTTCCAAGGGGATGCTTCCTGATGAGAAGTACAAGAGGACCTTGAGCACTTTTATCTTTCTCAAAACAATAGGGAGTTGGTAGATAAAATAAAACAATACTTGCCTGTCAAGTATGAGTTTTCAGTTCCAGGAAGGTGACTCAATTTACTGTTGAGCTGTGTGTGTAATACACCATCTCAAAAGAAATTTCAAAGTTAAATTTTTCGTTTTTAGTTTGCATAAATTTTTGTGATGCTTGGCAGAAGCTAACAAAACAAGAATTTATGTAACTAAGGTTATTTGGAAGTATCTTCCTCATGTATGTTTGATTACACTTTGCTCTAATCAAAAACTCTTTTGTAGTTATGGGTATCATGCTCAGTGGGATCATTTGGTGCTTTGATGGTCCCACAAACAACTAATGTTTTTTCCTTTTTCTTGTGTTCCATATGCACAAAGTATTACTTTAATAATAAAATTTAGCATGTCATTAAAAATAAGGTATTCTCTAATAAAAAAGAAAAAAAGCTTGTAACTTCTAATACTAGCAGAAATAGCCTTCTTGCTTTCTTGATTTTTGACATGAATACTCATGGTAAAATGGAAGAGGAAGGTGTCATTCACTCAGGAGTTGGACTTGATGATCCTTGTGGGTCCCTTCCAACTTAGAATATTCTGTGATTCAGTGACATTGAGGCAAGAGTTTGCTCTGTGTCTGTGATAAATTAAAGCAGTCAAAGGCACTTGGCACTCGCTGTATTTTTTTCCTTCCTCACCGTACAATTGCTCCCAGCACGCACTGAGAAAGCAGATTGAGGAGAGCTGTTTTGCACCCAGCCTGATTGCCTGAATAGGTGGGAACGGTGTGATGTGTGGGAAGAGCCTTGTCTGCCTTCCACCCCCACACACCTGGGAGTCTGGGAGGCGTGTAAGCTGTGCAGGGCGCAGACATGATGCTGCTGTCTCCCTGCTGCATTGCCCTTAGCCTTGAGCAGATTGCCAGCTGCCAACAGAGCCATAAATAATTGAAACAAATGCAGGTCGTTTGTTTCAGTGTATGGACAGGCTGTTTATTAGGTCTGTGTGACATACTCGTTCTTTTAGAAAAGCTTTTATTCTCTTACATCTTTTCCAGACTTGTCAAAGCAACATGTTCATGATTAGGGGCAGCTCATGTGGCAATCTACAGCTTGTTGAAAATGGTTTGAATCATTCAAGCATTAAATATATATGTGAAAATATTTCCTTCAACTTTGAAGATTATATTACAATTTTTCAGTGTTAGATAGAAGTGCAGCACTCATAAATATTTTTTAAATGTTCACGCATCAAGGTAAAGAGCAAAGGTGATTTTAAAAAAGTTTGTTAAACATCAGAAGAATGCTGAAATACCCATCTTGAAACAGGCATTAGCAAGGACTTCCAAGTCCAAAAACAGGAGAATGTTCTTTGCCATATGTGAAATGCAATATTCCTGGAATTAAAGCTTAGTCCGTAAGTTTGGGAGGTATTTTTGAACATATGTAGGTACTCAAGTTGCCTACAGCAGTAAAATGTTAATTTTAAAATTTATTAAATATTTATTAAATTAACTGCCAGTTAATATATTATTAAATATATTATCAGAGTTAATATATTACTAGTATTTGGATTCATTTCACCTGTTCCGAGACCCTTTGGACATCCAGGAAACTGTCAAGGATTGTGTCCTCTGTATATTGCTGAGGAAAGACTGAAGAAAAGAAAGTTTATATGGGGGAAAAGAAGGCATAAGAAGTGGAAAGCATGGGAAGGATGAATATGAAAACTACTTTTCTATTCCCTAAAAGAGCCTTTGAGCTGTGACAGAATCAAGACAGAGCTTTTGAGATTGGTTGTTTTTCACAGGTTGCACAGATATAGCCCACAACAGAGATGTTCATGTATATTTTAGTAGAGCTTTTTTTATAGTTCGGTTTATCTGTCTCTCCATGCAGAATAAAGGTACTTGTATACTAAAATAATTTTTTTTTTGGCTGTAGCTGTGTAAGTTTAAACTCAATCTCTTTAAATTACATTAGGAATTTAAAACATGGTCTTAACAAGAAAGTAGTCAAGAAGGAAGGAAGGAAGATAAAACTGCAACAGCTAGATGGGGGTGGAACTTCAAAATTAACCCAGACTTCTTGCTGGGGTTTAAAACCTCATCAGTGCCCTTATCCTGGCCTGAGGTCATATTTATTGCTCATGTCTGTATATCTGTTGTTTGTTCTTCAGCAAGAATTTGTGTCTTTTATTTCCCCTCTTTAAACTCTGACAATAATATCACTACAGCAGAGCTGTATTGATTTGATTATGTGGGACTGAGTAAAGGCCATAATTAGCAAATTCAATTAATGTGTTGTTACATTCGATAACCTATAGGAAGCTCACAACTGAAGGTCATAATAAACAAAGTCTGCTGTTACACTGTGAGGATACTGTCACTTGGATGTCTTCAGGTGACAGTTGTTTGGATTTTTAAGTAGCTTTTATTAGCTCTAAAGAATATTATGGTGGATTATTAAGAGGACAGCATTCAAAAGACTTTCAATACAGCAAGCACAGTTTCTTTGAGCAACAGTTTGTAGTATTCTTTTCTTTGTAAGAGAGGTTCTCACCTTCCTGTGTTTGTGAGCAGAGACAGCTGAGTTACATTGCTTGCAGAGGTGCTGCTGCTTAAAAACAAATCAGTGAAGTTACCTGGAATCACAAAGCTTTCCTTCTCTCTTTCCCACTCCAAGGTAAAATAAAATCAGAGCAGTTCACTATTTCTGCTTATCAAAGGACAGTGAAACTGAGGTACAAGACCAGAAGAACAAAATGGGGTTTGTTGATTGAAAAGGAGGCGTGTATACTGGTCCTATCACCTTTCATTGCTC
The DNA here is from genome assembly GCA_013400515.1 of Erpornis zantholeuca. Classification (NCBI taxonomy): domain Eukaryota; kingdom Metazoa; phylum Chordata; class Aves; order Passeriformes; family Timaliidae; genus Erpornis; species Erpornis zantholeuca. Next base: position 156,490 of record VZTN01033985.1, read on the forward strand.
TTGAATCTGGTGAAGGAAGCTAGGGAAGAAAAAAGTGGATTTCCTTGACTATGTCCTGCAACTTTCCTGGGTTTTTTGCATCAAAACTCTCTGCACAGCTCCTCCTGGAAAATGGAGACACTCTTACTCAGTTATTTCTACAGTGTGTATGCAGAGGGGCACACTTAGCATGGGTAGGAAGAAAAGTCACACTTCTCATCAGTGTTTTGTTTTTATATTGATCTGTTACATTTTTTCCCCCTTCAACTGAAAAATGGAGATTTTTTTTTTCTTTTTTTTCCCCTGCTGTCAAGGCCCATTATAGGTCCTGCATTACCACCTGGTTTTAGGAAGCCTTCAGAGGACACCAAGAGTAGCAGATGTTTCATAGGACCATCTGTCTCATCAGAATCCCGACCCCAGGTTTGTGAAAACAGAAGCCTTTTGTTTTAGTACAAGCTATCTGAAATGGTTAAACAAGTTGCAGCCTGAAAGAGACTACTCGACATACTTCTCAGGATGACAGTTTAATTTTGGACCAGGACGTGTCTGGCGTATTTTTGCTGGAGTCAAATACTGGTGCATAAATAAGCCTTAAAAAAAAGAGAAACCAAAAAGAGTGGTCTGGTTTGTTGTGCTTTTTTGCTGTTAGATAGATGGTGCACTCAATGAACACAAGCAATCTTGGCACCCTGAGCTGCAAGCAGAAAACACATCTTTGCTTCCTAAAGATGTTTGTTAGTGGCTACAAAATTTAAATAAGTATATCCAAAAGAATACAATCAAGAATGGCATTTCAGAGTCACTAAATTGCTCTTAGCAATTGCAGGATAATACCTGTAACTGGGAGTGAGGTGGTACAGGACAGTGACACTGGTTCATGTTTTTTGACTCTTCTGGTTGTGTTAGGTAAAAACTAGGTTGAAGTTCTGTAGTCTGCAATCCCTGGTTGCAAAATAATGCATGTGCTACTAAAGAACATTCAGGAACAAGATGTGTGATAAAATACAGCTGTGGGGAAGATTGAACCCCCTAAACTTGGGCTTCCAGTACCATTCTGGGGGTTCCAAATTGCCTGTTACTCCCTGCTGTCAAGTAGGGAGTAACACTTTCAGAGAAGGTCATGCCCTTCTTGAGTAGGGACATGTCTTTGCCTTGTCTTAAGCTGGGCAAAGACACCAAAAATGGTGCTGGATACCAGTGCTTAGGCAATTGAATCTCTCGCATGCGATGGTAAACTGAACATTAATTCCTTGGAGAATTAATGGTTATTCTGTTTATTTTTAAAATACTTACATTTTTACATTTAACTCCAAGACACTATGAGAGATTCTAGACACCAGGAAAGAAGGATGCAAAGGCTGCTTTTAAACTTCACTTTTTTGGTTAGTGGTTGCAAAGCATATAATTCTCCAGCCTCCTACAGTGAGTGGCGTTGTAATTCATCGTGAAGAAAGATTATCTGACATGTCTGAGATACTCATTGTCTTATAACTCCAAATAACGATTAAGCAATTTATCATAGTGACAAATCTCTTGAGGCAGAGATGTCAAAACTGCTCTGCCTTTATATTTTGCAAACAAAAAAGTCTCTTTTCTCATAAATACATCTTCTTGCATCAGTTTTTTTACAGGTATTACAGAACTTACCTTTTTTCTCTTCCTAATAATTATCTTTTTTTTTACCTCTTCCTAATAATACTCTTTTTCTTATTTTTGAATATGAGTAATTTCTTGTTGGCTTTTTTAAAAATTTATTTAATTATTTTGTATTCAGGTACATCTTTAGAGGTAGCTTATTCCATGCTGACTCTTCACTTTGCATTAGTGAATCTAATGACTCACCATCTTGTGTGTTCTCAAGTAATGCTTTCTGCTTCCTGGCTACACAGCCTTGTCATCCTACTGCCATTGCTTTGTCATGCACAGTCAGAGTGCAGCAAAATCTTTGCACTTTTGTAGATATTGGGCACCTTAGCTTTGTTCCCAAGGCACTGTGGCATCACCATTTTCTGTTCAGTTTTGCCTCCATATACATCTGTACTGTTTGAACTTGGAGGGAGGCACCATTGAGCTTTCTGTACAACCCTTGGCCAACTACAAAGATTCTTACTGACATCTAGTCCCTTACAAATGTATTTTTTAGCCCTTTTCCAAATGATTGCTTAGAATGCAATGTCAGAATCATGGAATCATTAAGTTGGAAAAGATCTCCAAGATCATGGAGTCCAACCTTTGACCCATCACCACCTTGTCAACTAGACCATGGCACTAAGGGACATGTCCAGTTGTTTCTTGAACACTTCCAGGGACGGCAACTCCACCACTTCCCTGGCAGCCTGTTCCAATGCTTGACAACTTTTTCAGTGAAGAAATCCTTCCTGAAGGGATGCATGAGGGATCAAGGAAGTGAATGACAGAGCCGAGGGATCAAGGAAGTGAATGACAGAGCCAAGGGATCAGAGTGGGAAATACTGTACACCCAGGGGCATAGTACCATGCATGCCGCTGGTACCCTGCCTTGCACTTTAATCTTTCTGGCATCCTTTCAGAATCTGAGCTTGAGACAGTGTGAAAATGTGATCCTTATTAGGGAGATACATCCAAATGTTGCTAGTGAGGGTAAAGCCCGAAGTATGGAAGTTGTATGCTTGTGTGTTTCAAATTTACTCACAACCACAGAGGCCGTGTGGCTGTTTGGCTGTGTGCAGAGCAGTGTAAAGTAGCAGGGCTTTGTGTGCTGCCACTCTCTTGCCTCAGACAAGAGATGCTGCTTTTGGCAAAATGGAGACAAAGGATCCATGTTCAAGTGCTAGAGCAGGTCTAATCTGGAGTTTTAATCCAGGTTTTTGTTGTCTGGGAGATGCATTGCATTAGGCTTATATGCTATTCCAGACAAAGTCATTCTCATTCTATAAAGCTGAAGTGTTTCTTGACACTCTTAACACTGTGGTTGAAAGAAATGTTTTATTTTTGGAAGCTGACAGATAGTAGCGAGGAAGAAGACAATCTTATAGGACCAATGCCGGCAAAAGGACCAGTGGAGTCTGATGTGGCTAAAGAATTTGAACGCAGAGCTCAGAGAATGAAAGAAAAACTTACTTCAGCAGACAGTGTAAGTTGGATTTCTTAATTTCTAATATTTTGTTGCTGGAGTGTATTTGTCTTTCTCTTCACCTGTTTCTGTGAGAAATTTCCGGTTGCATTTCTACTTGGGATGCTACATGTTTGCAGGTGTTAACACAAAGAAGAAAAACCCATGGTTTCTGCTGGAAGCAAAGAGATTCAGACAGTAATTTTTGATTATGCTTTTTTCACTCTTCCCTCCACCCCTACTTCTTTTGCAAAGGATGAACCCAAACAAGTTACCAGGGAATCATGGATGATAGAGCTTCCACCTGAATTGAAAAGCTTTGGATTTGGCCCAAGAACATTCAAGAGACGAGCTGATGACAAATCAGGTGATAGATCTATTTGGACAGATACTCCAGCAGACAGAGAGAGAAAAGCCAAGGTGAGCATTTATTTACTCATTTGTATATACCAGCTGGCAGTAGGTGTTACTGATGATCTGTGAAAACAAAGATACCATAGGCTGTTCAGTGAAATTTTTTTCCCCATTTTTCTTTGTTATCAAAATTTACTAATTCAGGCTTAAAGGCAATGAAATAACAACACAAAGTATCATTGTGTCTTGGTTTGAAAAGACAGGTGTCTGCTAAGGAAGGCAGAAACCTCCTTTGGAAGGGAAGATGCAGCCCCCTTCCCTCCAAATTATTATAATTT
>VZTN01033985.1:160383-215249 GCA_013400515.1 Erpornis zantholeuca
CAGGAGACAGAGTTATCTGTGAGTCATGGATGGGCCATTAACAGAAGAATAGCCTTGAAGGGGGAGGCAGGGAGCACTGCCCCACCTGGTTCATGAAGATGGTGATAGAATACATGCTTTTGGTCACGTCCTACTTTCCAACCCAGGACACATTGATATGCATTTATTTCTTCTCCCTTTTTTCAGTAGTCAGATACTCTGTATCAGCTCATTGACTTTCCAATTAACATGTCCAGTTTCTTCTTCTATCAAGCTGAGCAGAAGGTATCTGGTGGCCTCTATCATGGCCTTTACCCTCCAGATTTAATTAAAGTAGATATAGATTTGCTTGCTTTTTACTTCAGACATTCTGATTACTATAGCATGTGATTTTCTTCTACTCATCAGGAAAGAGAAGATGCAAAAAAGTCAAGCAGTAAGGATAATGAAGAAATGGTATTATCTGGGAGAGACAAGAGGCTTATTGAGCAGGTGACTTCATACAATGTAAGTGTAATCACAAAATACTTCCTCTATTTCCTTTAGTTCTTCACTCTTTTCTTCTGGTTCTCATTTCTAGTGCTGCTGGTTTCCATGGTGATGCCACTACAGTTTTCCCTTTTAGTGCCCAAACCTACTGCTGTTTTGAGACATTAGAACACTTGGCATTAACGTCAACAAGAGCAGGATTGGGTCCTCTCCAACATGAGAGAATTTGGGTTTGTGTATGTGGTCTCAGTTTTAGATGGTGCTTTCCTTAAATCATCCTCATGTCAGGACATGGTTGCTGGGACCTTAATTCAAATATTACCTTGCTTCACCCAATTACTGACATCCCAAGAATAAAACAATAGTACAGGTTTAATTTCTAGTCCAACATATGCATTAACCTAAAAGAGGCTTGTTGGGCTTATCAGGTCAGTGCATTAATTACCCTATGTCATTAATTGCATTAACTACTCATTACAGCAACTTCATTACATGGTGTTTTTCGCAATCTATACGGGAGCAGATAATGTTCACAGACAGATGGTGATTACTCGAAATCTGAACTCCATGTCACATTCCCTCTCACTTTCCTGTCTGTCAGCCCTGTCCCCCTGATTGTGCAGACCACTGCCTGCTTACAGCTGTTAGTTCCAGTTCTTCCCAGATGTATGGCCTGAACTCTTGTGGAAGGCAGTCTTGTGTCTTGAGAGGACAATTAACTTGAGAATCACAGCTTTGGCTTATGTTACATGGATTATGTTTATCTGGCACTTCTGATAATTTATTTGTATAGTTTATTAAGTTCATTAGATCATATATCCCTCCTGACTTGGATACTTTCAAATCCAGAGCTATTAGCATTCTATCTTAAGATTCTTCTTTAGTGTTTGTTTCTACTGTCACTATGAATACAGTAGAATAATTTTCATGTAAAGCTATGGGTTTTCCTCTCTACCATTCCATTGCCAGAATAAAACATACGCAGGCCTTTGCTGTTTCTAAGATTCATGGATTTGTCTCAAAGTTAAAGAAAGTTGTTTGTTTCTTCTTTTTGTTAATCAGCTCTTTTCTGATTTTCAGGTGGTTGTTGTGGGGTCTTTTTTTAAAGTTTTTTCCTCTGTTCTTTCCTATTTCTTTCTCCACTGACATTTACCAAGGATACCTCACTAGAATAGAAGATTTCATAGTTAAAGTAGTTTCTTCTTTCAGTGCTGATGCCCTATGCATTCTCTGGTGCAATTTTGTCACCACTGACAGTTACTTCATGAATAAGTATTGTCCATTTTCTGTTTTCCATGAGAAGCAGAATAACTTTAGCTCATACATAAACTATTATTTGCATGTGTGATGTAGTAAGTGTTTGCACAGGAAGTGAAGGCAAATCATGAGAAAACAGAGCTGCTCAACTTTAGCACTTTTTGATTAGAGAATTGGTTTAGATACACAAATGCACTGTGTCTGAGTAAAAAAGGGCCATATGGAGAGCTAATCCTGCTCCTGTGTGAAATCAGCAGAAGTTTTATGTTGTGTTTGGGCTGGATCATGCTCTTTAAAAAATGCAGCTGAAGTCTTTGAGTTGGCAAAACACATGCTCCAACTCAAACCTGTGACTTTGTCCCGTGGGCTTTCGACAGATGATTCAAAATTAGGAGCACACATTAAAAAACCCACCATAGTGCATGGAAGATTGAAAGGGTGTCTAGGTTGTTCCTGCCCCTAGCAATGACCAAATCCAGGTGCTTTGGGGATGTTTGTAAGAAGCTAGGCCTGTACTTGGAGATATTTCTTTTGGCATGATGTCTTCATTCTGGCAACAGTGGCAGAGCAACTTCTATATTTCTTTTGCATTATGTTTATAATTTTTCTGCATTGTCTGTGGGTATTCAATGACATTGTGGCTATCTACAACATCATGGCTGTCTATATCAGTGAATTATTAGTAATTTAGCCTGGACAAGATTACTCACACTTTCTACTCTGTGTATGCTAAATTTATCATTCTATATACAGTTACTAAGCTGTTTTTTTTTCCCCTGGAATTTTTAGCCTTCCTAATGTCAATCTTTCCATTCAGATTTTCTGTGTTGTTGTTGATAGTCGTTAATACTTTACTTCCTCTTCCTTCTTATTTTTTCCAGGAGTCAAAGAGGTCAGAGTCTCTCATGGACATCCATCAGAAAAAGCTGAAGAGCAAAGCGTCCGAAGAGAAGACCAAACCTCAGGAAAGAAGGCCATTTGACCGAGAGCAGGATCTCAAAGTCAATCGCTTTGATGAAGCACAAAAGAAAGCTCTTATAAGAAAATCCAGAGATCTGAATAGTAAATTTGAGCACAGTAAAGGCAACATGTTTTTATAAGATGAAAGCATTATGCTTTTTTGAAGTGAAGTCAATTAAAATTTGAATACTTAATTTTTGTAAGTATTTTTCTGTAAATATTTGTATGCAAAATAAATATCCTGATGTTTAACTATTTTTCCTTGTCTGTAAATACTCTCTTAGGGAGGATTATCTGTACTAAAACTAAACTAGTAAAGGAAAGTCCTGGTATATAAAAAAATATATATAAATTTGCTACTTAAAACTTTGTTACATATATTTTTTGTTGCTAGCATAAAAATAATTAATTAAAATAGATGGGTTTTTAAGGAGCTCTAGATTTTTTCTTGTGATGGAGTTGGCAGTTTTCCCTTTTCTCCTGCCATGCTTAAGATACTCTTTCTGAACCTGACCCGAAGGCCTGGGAAAAATCCCCTTTACATTTGTGTGCATAACATTTCTTGACTGGAGGTCCTGCTGTGGAGTATAAACTCAAATGTCAACTTTTACATTTTCCCAGTGCTTCTGTTTCTGTGATTCTGTGTCTGTGCATAAATACAGGTTTATATGTATGCAGAATAGTTTCTGTACTATAGCAGGATGAGCTAGGGGTAGTAGGATCAGAATCAGGCTTATTTTGTCCTTTAATTTGCAGAGCAGAACAGCTCTTCTGTATCAAAAAGGGAATAAATCTGACATTTTAAAAAGTCTGCATTCACATATAGAGCTCTTTACCTCTTCTGGTAAAGGGTTATTAAGCATTGGAATGGGTATGCTCAGGGAAGTGGGGGAGTCAGTATCCCTGAAGGTGTTCGAGAAACAACTGGGTACGGCACTCAGTGCTTTGGTCTACAAGGTGGTGGTCAGCCAACCTAAATGATTTTGTGATTCTGTGTTTATTATTTAAAATTAGGCCTGTGCTTTCACCCTTTGTCTCAAATAATGTATAGGATCCTTCTTAAGCAGTTACTGAAAGTACCTACACATGAAAACAACTTTATATATGAGATGTTGGTAGTTTGTTTGGAAGTACAAATACTGTGCGGTTTGCTGTAATTTGAAAAAATTCGTGTAATTTGGAAAAAGGCTACCCTGAGAGATGGTGTCTGGGTTGCTTCATGTTTAATGGAGCGGTGACCTAACAAGTCCCAAAAATTAATAGTTAAAAACTTGGTCTTATTTTATTGTACTTGTGTGTGAGCTGGAGACACAGGCTTCGTGTGCTGAGAAGTCTTGGAGAGTTTCCAATGTTGCAAATGAGTGCTTACACAGAATGTATTTAGATATCACTTTTTATTTTATAAGAGACAATTTATTTTGCCACCTGAAAAATCTGCTACCTTCAGAAGAAAGGGAGACTGATTTTGTGTTGTGCTTGCATTTTATTTAATCGATTTTCAGTTTCTGAGCCTTTTGATTTGAGATGAGAGGAGGGTTTAAAAAAGGGCTATTTATTTTTCTTCCCCTGATACAGACTTCTCTTAGTGCCTCATGCTTTTTAAACTCAGCAAGCAAGGCCTCATTAGGTTTCTACTTTCTGAGCAAATGTAGATTTCTTAATTGGAAAAGCAGTATTAGAAATGTCTGGGATTTTTTTAGGCAACTAAAGCAATGACAGGGTGAACATGGCACAACTAGCTAAGTCTTCAAAGTTGAGAAAAAATTACTTCATGAGCACATTGTGCAGTTCTTGCTTATTCAAAGTCTGGAGTAAGGACGAGGGCTGCTTGGACAAAAATTTTGTTGTTGTTAGGTACTCTGTTTTCATTTTTGTTCTTTGGCCCCTCCTCCTCCAAACCGAGGACCCATCATCAGATGTCACGGATGGCCAGGCCTTGCCATCCACTTGGCTTCCTGCTGTTTGCTCAATGCCCTGCTGGGCCCCATCGTGGTCTCCTGCCCCGTCCAAGGCCACATTTGAGAAGAGGCTCTGCAGTGTTGCTCGAGAGGAGAGCTCTCATAGCAGGAGTGCAGCAGCCCCTCTGCCATCATACACTACCCCTCCGTGTGTGGGACACCTGGTTCTAAGTGAAGCCTTGATGTGAGCTGGGAACTTGGTTTTGACTCTTTCCCTCCGCTCTGCTGCAGCTTCTTAAATACTCCATGTCAGTGTTATGAACTTGAGGTGGGGGAAGGAGGGGTTGTTGAGAGTTCAAGTTAAGCTTTTCGTTACTTTGTGTAAATTGCGTGAACCTTTGAACTGAGTTAATACACAAACTCATGTCTTACTCATGCCAAGCCATTCCCTCAAACAGTCATTAGAACAAGCAGTAATTCAGTAAATTACAAGCTCTGTAAACTTTTATGGGAAAAGATGAGACATCTTTTAAAGATAAGTTTTAAAGCATTTCTGCTGAAATGTTAGGAGGTGTTTTTTCAGAATCTCGTTTGAAAAACCAGAATCTATTTCACAGAGAATCTTCACCATAATTACTATGCAGTGTTTCCAGCTCCCAACACGGAATTAATGTATGCTGTTGCTATTCTGCAGTGCCAGCCTGTGTCACAGCATATTGACTCCAGGCATACCAGGAAACCCTGTTTTGTAAAAAAAAAATATCAGGGAGGTTTTCCTGGATGTGAAAAGTCTCCCAGCCTAGATTTTAGCATGCTTGCCTTTGATTTGTGCTGGCATAGACTTCCTTTATTTATAGGCGTTGAATATTCCTGCTCAAGAGTAGGGTCCCCCTCCTTCTGAAATGTTAAGTAGGTGTATAATTCATGGTATAGTCAATAACAAGAAGGCTTTTGTGGTAGGCATATGATTGGTGTTTAAAAGGGCGTTTAAAAGGAATTTTAAGGAATGTTATAGGTTAGTAACAAAAAAGGGAAAAGAACCAAAAAACAATTGTCGAGTTTGCTGTTACCAAGGAACAATTAAAAGCAATAAAGACATTTCAAGAAAACTTACTGATTGCTTTCTGTGTGTCTTCAGGACAAATATATTTAGCTACCATGATGTCTGGAAACTTTTGTTAGAATATGATGCAGTAATACTTGTGTAAAATCTCTGTCTATGCTCTTCTAATGTAAACACCTAACTGTGGAGTTATGTTTTGCTTTTGCTGTAGCAGAATGGATATTGCTGGATGCCCTGTGCATGTTGGCTTTTCTGGATGAACTGAATTTCCCAAATAATCAACAGCAATAGAAATGTGTTTTATTTAGGGCTTTGATGGCATTGTGTTGATAGCCCCAAAGTGTCATTGTTAAAATAGCTTTCTTCTAGAAAAAAACATTGAGATGAAACATTGATATATTTCTGTCCAACAGGAGAGGGTGTTTTCCTCATAGAAGAAGATTTTAAGTGCTCCAGAAGACTCCAAGAGTCCGGGGCTAGTTGAGCTTGGGGACTTGTTTTGTTTCTGAAGTGTAAATTTGTTGTTATTGGGTCCAGCCAATTACAAATCATATGTTGATTTAAGAGTCATGTAGCATTAAAAATCAGAATCTCTGAAAACTTTCTGTGCATGCAACCTCAACTCCTGCCACCCACCTTGCATACAGTGCATATCGTTTCTAATTGCATAATTACCTAATTCTCAAATAAAACACATGCCTGTGATTTCCCATCCTTATGAATTGCCTGCAGTGGTTTATATGCTGGGGGGGAAAAACCCAACAAGCTGTGCAGTGTCTTTCAGACAACATCTTTAGGTTTTTCTCATGTGCTCACAAACGAAGATGGTGTCTTGTGGGAAACAGAAAAGTAGAAACCTCCACAGTCACTAACGAGTTTGATTTACAACCTTGGAAAAATCTTGAGTTGATGTAATGATAAAAGTAAACAGATATTAAACAGAAAAATGATAAACCTATGTTTCTATCATTATAAATAAGAATATGCTTTAAATAAATAAGAAACTGTATTGAGTGATATAATAGAAAATTCTTAAGTATAGTAATATGATTTTATAGTTAAGAATGTAGATGTTATAATAGAAACGTGTGTACATGAAATAGCAAGCTATTGGATAAAAGACAGACGCAATGCAGTACAAAGTAATAAAAGTGATAGGTTATAAGGTCAAAACAAAACTCCATGTTAACTATTCATTGGATCAGAAGGTTACATATCGCCATGTAACTTAGAAACTCGTGACTATCTCCTTAGCTATGGATGACTTACTACTCTAAATCCACAACCTCTGAGACTGATGTCTTATCTGATTTATTTCTAAGTAATAAATCCTTTAATAGCCTTTGATAGTCCCATCTCTTCATTCATGCTCCAACAATGGCTTTTTACCTGAGGAACACAATTGTGGCTCCCCGTTGTTGTGTACCTCTGAAATGCATCTTCCTGATTCTTCCAGCTCTGGCAGGTGAATGGGAAGTGGTGACCCTCAACAAAATCTCACATAGATGTGGCATTTCTGTTCTTTTCAAACATGACATGAAGGCTGAGGCATTACCCATGCTGAGCTGATTTCTACATAGCAGCCACTTCTGGGTCCTCTAAAGTAGCTCTCACTGCAACAGCCACTGGTTCTGTTTATCTGTTTTCTTACATTGGTCCTTAAACCAGTAATATGTCCCATTGTTCTTTGAAATTACATCTGTTTTGAATCAGCATGGAAATCAAGCCTTAGTTTTAAAAGCAAGGTCTTTCTTTCAGAGTAGGAATTTAAGGTCTCTAGGAGAACAGCAGCACAAACTGTCACTTCAGCAGGAGCAGGTGCAGCTGTGACTTCTTCCAAACAATTATTCCAAACATAAATATTCAAAACCAATTGTCATAAACAGATTTGTAGGAAGGGGGGGAAAAAGAATTGGCTGACCCAGGTTCTCAGCTGCTTAATATTGCGACCGCTTCCTTCACTTCATAGGGCTGTAGCCATGTATGTCCTTGTCCTTGTCCTTGTCCTTGCATATGTAACACCTGGCCAGGAGTTTGACAATTTGGGACAAATTAAATCTTCTCTCTGTCCTTACCTGTCTCTCTCAGAGATCCTTGCTGGTAGCTGGACATGCAAGCCCCCAGCTTGCAGCCCTGCTGCAGCTACGCCACTCAGCCCTCTTCTGCTGCTCTTCAGTCCAGCATCACGTTGGCTATGCTCACACACACCCACTCAGACCAGAAAGAACACTCTGGTTTAAACCAGATAAAAATAGGTTTTAATGAGAATACAGAACAGATTGGAGTGATCAAGTGCAGGCAGGGCTCAGGCAAGCACACTGACCTGCCCTTTTTATAATATTTTTTTCTCCACATTTGCTCCTTTCCAATCCACCTCAGTTCCTTCCTTTCCCCACTTTTAATCCATGCCCCATCATTCTGAACTAATTCTTCTATGTTCCCACAGCCCTTGGAAAACAACTTGTAGACAATCCCAAAACTGCTTTTCCCACCACATCCCTCGATGAGCCTTGTACCCATCTTCTTGTTGTAAATACTTCTAGGTGTTCCTCCATGACCCAAAAGAAGGTCATGTGTCCACTCTGCAGGGCCTCACACACCATTGACACTGAGGCCATGGAAGCCTAATGATCCTTTCTACTGCTTGGAGTCAGCTTTTTCCTTATTCAGCTGCTTCGTACCTCTCCTGTCAGGGCAATGAAGGGTTGGCCTGACCTAAAAGGACATCTGAGCTGTGTGAAAGCAAGCCAAGCTCCTACTGCTGCTTCCCAGTGCAGCAGCACTCCCCATCTGATGCCCCAGAGCATGAGGAGATGGTAAATCAAAGTGGTCAGTTCCCATCCAGGGAGAAAAGGCACGATGGAAAACCAGCAACCTGAGGAAAAGGAGACCAGCTGGCTGCTGGAGTGTACAAAGCTTGTAGCCAGGGGGAAGCTGTCTAGAAGCCATCAAGGTGTTCCTGCAATTTCCAAGGTAACTTCCATCTTCTGCCATCCAGATGAGGCTCAGCCTCTATCATCATGTGAGCAGAATACAAATAATGGGTCTGATGTGGAAAATAAAATGCATGGAAATTGCCATGTGTTACCCCAGCTGCTCTGCTAGTGGTTTCTCACCTTCCACCCTTCCACATCAGCCCATCGAGGCTAAGTGCCAGGAATGAGGAATTCATCCACTGCAGCTGAACCTTCATGACTCGCTGCCAGATGGAAGTCAGCTAATTGAAAATTACCATAGTTGGGTTTTCAGCTGGAGTCATGGCTCATGAGCCCCAGAGCCTTATCAATGCACAGCTCTTTGGTGCCCGCACCACAAGGATCTGACCTCCCCTGCATGCTCACCTGGGAGGATCCATGAGTTCTCTAGCTGGCATCAGCACCAGATAGGCTTGGCTGTTGCCTCAAAGCCATCCTGGGATCTTCTAAAGAAATAAAGGAGTGAAGGCTTCCCAGACTTCATCTCTGGCAACCACGAGAGAGCTGGGCTGCTGTCACAGAACCAAGCAGCACTTCTCGTATGGAGTCACTCAGGTCAGGTGCTCTTCACCTCTACACCACCTGTGACAAAAGTCACTGGGTTTTAATTGCCTCTTCAAAACCAGCACCAGAGAGTAAAAGAGGAATGAGAAGATGTGCCCACAGTCACGCACCGAGTGTGATACATTAATTCTTTGATGTATGCATTATTGTCTGCAAAGGGAGTTTCCAAGAGCAGAGAAACTTCAGGCCATCGCTGAAGACTTTGTGCAGCTCTTCCTGTCATTGTCATGCTGTGCACTGGCAAGGAGCCCATACCAAAACCAGCTTTCCACAGAGCCCATGAACACACTCCCAGGGTGTGGCCCTGCTGCTGCCCCTGGTCCAGCATCCTCTTTCCAACACCTTTTGACAGCAGAGACCTCATCCAGGAGAGGGACACAAGTGCCAGGCTAGCTGTTAGGGCAGAATCTAGCACAAGACAAGCACCACAGTGCTGAGGATTATGGGGGGATACTCTAGAGGAGGTTTCTGCTCAGTATCGATACACTAGCAAGAACAAGCGCATGGCCAGGAACCAGAAGGGGATCTGCAATGATACTGAATGCAAATATTGTCTGAAAACCTTGGCAGCAGGAGGCCTTCCTTTCCAGGTATTTGCAGCTTTCCTGGAAGCTGGAATTATCTACTCCAGGTGTCAGCTCTGATTCACCCACAGGATTCTGTGTCACAAATGTCACTTTAATGTGACTTTTTAAAAGGATTTCAGAGCACTGCCAATACTGAAGAGTTCCTAGCACTGTATGCTAAAAAGCTCTGGTTTGGAATACGGACTTTTAAATTTGGGAGAGGAAAATTTGAGACTCTTGCTAGCATGAGTATTTTTTTATTTTTTACCAAGTATACCCCCAGCTACAAGCCTTCGACCCTCTCAGGTCACAAATGCTGAGAAGAAATGTGTTGGTGCCTGAGAAGCAGCTCCATGAGACCCGCTCTGGCAATGCTGTACCTCAGGCAAGGAGGCTGGCTGACATCTGCTTCCCCATACAGGGGCTGCAGCAATGCCAGGATGAATGGATCTGAGAGCAGGAAGCCTGTCCACCCCACAGGACCAGCTTCTTCCTCTGGGTGGCTGAGCTGACCTGTAGGAATCTTGTTGCCTGCTCTCTTGAAGGATGAAAGATCCACTTTGCCTTGTCTGTTTCTGTGATTAAATGATGTCTCACCACCATCAGCTGAGGCAACCAGTGAAATTTCTGTCCCATGCCTATTTGTCAAATCCTGCTCATCCAGGGTCCTGGAAAACTGAGTGCAGAAGGAGCTGCCTGGTCAACCACCAGTTGGTGGTGATTTTCTCTAGCACTCAGAGATGGGCACAGCCCAACAAACTGATACTTCCTGGGACATGGACAAGTGAACTTGTAACCTCTCATCTGGATTTAAGCACAGAGAAAAAGCAGGAATCCCGACAAACATCCAAATATCAATAGCAAGTGAGAGGATACAGGCAGATGAGGCATCATCCTATTTTGACTGATATACCCCCTCAATTAGCCATTGAGTAGCCTTGGTTACAAAGTCTTCAACAGGAGGAATTCTTGGTTTAGCAGCTAATATGAGACAGTGAAGATCTGCCAAATGGTTGGGAATTTGAAATGCACTAGGCACAACTTTGCAAAGACAAAAGAAAGTTTCTTTCTCAGCCTGTCAAAAGATACAATCTTCAGCTCTCCAAAAGAGCGACCTGGGATGAAGTGCTTCCAACAGGCAACATTTCTTACAGCGTAGCTGATCCATTTCTGATCTTCCAGCCATGATCCTCAAAGAAAATCCTACAATATCTTTGTGAGGTAAATCTGGGAACTGTATCTCATTACTTTCCTGAATATTGATGTTTTAAAATACATTACACATTATCCTCCTCTCTGCACCTTTCCCAATTATCAATCTCCCAGTGCTCTACATCATGCTACGATTACTCTACAAATTACCTGCATCTCTTTTCCCCTTAGGATATAACCACCAATATAGTCTTTATATTCCACGGGAGCTGTCAGATGCCTAGCTCAGACACAGGTCTAATTAAACCCCAGGAAAAATGTTCCTGAGATGCAGTTACATTTAAAATTCGCCTCATCTTTCCTGAGGAGCATACATGCTCCAAAACTCATCTGTTTTCTTCAGATATCCTAGCAGCTTCAGAAAAGCTATTACACCTACATAAAAATCTTTATCTTTAAACCTTTGGTTCTTACAATACTGGCATGCCAAAAGCCTTCACAGACTGCAGACAGGAGGGGCAGCATGTGACTGGGTCTGGTTTCTAAAAAACAGAGGTGTGACACTATGACATGCTTCAGAGAAGATCTTAAATTCTGTTTCACAGGCCACAGTGGGGCTTGACCACTAATTTAAAATAGGTCTTTACCTTTGAGTAGCAACAGTGATCCATGGCTACAAACTCTTGCGAAGCTCAGACTCCCCTTCACTCCTTCAGACCCTGCCTGGAAGAAACACCTCTGCACTTCTCCAGGAGGCTCCTCTACCTAAGGGAAGCAGTATCTGAGCTGCCCTTTCCCTGAGCCTCGATTTCCCATCTGTAGAACAAGGAGGTAATGGTCTTCCTCAGCTCTGGGAAGACAGACTCAGGCCTAGCCACTCCAGGCTGCTGTCTCCCCTACTGCCGATCCATCACTGCTTGTGTTTGCTCCTGACCATGGCCAGTCTATCTCCAGATAGAGCCACCTGCACTGCACTCCCCTGGGGGTTTGTACATTCACTGTCAACTTACTGCATGAGAGCGACAGTGTGTCCTCTCAGTACCTCCCAGAGCAGCTGTATAATAACTCTATTGTACTCTTCCACCATGGGAGAGGACTTGAATCTCATTTTCTTGAAGCCAGGCATCCTGACTGGGAGCTTCAGAGATGGCTTACCACATGTTTGCAAAGCCCTGAGGCTACAGCATCTGGCACAGAAGATCCCCTTGAGAAGGAGCACTGTTCATGGAAGGCAGCAAGCAGGGCAGAGGATGAGGAACTCCCCACAGTGTGGGCCAAGCCAATGCTGCAGCAGTACTACCATGGGAAGTGCTGACAGTGTGGGACTGAGCTATGCAGAAGAGTGAGTAGCTCTGGGACCAGCAGTACCCAGCCAGCAGGGTGACCTTTTGCTCCTGACCAAAGAGAGCAAAAGGAGAATCACCACAATACATACTTATCCCATTTAGAGAACAAAGGAGGTAAACTTTGACTGTGGCCAAGGTTTTAATAGTGTGTGAGACCAGCTGAGGCTTTTCTCATACCTGTAGTATTTTAAGCATTGTCCTCCCTCAGGTTGCTCCATTAGCTCCTGAGGGCTGGATTTACACCGCTCTTGCTCTCTCTCACCGGATCTCTAACAGGATGTTTTTCCTCAAATAGACATCTAATTTCCATATATTTATGGCAGTATAGTATCTTTAGACTTTGGTTGAAACTGGTGGATGGTTTCAAAAGCTAGGGAGGGAGACGCTGTCAAGCAGGCACCTACAGAGACAACAGTGACCCCAAGGGCCTCCTTCCCATAGAAAAATGAGCTAAATGCTATGTAGTCATGACATTCAAGGCTCTGTTATAATGCAGAAACATAGAAGTACAGGAATAATGAGGCGTGAGCAGCCTAAACTTTGGCCTTCTTTAATGTTTGGCTACTTGACTTTGCAATTTTAATTACTCTTTCAAAGAAGCATTTTTATATTCAATGCAGTTCTTTGTGCAATGGCATGTTAACTTTGACTCTGTTTAGGTGGGGGAAGATGCCTTGTAATTTTCTGTGGATTTTCACCTTTTTTTGCATTTTTCCCTTGCACGCTCTCGCCCACTGAGAGTAGATTCACAAACACGGGCACAAATATGCAGAGGATCAACGATGCAAAAGCCATCCACATCCTTGCCCCCATGCCATGGATGACGGGAGGCTGATGAGTTTGATCCTCCAGCCTTGAACAGACAGGCTTACTGAACTTGACAGCACCACTTGTGTGCAGGGAGATGAATCACTTGAGCAGAGGCTGTGGGATCTGCCCCTACTTGTTGAGCCACTTTCTTCTTAGCAAATACTGGCTGTTCAAACAACACTCACGTTTCTATTTTAGGTCACTGTTTACAAGTACAGACTAACAACAGTGGGAGAGTGGAAATCTGCTACCAGCCAGCACTCTCCCGATACTCTCAAAAGCAGTTTACAGAAACTATATTACTGGAGAGGATCACAATTGCTCTAAATACATTAAAAAGAGGTTATTAGCTGCCAGAGACTTCACATTTCCTAAGAGGAAGGTGAATACATGGCACTTTCTCTAGCAGGTTAGAGGAGTAATTACTAATGTGGAGACTTAGACACTGACTCTTATCTTTGACAGGTTGTCAAGGATTTCTGAGACTAGTGAAGTATCACACTGTTTTCAAAATATCAGCAAATTTTCTAGTGAAGAGCTGTACCTTTATGGGTGCTTGACTGAAGCACCTCTTAATGGTTGTCAGAAGTAATTTGCGCTGTCGCTCAGCAGAGGCAAGGAAGGTTTAATATCCAGGCCTCGTTCTGCACAGGCACGTCAGCTAAGTACATATCGTACTCAAGGGAAATTGCTACCCATTCTTTGAACAGTTGCTTCTCTTGGTGTGAAATCGCCTCCTATTCCAACACACCAATTCTAAGTCCCTCATCAAAACCATAATTGTGGTTCAATCAACAGTGTTTTACAAGCAGGAAAACAACGGCTTGACCACAAGTGCTCAAAACAGATGTCATGCCAAACTTACAACTCATCAAGGTGCAAGGACACTTTGCATGACCTGCCTTCATTTTCAAGAGCTGAGTTTTATTGAGCAGTCATCTTAATGATTTCATGTTGTTCTCCTTCCTAATATAGCAGTGGTCTCCTTTCTGTAAAGGATTCTGTATGCCTTGAATGCCCATGATGAGCTGGCAGGCACAAGTGACTTCTTATGTCTGGGTTTTCTTGAAAAGAAACATGGCTGATATGTCACTGAGATCAGAACAAAAGGGCAAGGAAAGCAAACCAAAAAAATTTAATCTTGGGTCTGCTACTCATTTTGCCACATGGTGAGAAAATCCTTACATATTTCCCTTTTTCAGTTTCAACCCTCTACATGCTGAAAAGTATTATACAACTGTTAACATTGTATTAATACTTAAGATTAATGGTGAGGGAAAAGCCTATCTGAGCCAAAACAAGGACTAAAAGTCAGTCAGATGAGATTCAAGCGGCAGAGAAATCAGACTTAGTTATTCCTAGCATTGTTAGAAAGATGTCTTCCCTTTTACACCAGAAGTTCTCCATGAACAGACAAAGTCCAGGTAATTTAACCATCAGGCTGTTAGGGAATTGTTATTGCCTGGATTAACATGCCAGCAAATCAGGACAAAGCCTATGGCTGATTTCAAGTCATTGCTGTCTCTATTCCTGATCAAAAGGCTTAGGATCTTCAGTGGTAGTCAGTGCCATCAGAGGTGCTGGTGATGAACACAGGGGTAGCAAGATGAGTGAGAAGCTCAGCTGTGGCCAGAGTTGTTCTTCAGTGGCTTTTTGTAAGATGGCTGAGTTAGAGTCAGCAATGATGGAAAATCTACAACAGAAAATCTATAAAATAGAGGCAGAGATATTGAAGGTAGGAAAACATGCTGTGGCTCATATTGGGGTGTTCTTAAAAGGATTATGATCCTTTTGCTTTCTAAGAAATAACTAGGTAATATGTTGTGCAAACCTGAACTAAATCCACAGGGCAAGGCAAGGCAGGCAGAGGTGGAATATTTAATCTTGCAGAAAAGCAAGACACTGCTGATGGGTTCTGAGCCCCAGATGAAGGAAGGGCAGATCAGGCAAATGCGCTGATAATAAGAAACTGAAAGGATAACATTACATATGTTTGGGGTAGCACTGATGCTGCACAACAGGAAAGAAGAAGGTGTATGGGTAAGAATAAGAATATAATGATAAGGCCTTGAAAAAGCTGTAACAAGTAGAAAGGTAAGTTAAGTGAGGACAACTATGCATGTTAAAAAGGAGGGCAACTAAGTTCAAGATAAAATGAGGCCCAACAGCTTGAATTCACAGAACAGCAACAAGAGCCTCTGTAAGCCAGAGGGTAAAAGAGGGAAAGATCCTGTGAGCCTCAAGGGCAGGGAGAAGTAACAAGATGATTTTGACAATGCTTGTGAAAATATTGCAGGGTCTGAAAGGAAATCTCAGTGCAGTCAGAAACATCCTATTATTTAAGTTTTTTTCTTCTGGTAACTTTAAGAAAGAAGTTAGCATTCAACTTTGTTAAGAAAAGCTTCAGTGACTCTTCCTCAAGAGTATATGAAATGAAGAGTTGACCTGATCACGTGGGAACTCTAGAAATGGCAAGTATGTGTGAAACAGGGGATGAGCTCCGGGAGGGAGGTGGACACATCCCGCAAGCTGCAAATGCTGATTTGAGAGCTGCTGCTGCTAATGATCAGCCTCCGGAAGACAGTGTTCTCAGTGATAAGTCTGCAGATTTCAGCAAGAAGCAGGCAATCAAGAAACGCCCTCTGATAATAAATAATCCTAGAATAATTGTATTTCTTTCCCCCAGCCCCATGTGTCATTTGTGAGAAGATAAAATGAAGAAACATGAGGCCATCAGGGCTAGCTGTGGTCTCTGCCCCTCTCACAAACCATTTGGCCCCCTCGTTGGGTTCTCACTGGGTCTTCTTAATCTCACTGGCTTTATTTTCTGTTTCCCTTGGTTCCTTTTCTGCTTATTTTCCTCCCAGTGACTGAAATGTCACTCCTGTTCCTTTTTTTTTCATGTTTAAGTCACAACAATTAACTAGAAGTCAAAATTTCAGACCTTATTTAACCTCATCCATCAATAGAAATCCAGTAAAATGTGATCCAGTTGTAGGTCTGTAACACTTTCTACTCATTCCAGTTTATTCATTTCAATTTACTGGGAAAGCTGTTCTTTGTGGCAAAGAGAATGTATTTTGCTCTGGTCTGTAATAGCATTGTTAGCTTATGCTGTGAGGACACAAACCACTCTTGCGTAATCATATTTATTAGATCATTAGCACTGTTTTAGAGAAGCGCAAACAATTGGCACATAGGAATAAAAGAGAGCTGTCAGAAAAGGCCATTAGGTGGAAAAACTTTGGAGGGAACCTGCAGGCAGCACACAGCAGTAATGAAGCAGCCAGGTCTGATGTCTCTAGTTAATTATCTCAGGGAGAGTTTGTTGTGAGGCCCTGCTGTGGCTGAGCTGCAATGAGGCACAAGCGTGGGACAAAAGGCTGGATGTAAATGCATGTGGTTCCTTTCCTTTAATGATAACACTCACACATATCGCACTGAAGGGTCCCAGAGCGATCACTTCTGAAGCAGTGACACCCACAAACTATATGCCTTTGTTGCACTTATATGTACGCACAAATCTCAAAATTATATACACCTGCCTATGCTTTCAGGCTGGCAGGCTTCCCAACAGACGTGTCCTGTTTTTCTTTAGGAGACACATAGATTTGTTTTTCTGGTCACTAATGCTGTTTTTGCTCAGTTTAGTCACACAGCCTTCTCCTAGTCTCACTGGGAAGCTCTCTCTGCAAAACAATAATTCATTAGGAGATAATTTATGCATCAATAACATACCTTGGTGACTGTGCATTGTCTATACCTACAAAATAATGGGACTATCCGTGGCATAGAATCAAGTTTGTTTAATCGTAACACAAGGGAAATAAATCCATTGAAAACAACATTTTTGGTAGCTGAACAGAAAATGCTTTGCTCTTCACCAACTCATTAGTGGAAAGTCCAGGAGATGAGTGACTGTAGATGCTGCTGACCTTTTGTGCTGAGGTAGTACATCACCAGAGAAGAGAATCAGAAAAAATATCAAGGAGTGCAGGAGAACAGGTAACACCCAGCTCTATGTAACATTTTCTATACATCTACAATGAAAAGAAACCAACATGTTGCTGAGATCTCACATTGCCTTTGTACTATTACTAGGTTCAAAACATTGCATGCTTAAAACTCCTTCTTGAAACACACTGGTGAAAAAGGCTAGATAATACTTTTTTTGTGCCTGAGAGGCACAAGAAGTACCTAGAATTAAAGAGACAATGCCAATTTTATGGTCATTTAAAAAATTTGCAGTTGCATCTTTCAATCCTCTCTCTTCCCCCGCTCCCACTCCTTCCTTGATATAGTGAAAATCCTAACAAGTGAGAGTCCAAGCTGCCTTCAGTCAAATTTACTGCACACTGTTAATGTGATGGAAGACATGGTATGGGTTGGAACTGTAAGCAGAGGTGCAGTGTCACCACCCTGAAACTAAGTGTTCTGCAATACATAGCATACACAAAAATGTGTGGCTGTAAATATATAGAAAGAATTAAAAGTTATTAATTAATGAATGAAGACTTCCCTCTGTTCAGAACAGCATTTTTGTGTTCTGTTTTACAGCAAAAGTGCCATGTTGAAGATTTCATACTGCCTAGGATTGTACTGAAATAAGAGCTCAGCCCTGAGCTTGATGTTTTCCCTCTCTCTGCCACAGAACAGCTTGGAGTAAACAAGTCTGTTATTAACATGTTGCTCAAAAGCAGTATGAAAACACAAAGGCTCCAACATATATTTTTATCTTAAAAAGACACACTGAGAATTCTTTGCTGCCTCAGGAAATAGATAGGTAGCTTGATGGTCCATGCCCTGTTTTGGGAACAAGTTACACAGAATTTATTTTGTCTTATTCCAAAATAAATGATCATGATCTGCCCAGATGTTCTTTTTGTCTTTGCAGATTATTTCTTCTCTTTTTTCCATCTTACACAGACCAACTTCACTGCAAGCAAGAGACTGATGCATCACAGTTGAAGATGGCAAAAGCTTGCCTTCCTCTTCCTCAAACAGCTCAAGCATTAATAGTAGTTTTAATTCTTGCACCCTTGTGAGTCCATGAGGTCTTTGCTGGCTGAAAATTCAGGTATTCAGAATAGAGGAAAGATCCTTGCTGCCTGGCAGTGCTCTGCCAATGCTGTGTGGTACTTGTTACCGAGCAGGACAAGCAACTCTCTAACAATCTCCCTCCATTAGTTTTCCTCTTGCAACCTGAGTTCCCTGCTCACCTCAATTTGTTAATGAGGAGGTTGGCAGACAGGAACAAGTGAAGTTAGAACATCAGCTGTTGGTGGAATAGTCTTCCAGGGTCAATGCTCCCAAATCAATATCAGCTTCTGCAGGAGTTTCCCTCTGTGCCTCACAGCATATCTCAGCTCTGGCTCCACACAAAAATATTTTGACCCTATGGAGGCTCAGCTGAACTCAGGGACTGTCCAGATGTGGGCAGCACTCAGCTCCTCCAGCACGTGGAAACCTCTCTGATGGTGTCCATCACTGACATCTTGTGGGACAACCAGCTCCCAGGAGTTCTTGCTGGGCTTTGAGGAAAGCACACAGGTTCTCAATGGCAAAACTCCCATCAGCTTCAACAGGGCAATATCAGGCCTTTTACATCTTCTGCTGTGCTGGTTTTTACCCAGCACCATCAGGCTGCATCCATTAGCCTGTTCCTAAAATGGATGAAGAAAAACTTTGTGTAGCTGCTGCTGACTGTTGACTCTTCATCTCACCTAGCTGGACAAGGGGAAAATAAAGAGAGAAAGGTTGTGCAAGTCTGAATTTGATCATCTCTCTTCTCAGACACATCTGTTTCCATGCAAGCAAGAAGAAAATAGGTGACTAACACACAGCTCTGTGGCTCAGCAGCTGGCCCTTGGATCCTCCTCCACGGCACTAAATGTGTCCCTGGCAAACACAAGGTTGAGATTTTAAATGAGGAATTAATGAAAATGCACTCTCATTCCTGCTTGTTGTCCCTTTAAATTCAGTTTCCATGGAAACGGGTATGGAAAGGCTGCCTCGAGGAAGACAGGAGAGATCTCTGCCTGGCCGCCTTCCCCTCTGAGCTGCCCCAATTGTCAGGCTTTTACAGAGGTTTTTGCTATTGTCATTTATGCCTGGAATATGAGAGATGACTCCTCATGGATTCCCTCTGTAAGGAGTCCTGAGACAGTCAGCCATGCTCCTGTCACCTGCTGCTGGGCTGTTTGCAAGTGGAGCTCCTCTCCTTCCATGGCCCATCAGCTTGAGCACAGGCTCATCCGAACCCCTGTGATGCTGCTTGGCTGCAAATGTCACCCCCGTTAGAAACATCCATTCCACTGCTTTTTTCTTTTTGAAGCATGGTGATGGGTGCAATTTGAGCACACAGACTGAGCTGGGAGTGGTGGCAGAGGGAAAACTTTGTTATTAATTCGATGTTTATCCTAGGGAATAGTTGAGATCCCTCCTGGAGTAATGCATCCAGCCCTGGAGTTCCCAGTGCAAGGCAGACACAGACCTGACGGAGCAGGTCCAGAGGAAAGAAACTGAAATATTTAGAGGGCTGGAGCACATCTCCTATGAAGACAGGCTGAGAGATTTGGGGGTGTTCAGCCTGGAGAAGCAGAAGCCTCAGGGAGACCTTATTGTGGCCTTTCAGTACTTTAAAGGGGCTTACAAGAAAGTTGGAGAGACACATTTTATCTAGGGCCTGTAGTTAAAGGACCTGCTGTGATGGTTTTAAACTTCAAGCGGGTATGTTTAGATTGGGTATGGGAAAGAAATGTTTCTAAATGAGGGTAGTGAAACATTGGAATCGTCTAGAGAATTTGTGGAGGCCTTATCCCTAGAAGTGTTCAAGACCATGTTGGATGGTGTAAGCCAGGCGGCTCTTTTAAATGCTGTTTATTGTATCCAAGGTGTTACAGCAGTCACAGGTTGTGGGTGACAGAGAGCCACACCTACAGCTGCCAGCTACAGACCTGTAGGCAGACCTGAAGCCCCTTCTGTTCAAGTTACAAAGTACTATATACTTTTCTTTGCTAAGTATCTTCATACATAACAACCAAGCAACATCATACACAATACCCTTACATTTGCCTATAGCCTATCACCACTACTATCATTACCATATAATAGTCATTATCATCCAATCACAAGAGTACGTATGTTACAATTTAAGCTTTAAGTTGTTTCTTGGTTTTCCTGCAATAGAAAATTCTTAGAGCATTTTTCTACATGCCACATCGGCATGTCTTGTTTGCTATGGTATCTTTCTGCTTGGTAAAAACATCCTTTTGTTTGTGTTGAGCTTATCCTTTGCTCTAAGTTACAACACCTCTTTCCAACTTGACATAACCTTTGCTTTCTTAGTTGTCCAGTAAGACTGGCTCAGCACTCCTTACTTTAGACATTCATTATTCTTTTAATGAATAATATCAAAACTTGCTTCCATCTCTATTTCATTCTCACTTCCTACATTCAGAGATCTTTCTGTCATCCTTCCCAACAGGATGGAATCCTGAGCAACCCGGTCTAGTGGAAAGCGTCCCTGTCCAGGGCAGGGGGTTTGGAACTAAATGGTCTTTAAGGTGCCTTTCAACCCAAACTGTTCTATGATTCTGTGAGCAGGATCCAAAGCAGACTGTAAAGTGATGGTGTTCATCTGTGTAGATCCACCCTTTTTCCAGGTGAGCAAAACAAAGGGTCTTAGACCTTTTGGAGGTAGTACAGTTCCAGAAAATGGGGCTGGTCTTACAACTGTTGAGATGCATCTGTTTCCATTTTTATTAGCACTTGGGGAACCTCTAATGTGTCTGTGTAAGATTGTCTTAAAGAAAACTGAATTTTCAGTGGAAGTTGACTAACAATATAAGACCTATACAGCCTCCGAGCTGAATTCTGCAGAAAAACACAGTTCCAATATAAAAGAAAAAGTAATTTTTAAATGTAATTAATTTTAAATGTGATGAATCCTAATACTCCTAATAGTTCAGTGTTAGCTGTTATTGCTTTGAATATACATAAAAGCATTGTCCTCCTTGGTTACCTAGATGCTTGCCTGTAACTAGAAAGGCAGACTATCATATATCAGATGAAATACTGAGATCATTTTTTGCAAGCCAGGTGAGCAATTTTTTGCATATTGTACCAGAAAAAACCCTCTGCTTGCTGCTGGTACAGTCTCAGATGGAGTATAACCTTCACTGTTGAGCAACCAGACTTCAAAGAGGATGTAAACTTGTACTGGGGGAAATTCAGAGAGCAATGGACATAACCAGAGCTCTAGAAAATAGACCTGTAAAACAGAGTTGAACACACTGAAGTTATTTAGTATAAGAGGAGGCAAATCAAAGGGTTACATCTCAGTAAAACAACAAGGTAAAGAAGAGAGGAAGATAATAAAATGCTTTCCATGCCATAGAATCACAAAGTGGCTTGGATTGGAAAGGACCTTAAAGATCATCTAGTTGCAACCCCCCTGCCATAGAGAGAGACACCTTCCACTAGGCCAGGTTGCTCAGAGCCCCATCCAGCCTTGTACCCTGCCAGGAATGGGGCATCCACAGCTTCTCTGGGCAACCTGTGCCAGTGTCTCCAGCATGTCCATGTCTTTCTTGCGCCCACAATGGATAGAAGAGAAATAACAAGGTTAAACTGCAAAGGGGGAAAATTTCCCCAGGGACAGGGACAGTTCTAAAACACGGGCTTAGGTTTTTCTAAGCCAAATACCCCCATCTCAAAGTAGGATGGGCAGGCACATTCTCTCTGCTGACACAGGACATTTTCAGTGTCTGAGATGCAATCCTATCTTCGGACAGCCTGTTCCAACACTTCCTCATGAGTTCCCTTTCTGGAAGGCTAAGCTTGATTCCATACTTTTTATTCCCAGTAAATGATTCACCAGCTGTGTTTTCCTCACTTTCGTGGCCTTTGGGCACACTGTGATGCTCTGACCCCTTTCCCAGGAGCTGCTCCTCTACCCAGTATTTTTCCTCCCACACAGAAGAGCACTGTCATGGTAGTGCCTCCTCTCTCCAGGCTGCTCCTCCAGTTCCCCTGGATCATTTGCAGGTTGCTGTGTTTTTTCAGCATGCTGGGATAACTTTTCTCGTACAGGGAGAGTATAACTTCTTGCTCTGCGCTGGTGCTGCCTCACTTTAAGTCCTGTGTGCAGTTTTGAGTGCCACAATATAAAAAACACATTAAGCTGTTAGAGAGTGTCCTAAGGAGGGCAATGACGATGGTGAAGAGTCTGGAGCGGAAGCCATATGAGGAGCGGCTGAGGTCACTTGGTCTGTTCACCCTGGAGGAGAGGAGAGGAGAACAAGGGGACACCTCAGTGCAGTTACACCTTCCTTGTGAGGGGAAGTGGAGGGGCAGGCCCTGATCTCTTCTCTGTGGAGACCAGTGACAGGGCTCAAGGGAATGGCCTGAAGTTGTGTCAGGGGAGGTTTAGGCTGGATATGAGGAAAAGGTTCTTCACCCAGAGGGTGGTTGGGCACTGGAACAACTCTCCAGGGAAGTGGTCACAGCACCAAGCCTGACAGAGACCAAGAAGCATTTGGACAGTGCTCTCAGGCACACGGTGTGACTCTTGGTGTGTCCTGTGCAGGGTCGGAAGTTGGACTCGATGATCGTGATGGGTGCTTCGAACGCCGGATAGCCAGTGATATCAGAACTTACGGCAGCCGCCCCCCCCTCCCACCCCTTCTCACGGCCCCGCCAGGGCGGGGACCCGAACTCGCGGTCCCGACGCAGCGAGGGCCCGCCCCGCCGTGCAGTGCGAGCGGAGGAGGTTTGTCCCTCACGGGCCGCCGTGTGCCGGGTGCNAGCGCGGCCTGTTGCAGCCGGGCCCCTCCGCTCGTCCCCGCCCCGCCGCGCCTGGGATGGGCACCGCGAGGCCGGGGTTGCCCGCGTCAGCCTCGTCCTGTGCCCGGGACAGCCACTGTGCCTATTCCCCTTCTCGGGGACAGCGCGGCACTAGGCCCGGGTGCCTTCTGAGTAAAGGGGACGCCGCAGGGAAAGTTGGACTACCGGGAGCTATCACAGAATCAGAATTGAGGGATTGGAATGAACCTTAAAGATCACTCAGTCACCCCCCCTTGCCTGGGCAGGGACATTTCCCACTAGGACAGGTTGCTCAAGACCTTATCCGGCCTTGCTTTGAACATTTCCGGGGATGGGGCATCCACAACCTCCCTGGGCAGTGTGTGCCAGTGTCTCACCGCCCTTGCAGTAAAACATCTCCTCCTTGTCCATGCTAGTGGTTTGTGACGAGCAACAAACGTGGCAGTATAACTTTTGTTTCCCCAAAACTTTGAGAGTTGGGAAATGTTTTGAGTGTGCCCAGATTCACATCCTGATTAAGAAAACATCCACATCCAATAAGGAAAGTGAACGCTAATGTCTTGTCATTACAGCTCTCTTTGGTGCTAGTGAAATACAGCTGTAGTGGAGGGGCTGTGAAAAGGTAGCGAGGGTGTCAAATCCAGCCTGTGTGCAGGGCCACACTCCAGTCTGGTGCCACCACTAAGAGGCTGGCACTGCTCTGTTTCCTGGAGTGAGTGTCTGGCTATCAAGACAATTTGCTACCAACACCAGGCCTTGTTTCAGAAGGAGGAAACTTGAAGCCGATGGGGGAGCACGTGCCCTGGTCCCCACTGGTTGTACTCCTCTTTTTCTAGACCTGGGAAAAACAGTTACTGTTTTGGGAGAAACAGTTGCTTCCTCCCCTTCCTCCTTTGGGAATAGGCTCAGACCATCAACTTGAAAAAACCTGTGGCGACAGGGTGGTACCCAGTACTAGTCCTGGGTGGTGAGGGGAGTGTAACACCATCATACTTAAATTGCCAGAACTTCTTACTGAGGCTCTTAAAAATGTTAGGGATTCAGACTTACTTTGCTGTGCAGAATTTTTGGTGGGCAGGTTGCTGCATCTGGCTTCCTCTTCTGTACAGACACTTGAATGTCTGATGATGTGTTGTTGATCACAAACAACAGTGAACACTGCAGTGCTCTAATTGTAGTAGCTTATCCAGGGCACTATCAATGAATCCTGACAGCAGAAAGCTGCAGAAGTAGATCATGACATACTGAGTGACAGGATGATAAAATGGCAAATGAAATTAAGAGTTGAAAGATCTAATCTGGTGTGCATAGCGAAAAACTGTCCTAATTATATGAACACAGCAGTTAGATTTCTGCTGGTTGTTGTCATTCAGGAGTGTTTTTTTCAGTACATGAGGATAACTCTATAAGAACGTCATGTCAAATGAGCGGAGTCAACATTGGACATGATTACAAAAGATACAGAAAACAAAAGAGAAAATATTATTGTACCATCATGTTGCCTCTATCCGAAATGCTCTGTGTAGCCATGGTCTCATCCCTCCTGCTGTGGAAAGCATACAGTGGACCTGGGAACAGTGCAGAAGAGAGCTCCAGGTCTGGTCTTGGCAACAAGGACTGACGGCTGTGGAGGTAGCTCCTAGATACACTGTTACCTCTTAGGCTGGCAAGAGGATTAGTCTGTAAATCTTGTAGAGATCTGAAGCAATGAGTAATATCATGGGTGGGTGAGGCAGAAGTGAATAGGCAAAGGTGAATAGGAAAGAGTCAGTTCGAACACAAGAATTAGAGGTGTGTCAGATTAATTCATTGACGGGGCTCGGCACAAGCAAAGCAGATACCATTTTGCACAATATGTAGTTAAATTTTGGAACTTCTTGCAATAAGAAGTTGTGAATGTCCAAACTTTGAAGAAGCTCAAATAGCATTAGCCAAAGTCAGGCAAGAAAATTGAACTGAGAGATTAAAAATTAATATGCTGCATGTCTGCTAAAACATCCCAGAAATTAGAAAAGCATGCTGGGGAAATACATTTTCTTTGTATGTTCTTCCTGAAGTAACTGCCATTGGCTGTGTTTGGAGACAGGACACTGAACTTGCTTGTCCTTTAATCTGATACCGTTTGATGTTTTCTGAAGCAAGGAATTTTCAAGCACATGTGTGCTTACAGTTGGTGCCACTCTGTTTAATGAGAAAACAGGACTGAAAGGAAAGCTTAAGTGGGACTCTTCCAAGTAAATCTTGATGTCATCCTTCATGCACATGTTCTGAACTTATGTCTGTCTTCTTGTATATCAGTGATAGTAAAAAAATATTGGAAAGACGCTAACACTGATAGACAGGGAATATGCAGGATTTCATCCTTTGATTTCCTTTGGACTTGAACTTGGAAACAACTACCCCTGTTAGCAGGACTTCCAACGCACTCAGAGGAAAGACAGTGCATAGTACCTGTACTTTTTATCTTCACTAGCTAACGCAACGAGGCTGAATTTATCCTTCCTTTGAGGGAGAGAGCATTCAGATCTGATGGAATAAAAAACCTGGCTTATTTGATTTCCTTTTAGCATGCATTGTGCTAGCACAGGAAGTATTCCAGAGAGACTACTTAACAGGCAATAAAAAAATGAAGGGATGAGTATTTTAGAAGCATGAGCAGTAAAAGGAGGTACCATAAAGAGAGTGAGTTGCTTTAGTACAAATCCAGAAAGCAACTGCATTTTTATTTCTGTCTTTTCAGTGAAAGCTAAGGTAGAGAAATAGTAAGAACATTTGGTTATGTAATTACTTGTGGTAAAGTGAAGCCCATTTAGTGTTAGCCATTAGAATTGTTAATTTCTTGTTCCCTGTGTATGTTGGTCAGGTTTTTTTATTTAATCTGCTGCATTGTCCTATAGCTAGAAAGATGATATCTTTATTTAATTATTTTTTATATGTTCAAAGAAAAATGAAAACACAGAACCTGACATCAGCCTTAGCTTCTGTTGTATGCACTGCATATGTGTTGCTGTATAGAGAAAGAGCTAATTTAATTTCTTGCACAAAAGTGGAAGTAGTTTGTTATAGATAGGGGATGCTTGTGTTTTCCCTTCTAAAGGCAGGTAGGAAGCTGTGCCTGAGCTGAAAGGTGAGTGGAGCAGGGGCCCTCGTGTCCTACACTGCCTGCAGGGCGCTTTGAGTGCTGCAGCCTGGGCGGTTGTGTGATGTGAGTAGCAAGAGGAGAACAGCAGTGGGAAGAGGTCTTGAAGTGTTGCTCCTTAGTGCGTCAGATTTGTTCTAGTGATTAAATTGTATTTTTTCTCTTTTGGAGAGAAGAGTGTTCTTACCTACAAATCCCAGAATAAAGGGCACTTGCTCTGAAAGGCTGTGTTCAGTAGCCTCTCAGTCAGGCAGGCACTCTGTCCACAGGTCACTCTTTTCATGGGTATATATTTTTCAAAATCCTGCTGTGGAGTCTTTAAAAATTCTGCCCTCTAAAGACAGGTTGCTCTTGTTTTTTATGTGTTCTTTCAAGGAGTGTTGAGACTTTGGAAACTGTTTTCCCTACATTAATCTTTTATTATGCTAAAGTTAAAAGAAAGGTGCAAAATAAGATGTCTACAGCATTTAAGACTTTATTTAATCTTTCCTGATGGTTTACTTCATTATCATGTGGGTTTGTGAGTAGCACCTGGTTTTATCTGAAGTACCTATGGATAGCTGGAAGTAATCCTTTGATTGCAGCCCTTCATAACTCTTTGTCTTTCTCTGCATAGCCCTTGACTGTAGGTAGGTTAGCAGAAAGATGATTAAATGCACTCTTTGAGACTTTCCCATGCAGCTGAAAGGAGTATGATTGATCTGCAATCTCTTGATCGGACTACATTCGCAGTCTGAATGTATTATATGGCTAATCGGTGACTTCAACACCATGAGAGCCCTTCACTCCTTGTCCACTCATACTGAATGTGCATCTACCTTATTAGCTGGCAGTATAAATACAGATTAGGTGCAAGCACGTAATAATATTTATGTTGAGTCAGCTGGAGCACATCATAGCATTTATCTTGACTTTAGAAAAAAAACTCTATCTGAGCTGGCATGGAATCTGCTTTAGAAAGTTACCACTTTGAAAACTGAAAAATATATATCAATAGATTGTGTCAATTCATGGCTTTCTGTTGTGCTTTTTTTGGTATTTTTGACTAAAACTGAATTTCATGGGAACCTGGACTGCCATTTAGTTTGTCTGAGCAGTTGGAGGACATCTGGATTTTGTAGTTATTCCCCATGTACTTCATGGGGTGCTGTGAGTCTAAAGGTAAGTGCTAACTAAGCACCAGTTCCAAGATATCTTGTGGAGTTCTCTAAGAAAAGATGAATGCAAAGTTAGTGTTAATTTAATTTGAGCTTTAGGAAGTTAGGAGGTTGCTCTTTGTCAGCAAGTTCTTGGAGCAGGCATAGCTTAGTGCATTTCTCTTTCTTACTGGCTGTGCCTCACACCATTTTTCTACGTGGGCACAGTTGTTTTCAGCAGCTGTGGAGTGTGTAAGCCAGGACAAACTTTGCTGTGCCAGTAAAGAACTGTAAAGTTCTCAAGAATGCTCTGCTTCCAAGAGGCCTTTATTGTCCATTTTGAGCCCAAGTCACCCAATGCTGCCGGTAGCACAACCTTTGGAACTGAAGGAATTAGTGTGTAGGTGAGTTAACATCACTGCAGCAGCTTTTAATCCTCACATTATGCAGGTCTTGTTCCTGTCCCTGGACTAACCACTACTTTGTGCAGCTGCTCAGGAAAATGGGCTGGGGAGCTGCTTTGATTTTTCCACCTGCTAAAGACAAAATCAGCACAGCTAAAATGTAGATGTCACCAACTCCTCCTAGCTAGATCAGTCTCCTCTTTCTATATACTGACCAGCTGTACAAAGACTTTGCCCAATGCAATGAAGAGCAGGGAATGAGTGATGGAAGGCAGATTTGCTAGGGTGGTTCTGCTGTTGGAGAAGTGAACATCTGGTGGCAGTAGGCTGTCGTCTGCTCAACATGTCTGAGGTTCCCAGACTCTAAGCCTTCCCTTCACAGCACTTTTTGGTCTCTGATTTGAAATTGCCTAACTTCTCATCACTGTGATTGGTTGGTTGATGTGGTTTTTTTCCCAGAGAGATGGTAATTTCTTACGAATATTTAAAAGTACTGTAAAATACTGAGACTCCTTAGTTTAAGAATATGATGCAGATCTTTTTCTGCCTTTTATGATTGGATTAGTAGTATTTGAGATTGAAGTTATTTGAGACTCGACATTGATGTTATTTTTGTGTTACATTATTCTCTTTGCTCTCCCTAACAGAATATATATGTATATGTGTATGTGTATGTGTATGTATGTAACAGCTCGAGAAGTGGGCTTACATTAACTTCATAAAGTTCGACAGGGCCAAGCACAAGGTGCTGCACCTGGGTTGGAGCACCCCCCAGTATCAATGCAAGGTGAGGGAGGAAAGGCCTGAGAGCAGCTCTGAGGACAAGGACTTGGGAGTGCTGATAGATGAGAGGCTGGACATGGCCCAGCACTGTGCACTGCAGCCCAGAAAGCCAATTCTGTCCACGGCTGCAACAGTGCAGGCAGTATCTCAAGGATGGGGATTCTGTCCTTCTGCTCTGCTCCTCTGGTGAGACCTGCCCCAGAGTGCTGTGTCCTGCTCTGGGTCCCTCAGCATAAAAACCTGGACCTGCTGCAGTAGGTGCAAAGGAGGCCACAAATATCATCAGAGAGCTGGAGCACCTCTTCTCTGAAGCCACGTTGAGAGAGCTGGGTCTGCTCAGCCTGGAGAGGAAAAGGCTCCAGGGAGACCTTATAGGTGCCCTCCAGTGCCTCAAGGGGGCTGATGAGAAAGATGGAGACAGACTTTTTAGTAGGGCCTATAGCATTACTCCTATGGACAAGGAGTAATGGTTTTAATGAAAGGAGAGTGGATTTAGGCTAGATGTAAGGAAGAAATGTTTTATGATGAGGGTGGTGAGGCACTGGTACGGGTTGCCCAGACAAGTTGTGGATGTGGCATGCCTGGAAATATTCAAGGTCAGGTTGGATGGAGCTCTGAGCAGATCTAATTGCAGATGTCCTTGCTCATTGCAGGGGGTTTGGACTAGGTGACCATTGAGGTTCCTTCCAACCAAAACCATCTATGGCTCTCTATTGTCTACTATATTTAGTTCATACTTTATTCTGAAGTGGTCAGGGTAAAAGCGTTTAAAGTATTTACATATACACAATTTGTATGGAATTTTAAAATCTGCTTTTCTTGAAATCTGTTGTCTTTTCTTAGGTCCCCAAATACTTGTCACAACAGTGGAGTAAAGCTTCAGGAAGAGGTGAAGTGGGAAAACTAAGGATTGTCAAGTAAGCCTTTACTCTACATTTACTGGTTGCATTTCTTAGAAGTTACCTGCAGTAAAATAAGAATATGTTGCACCTGCTGTAAGATGTAATCCTCTTTCTTGCCAACAGTGTGCATATTCCTCTGATACATGAACAGTATTTGCTTGTGTAGTGATTAGGAATATAAATTGTACAAAATTATGCTAGGGAGTCACTCTGTCCCATTACATGATGTTTGATTTCCTAGGTTTAGGGAAACCTAACTGCAGAATTTTGTTTTATTTACATGTGTTGTTTTGCTGCTTCTGTTCCCATGCATGTTCATGCTGACTTTTCCCACTTATTCTCGGGCATCAGCATAACAAAAAATTGAGTGCTCGGGAGTGAAGATGAATAACAAAAGTAGAATTTGAATTTGCTTTTTTTATCTGGAAAGCTAAACTGGAGGTATTACATTCTGGAAACTTGGTTAAATATTTTTAAATATTTATATGTTTATTAAATATTAAATTTTTTCTTTTTCAGAAATCAAGGAAGAACAGAAGTAAGTAATTGCTAAAGTTTATGTTTCGAATTCTAAGAATTGTTTAGAATGTACTGGTTTCTAATGTCACATATTTTTTGTTATACCTCTAGCGAAGCGTTGTACCACAGAATCAGGAGGAGAGAATTCTGTTCATACCTCTGCCCATAGGTGCCTGTGGGACTTGCATGAGGTCTCTCTGTTCCCTCACTGTTTGCCCATCTGAAAGCAGTGTAGTAGTGATCTTCTCTTCAAACATATTGAGATGTGTTAGTACAAAAGGCTAAGGAGGATTCACGCAGTGCTGGGTGTGAAATATCCCTCTCCTAGTTCCTGGCTGTGGCCTGTGTCTAGGGATTCTGGTTATCCAGCCCCCCTTTCCTTAACTTCTGTATTGAGCATACAATGTGAACATGGCAAAGGGGCTGTGTTTAAACCTCTTCTGGGCTGTATGCAATTCAGGAGTCCCAAGCTAGTAACACTTGTTGTGGTACTTCAGCACTTTTTTTGGAACTCAGCTGGCTGTGAGAAACATTTTTAAGTGCTGTTACTGAGCAATTGCTGAAAACCTATTATGGCTTATATTTTAACAAGTAAAATCAAATTGTTCTCTGACTTCAGGAGGAAGTAATATACAACTTTTAAGAAGTTGAGTAAATTTTGTTAAGTACATCTATTTCAACAAGAGATCAGTGTGGAAGGACTCTCATACCACTCTTTATTTTTTAAATAGAAATCTTCTATACCTCTTGTGTTTTCTCTCTTTCTGTTTCCCCATAATTTGTGAAACAGTGTAATTGAGTTCGTAACACTGTGGCAATTGTGACTGTTAGGTGTCCTTCACTTTGAATGAAGAGCTTGCAAACATCAATGATATTGGAGGAAAGCCTGCTTCAGTCAGTGCACCAAGGGAACATCCATTTCTTCTGCAAAGTGTGGGAGGACAGACCTTAACAGTGTTCACAGAAACTTCAGTAGGTAAGTTAGAATTAAAGGTGTTATGATTCCAGTATGTCTGGTTTCAATAAAGTCAATGCTATAAAAGACAGAAGACTCGCAAATCAGATTTTGGCTGTTTTGTTGTTTTCTGTGTAGATAACACTGTTGTAATTCTTTTGAGTCTCTCTGTTTACTTGAGGTGATTGAGCAACTGATTTAAGTTCTTTAGGTTTATAATGTATGTTTCAGCTCTGGGTCTGCTGAAGAGAACAGAGGGAATGTGGAATGCAGTACAGAGTGCAGTACATTGTGTACATTCTCCTTTAGAGTTTTCACTGAAAAAAAAGAGTTTTTATTCCTATGTATTTTTTGTATGAGCTAGTATTAGTTTTTTTTCCCTTATATTGGTCTCTGCTGTGAATATAGTTTTATAAGAATGCTAATTTTTCCTCTGTCCATTTTTTTTATTTAATCAATTAAAAATTTTGCATTTCTTAGCAACTAGAAAAAGTTATTTGAGGACCATGGATCTACTGAGTGGAAGTTAATATAATAACTGGGAGCAAAGGGTAGTTAGTGACATGAGAAATGATTGGAATGAAGCACTGAATAAGCATAGACCCTGTCAAAATTGTTTTTGCTTGAGATTAGCAAGTATAACATGCAGTCAATGAGTTTTCCTGAAACCGATTCAAATGCAAAATGGCTGAAATTGTTTGCTGTTGTGTTTAAGTTGATGTTGACAGTACAATCAAAAATATAGTTTATTGCGCTTTTCTTGCCTGACTTTTTTTTGCTTTTATAAATGAACATGACACAAATATTCCAAATTCCAATCAAATTCCTTACAGACACCATGTTTCTGAGGTCATGCTCATGTGCTTAAATGTGTTGATATGTTTTGACCTCCATGTCCAATTTCAACAAATTTCCAAGTGAATTATGGCTAGTGTGAAAACAGGTGTCTGAAGAGTGGACTGTACAGATGTCTCAGCTGAAAGAAAGGCTGCTACTTTATTTGATGCCAGAAAATCCCCCTGGATAAACCACCATATTGACTATGGAAAAACACTCGATAAAAGTTTACATATCTTAGCACATCAATCAGTCCCCAGTAAGGCAGTCATAGGAAATTGAAATTCACTCATTCTTAGGTTCACAGACCAGTATTTGTCATATTGTAATTAGTATATTTTTTTCTGAAAAGCATCTTGTTCCTTTTCCTTTTTTAAACTGCACCACGTAACACAAGCAATATGTCAATTTGAAGGTGGACCAAAGGTTAAGCTGGTGTGCAACTGCAGATGTCATGCATCTTAAAGGATGCAATTGAGGAATTAGGCAAATGAAATATGGATAAAAAAGTGCTTCATGCACTATTGCTCTTAGTCAATAGGACTGGCTTAAATAAAATGGAACAATGGAACAAATGGCATAAAGCAGTGGGGTTGTTTTGTACAGGGAGGGATTTTTTTGATTGTGGGTTTGTGATTTTTTCCCTCCTCCTTTTTTTTGAGCACAATGAATGCCGTAAGATCTATTCTCTATGTAGTCCTTCAACCCTGGGATTTTTATGTTGTAGTGACTGTCTTTTTGATGGTCTTTCTGAAATATGTTGTGTTCTTGGAAGACGCTGTAGGGAGTTTACATATTCTGGATAATTTAGCACTTCACATTGACTCATCAGGTCATTTAGAACAAGCAAAAAAGATCAAAATTGACAAGTAATTTAATATTTTCTGCATGATGTAATTTCTAGTCTTCTGAATGGATTTTCTGTGGCTTTTGTTGTGCTTTGTCTTAACTGAACTTGCTTTTCCTACTCATAGTATCGGAAGAAATCCTTCAGTTCTTTTGTTGTAAACGTCCGCATCTCTGGTGGTCCCATATTAGTTAATGGGCAGCAATAGGAGTTAATAGGCTCTTCCAAGGTGCAATTTATTGTGTCCAAAGTCTAATGAATTGCAGTTTCTTGCTCTTCTGCAGTGTGTCTGAGCTAATATAAAGCTGGGGAAAGTGGCTCCCTTCCCAGATACTATTAAAAATCTGGCCTATACTGGCTTTCACACATGCTGCATCTTCTGTTTGGATTACCCTGGGGTTTCTCCCATTTATTTTTTCTTTTCTTTTTTCTGTATTTTGAAATAGCCCCAGTAAATAATACTGAGTACTCTGAAAGTGGTAGTTGCAAAGTATCTCCCTACTTCCTTTGCAAGGCTGTTGCACATGTGGACTTTGCATTGTCTTCGTTGCTGGGCAAATTGCTGAGGCATGTGGTGGCGCTCCTGAACATGAGTGTAGCAGAGCTGGTGGGAAGCATGGCTTCCGTCATGTCTGCAGAGGGATCCAAAGCACACTTGTCTCTTGCTGTCTAGGTCTTGCTGTCTAGGCTGGTTTTGGTATTATTTCTGCATTAAAAATGAACTACATTCTGTTCCATAAACATCGCCATATGTACATCAACAGTTGCTATGCAACAATGCTATTTGTGCTTCCAGTCATTTTATCTTATCTTTGTCATCAGCTATCATAGCTGTAATTTTTTTGGCGGGGGGAAAGCAGAGGATTTTGCATATATTGTAATGTGTCTTATAGAACAAAATGAATTTTTCTTATGTACATATAGCTAGAGACTATCTAGGGGCAATTCATGGGCCTGATACATAGGGTATATTTGGTTAAAACTGTTTTCTGACCTTCCCACTGGCACACACTCTATCATAAGATAATGCTGTAATTTAACAGTTTCTTTCTTGGTTGAAGGAATGGGAAGACACTTTTGTTAAACATTTGACAACAAACTTTTCTGATTGTGATTATACATTACTTCCCTTACTGCTTTAATTGCCCGATACTTAATTTTTCTGCCAGCAGGTAGTTTAGGTTGCTGGATCTCAGTATAAATAAAATTCCAGCTTTGTTATAGATAAGGATAGAAGTTTCTTACTGAAGTGTTTTTTGGAAAAATGTGCTACTAATATGACTTGTGAAAACACAGACCTTGGCAGGCAGTTGCATCCTAGACTGTAAAGGATTGATGGGTGGAGGAGAAAATTTTACACTGTAGACACAAATAAAGTATAAGATATTTCTGTAAAGTTGGATGAGATGATTCATTTTATTTAAATTTTCAGTATATCTTCACAACTCCCCCTTCATAAGTGGGATTGCCGTAACATCTATTTTTGCATCTTTAAATTCTTTCTGGAAGTAAAAACTGTTCAGAGAATTCCATTGACAGAACACATAGCAGAGCTTTGCTTTGGAGCAGCATTCATGCATGGATTGTCTCACCATTTCATGCTTCACAGAACATTGCTGGCTTTTGATGTTTTGCTTTTCTTCAGTTTTCTGAGCCTTCTCTCCTTAAGAAATTCAATTAATGACACTCAATTTTTTTTTGTGTTCTTGTTCAATGACACACGTAACTCTGCCTATATACCCAAGAACAGCTCCTTTACTCCCACATTCCTTGAAAATTCTCCCATGGTTTTGAATTGTTGGGTTTTTTCCTTTATACAGCTTCTCATATATGAAAGGACCTTTTCTGAGTTGGTACAGGAATCCCACCTACCCAATGTGCAGTTGTATTCCAGTGAAAATGAATATTCAGAGGTTTTTTATTCTGTATTTTGCATATATGTATTTTTAAATATCAGCTGTATCCAGCTATTAAAGAAATGTGAAGAGAACAAACCCTAATAAAAATCTTTCATTAAAGCAGTTATTTCTTTAATTACACTTAATTATTTTCAGTAAAATACAGTGTGCTCATGATCTTAATGCCTTGTAATACTATTTCCAGTTCTATTAGATAAATGTTTGAATTCTGAAATTGCTCATCAATCTGTTATTTAGGAAATAAACACCCTCACTGTTCTGCCGTCTTAGCTGAGGAGTTTTGATGTATACCTGTCTACTTTAACAGTACTGTCCAGTTGTCTCTGGGCTGTCACTTAACTACACATTCCAGTCTCCAGAAGGTTTTAGGATCTAACTTAATGCTTCTTTGTTCTGTTATATACTTCAGTCTTTTCTGGACTGTTAGCAGAAGCAGAAAACCTATCAGCAGCCTTATGATCAAAAGAAATAGAAGCAACAGCAGCCTTCCAGATCTATGGCATTTATGCAAATTTCAAAATATTTTTGAGGATCATAAAGATGAAACCCTTGATCAGAAAAGGAGAATGTGTGACTCAAACTAGTTTAATTACAGGCATCATTTTGATGGCTTAAAATTATGTTCGTATTATTGTGACATACAATGCATTTAGAAAACAGTTGCAGTTGCTTATATCATACCCCTTCTCCATCTCAAAAAATTTGAAATTTTATTTATTTAATTACTTCATATGCTTGTTGGAGGATTAAAAAAATACCTTTAAAGCAGGTTCAGCTGGCTGGCAGGGATAAACTAATTTTATTTTAATTTCTATTATTTAAACTACAGGCTGTTAATTCCTGTACAAATTTAAACAATTGAGGATATAACACACAGAATATATGGTCTGTTAGAATGGGCTCAGTGTGATGGAAATAGTCTTTTTGCATACTTCATTGATTTAAAATACCTTTTTTTTACTGATGTCACTGATGTACATGTAAAAAACCCACACCCCACCACCACCTCACTACCACAACAGCAAAAAACCCACTAACAACAAAAAAACCCAACTGACCAACCCGAGTCTGTTGACATTTATCAGGGACGTTTATCTCTTATGACTCTTGCATGTTGTAGAGGAGGCTGAGCAGTCTGCATTAATGAAATATATTAAGTAGACATAGTACAACTTCCTTTACCTTTTTCATGATATTAGTACTGAGAAGGTTTTTAAAGCAGAGGCTTGTGACCTAATCATAAGAAAACTGAGTAGTCTAACAATGAGGAAGAAAACCACCACTTTTTTGCAAGATTGAATTTTGTGTGTTTTTTTGTCTCCGCTGCTGAGGAGACTTTCCCCGTAGATGTGAGGTACATTTCTTGCTATTGGAATCAGAGATGCTCTTAGCAATGTTCAAGTGTGATGTCCTTGGCAATAGTTCTGGCGAAGTAGCTCTGGTCTTCCATTGAAACTGAGGTGAAAAATGAACAGCTTTAAGTCCAGTTGCATCTCACTTCTCAGTCCAGACAGGCATTCATATGTTTGTATGTTTGTATGTTCTTCATTACATCCCCTCTGCTTCTTGCATGTGTACTGACTGTTTCCTTCATTAACTTACAATTGAGTTAGGGTATTGGTTGCACATTTATTTTACATTATGCTGTCAATGTGCCAAATATGCCCAAAAAATAATGTCAATAAGAAAATACTTGGTTTTCTGCAAACAGGCTATCCTGGATGTATGTCTGAAAGTTGGTGGGGATCTTTACTCACTTTGTGAATACTCATAGCTGGGAAGGGGCCATGTAATGATTGTTTCTCATAGAAAAAGGTGCATTCAGCTGCTAAGACTTAGGACAGCCACCTGGTGTAAAGAAAGAAGGAGCTATAAGATACTGGGTTTTATGTTTGATTTTAGTCCTCATGCTCTCAAGCCATCTCAATGAGAAAAGAAGGACAGAAGCCTTCAAAGCCAGCAGGAATCAGTGGCAAGAAAAAGGTTTTCTAAAATACTTCACGTTTTCAGTTCTGTTAGTACCCAGCTTGTAAGTGGCAGAAATTATCAACCTGAGTTAGAGCAGTAATTCACTCTTGCCTGTAAGTGAATAGCCTGTAATGACAGCTGTAACTTGCCTGGGTTGAAAGCAAAGGACAAGTATGTTTAACCATTTCTAACTGTGTTTCAGGGAAGTGAAAATGTTCTTTTTATTTTCTACATCAGAGTATGTATAAAAAGGAGAAATATAGAAGGAACAGTCAAATATAATACTGACAAGTTAATGTAGGGGTTTCATTTTTTAGGACATAGTAAGGGCTACAACTCAGACTACCAAAATACATCTACTGGCAGGCATTTCTTGAAATGTGGGATCAGAATTTCTTGCAGAAAGCTGTTTCTGAATCTGACAATGTCATTCACCAGAGTGATAATTTTTTTTGCAAGTCTCTTTGCAATACTGCATCTGTTTCTCTTCCCTACATACTTACGATTCTCTGCTACATGGAACAGGAGGTGTTACTGATTATGTGTATTTGTTGTACTTGACAAGTACAAATACTTGTCAAAAAAATACCAATGGACTAGAGTACCATTTGAGGACAAATAATCAGGCAGGAAAAAGCTTGAAGAAATAAATTCTTCCATGGCCTGTAGTAAGGGTAGAGAAGAGGTTGATCAAGGCTAAAAATTTACCTAATGTTAAGAACCTTTTGCAGAACCTTGATTATTTTTGTAATATACAAAAATATTTGTTTGTCTAGACTGACCAGTGAGATAAATGAATAATGTTCATTGCTTGAACATAATCCTACTACTGATTTTGTATAACTGTGTAACTTAGTTGTCGCAGAGCTCAGTCAGAGGTGTAATAGAGTTATCTCATTTAAGTTGTGAATTTGGATACTAAAGGAGTTTTTTTTTGTTGCTCCTGGTAGCAAATTATTCCTCAGAAGGTAAATTTATAAACATTAATCAAATCCAATGATTGTGATTTTATCATAATTTATCATGCTTTACTTTACAACACAAATTTTAGATGTAATTTCAAATAATCAACACAGAAACATTATGATTCCTCTTCTGTTTATTTTTTTTCCAGAAAACCAATCAGAAGAAAAATCAGAAAGCGGATGTGCTGGTGAGTATAGACACTTTCCTTGAAGCACTTAAGAAATGACATATTACTGTAGATTTTCAGTTTTGCGTTTTAAGAAATTGGTAGATTACGAAAGACAAGTGTCTTTTTTGTTGTATTTAGTAGAATATCATAGCATTAAAAAATAACTTCATAAGCTGTTTATCTGCTGGGACCAAAAGTTTAATTTTTTTTTTAATTTAAAAGAGGGAGAATAAAATTATGGGGGAGAGGTTTAGATATGTAATATTCTCTGGAATGCTGTTTTAAATTTTTTTATTTATTTCTCAACTTTTTTTTTTGTTTTGGTTTCATTGCTTGTCTACTTTCAGTTTGAATTCTTTCCTTTTGGTGGGAAAGTTCGTAACACACTTCCAGATCTTTTGTTGTTTGATTCCATTTGCATAAACTAAGCAGTCATAAAAATAGTCCATAAAAAGTAGGATTATTCCTGATTAAATTAGGATTAAATAATACACAGATTAAATAATTACACAGATTAAATATTACTGGGACTGGAGTGGCACTTGTAAGTGGTAAAAGCACACGTAAGAGATGGCTCATGTGAAAGATGTGAAGGAGTTTCAAACTCCTACTTTTCTTAAAAGCATTTCCTAAACATAGTCTAATGCTAGTGGATGTTTAAAATGTCTTCTTGAAAGTACTTTTTGGAGGCTTAAGTATGGCAACGTCTGCTTTTTCTAATATCTGGCTTCTTTGAATTGCATTTCAGCATCAGATACTGTCAAAAGTGTATAGTTTGTATCTGGCTAGAAGTAGGGTTTGAGTTTTGTTTTCTATAGTAGGGAATTCTTTTTAAAAAGGAGATTCCTTCTATTACACTGGCCTAAGCATGTCAGAAGACTGGTGTTAGGAATGTTATAGTTTGCAGACTTGTACTGAATCCATTATGTGTTTTATAGCTTGCAGTTCTTCTCAGTTGATTGGTAAAGCTTGTTCACTCTGATTCTGTGTGAATCGTGGTGACATCTTGAAAGAAGGGCTGCTTCCTAGAGATCAGTATTTTATACTTGAAAACTGAGACTCACTGCCATGCGATGTCTTGTGTAAATCAGATGTTGAGATTTTAACAGCTAAAATGATTCAGAATTTTGATACTTCCATTTAGTTGGTTTTTTAGTTGTAAGGGTTGGTTTTGTTTGGCTTTTGTGGTTTATTTTGTTTTGGTTTGTGTTTGAATGGTTGAATTGTCTTCTCTTCATTCTTGGTGCCTCCTCCTTGTTCTGCAAATGTTTTGTAAGGTGGCCACGTGTTTAGTTGTTTGTGTTTTTGCTTCGGCCAGAAGAATGAATTACTGTATGCTGTGGGCTGTTTAAATATGCTGACAAGATTGAGTGCTAAACTCATTTGATGGATTCAAACTCTCCAAGTGATGGTTGTTGGTTACCCTTGGGCAT
The DNA here is from genome assembly GCA_013400515.1 of Erpornis zantholeuca. Taxonomy (NCBI): domain Eukaryota; kingdom Metazoa; phylum Chordata; class Aves; order Passeriformes; family Timaliidae; genus Erpornis; species Erpornis zantholeuca. The sequence goes on from VZTN01033985.1 coordinate 199,245, forward strand.
ATAAAGGAGGACTCTCAGCCATCAATTACACTATTTGCTTATTCACTTTTTTCTCAAAATCGTTATGGAACTCAGATGACCTTTTCCAAACTACCACTCAAGTAATTCAGGTTACTTAGTGCTCAATTCTTCTGTTAATCTGCTGTTTCTTTGCCTACATCAAGTACTTTTAAGGCAAAGATGATGTCTTTTATATATTTATTTAGCACGTTAGCCTAACAAGATCCTTTTGGATATTAGTTTTTTTATTACTTGGGTATTACTTATTGTAATAAAAATATGTAAGGTTTGTTCATAGTTAGTAAGTAAAGAAAGTAAATGGATATGACATTCAGAAACAATTTGATTTATGTCCTTAAAAACTTTTTACATCAGTAAGGTGCTGTCAAACTTTAGAATTTGTTATGTCGTAAATCATTAGTATTATGTATGACCTTTTTAATCTTGTTTAATGTTGGGATAGTTGTAAACCACCTAGAAAAGCCATGATGGTACTGGTTTTGCTACTCTACATGATGCTGTTTGAGAGAGACTCTGAGTGATGTTGGATCAGACCAAAGGTGATCTGGCTGGTGTCCTGTCCTCAGTGGTTGGGATAGCAGATACCTTGAAATGAGTGTAAGAACAGTGTAGAAGCACAGTGGTACCTCCCCAAGATACTTCTCATGGAATCATAAGAAGGATTTGGTTTGAAAGGGACCTTTAAAGCTCCCCTAGTCCAACATCCCTGCAATGAGCAGGGGCGTCTTCAACTAAAACAGATTGGTCAGACCCCCGCCCAACCTGACCTCGAATGTTTCCAAGATGAGTGTCTGCCTCCTCTCTGGGCAACCCGTTCCAGCTTCTTCCAGCCTTTATTAATTCACAGCTCAGGGAGTTCCAGAACCAGAAGTGATGGTGTTTTGCTTAACAGGACCTCATGGATTTTCCTTCTATGAAGTGTCCCGGTTGGTTGAGCCCATGTAAAATCTTTAGTATCCATAGTATCTCAAATGGTGGTTACAGTCAAAATATACACGTGTGACAAGTTTACTTAAACTAAATTTGAGCTCCTTTTGCATTTTATATCAGTTTTTCCATTCGGAAATCCTGTTTGTGTAGAGCTTGTGATAAACAGTGCTTGGTGATTCAACCAGTGTTGTTTAGTGCCTGAAGGCTGGTTTATGCTAAAAGTGAAAGGAGCGTAGCAAATAACACACTCAGCTAAAAGAAAAGAGGAATGACGTTTGGCTTTGCTTGGTCCTATATGAGGATGAGCAAGCAATTTAAATCCAAATATGTGTATGTAGCTCTTGTTTGTTTATGGCGTTGCTTGCACCTACCTGTAAGTGCTGTCAGTGATGACAGAAGCTGTGAAAACCAAGCATTTGTGCCAATATAAAGTGTGACCTGCTCCCCCCCAATAAAAATACTCATAAGCTGCTCTTAGCCTGCGTACTCTGCTGAGAATGATACAGTAAAGAAATGCATTCTCATGTAAGAGCAAATGCAATTAGGTGCTGTCCTTGTGGAAGTGCATTATATGGAAGTTGCATGGTCAGCAACTGAGTATTTAATGTTGCTTAAGCTTTGGGCATGTAGACAGACAATGTACAGTGAACTTGGTATTAAAATTTTACCAATTGTGAATGTATGTGTGTGACTGCAGACACAAATTAAAACACTCAAACGGTAGATACCACTTCCTTTAATTCTTGATATTACAGTAAAAAAAAAAAAAAAAGGATTCACATGTTGATTATACATGGGTTGGAATATTTGAAATTCATTGTAAGCGTGATGAACTCCATGTGGTAAAATCAGCAAATTCTGTTGAAGGAAGAGAGTTCTTATGGTACAACATGGGACAGTATAAAGCTGCTAAATGCACATTTGATTTCATCCTCTTTCAAGCAGTTAACATATATTAATTGTACTTCAAAAGCAAAACTCTAACTGAAAAATTATTGTCAGGAGGAATAAAACAGTAATTTTTAATGTAAATACTAGCTTGCAGCTCAGTTTTGAAGATCATTTAGATGCAGATTCTGCCATTTCCAAGCCACAGAAACAGTTTTTGTCTTGGAAATAAAACTGGGCTTTTGGGCAGATAATACAGCACAACTTAAAATGCAAGCTTCCCAGTAGCTTTCCAAGACCTATAATCAGTATGAGACTCTATTTGTAGCTGTGGAAGCACACAAAGAAACAATGATTCCTGCTTTAAGGTATGTGTAGTCTGGGCCTATAATGAATATTGTGGAAGAACAGGGAAGGTTCAGTGGTCGAATAGCAAAAGGATACAGATTTAATGTAGGTCAGCACTAACTGGAGTTAATTTTTTTGAGAATTATCATAAATGTCCTTGGCGTCCTCAGAATCTGTCTATTTATTTTAGTATGTTGTATGAATAGTCTATATCTGAGCAAACAAATTATTGTCATACAGTTTTTCTTCTGAGAACAGAACCTGAAACAAAACAGCAGGAAGTTAATCCCATGACAATGTTTTGTCCTTCTGTGGTATCTGTGTCCAGCGTGTTGAAGTACTGAACTAAACAGAAATATGCTTTTGGCTTGTACCAGAGTTCTTGGTTTTCCTTAAGACTTGAGGAATCCTAGGAATCTTAGCCATGCCAGGCATTGCAGATGGTGAGTTCACAAATTGTTTGTCTTCTCTGAGGTATTTTGCTGATTACCGCAGTTCACCCACGTACCAGTGTGGTCACATTTGATGGGTTCAGACTTTTGGAGTATTGCAAATTCAGAGCCTTGAATGATGGATCAAAGGGGCAGAGGAAAATCAAATGTTTGCTGTCTTGGCCAGTACAAGACTGACATGTAGCAGATGTAAGGCTTGCGGGAGTCAGTTTCAAAGTAAATAAAATGAGGTGGTTCTGCACTCAGAATGTAATTTAATTCCTTGACAGAAGATGTGGATGTGAAGATGGTATTTGCTAAAGGCTGACTCAATCTTAGAGGAGACCAAAGGGATATGAAAGATCATAGAATGATGGAGTAGTTTTGGTTGCCTTAAAGACTTCAAAGACCATCTGGCTCCAACCCCCCTGCCAGGCAGGGACACCTTCCACTAGACCAGGTTGCTCAGGGCCCCATCCAGCCTGGCCTGGAACACTTCCATCCACAGCTTTTCTGTGCAACCTGTTCCAGTATCTCACCATCCTCACAGTAAAGAATTTCTTCCTTATAATCTAAATTTGCCCTTTTCTTCTTTAAAGCCTTTTGTCTCTTGTCCTATCATTACATGCCCTTGTCTCTCCTGTAGTCCCCTTTAGGTACTGGAGGGTGCTCGAAGGTCTCCCTGGAGCCTTCTCTTCTCTGGGCTGAACAACTGTGATTCTCTCAGCTTGTCTTCACAGGAGAGGTGTTCCAGCCCTCTGATCACGTCTGTGGCCCTTCTCTGGACCTGTCCAACAGATCTGTGTCCTTCTTATGCTGGAGACCCCAGAGCTGGAAGCAGTATTCCACATGGGGTTTCAAGAGAGTGGAGAGGGGCAGAATCACCTCCCTTGACCTACTGACCACCCCTCTTTTGATGCAGCTCAGGATACGATTAACATTCTGGACTGTGAGCCCACATTTCTGGGTTGTGTTGAGCTCCTTGTCAACCAAAATCCACTTAAGTGGACTGAGATTGAGAGGACATCTGATACGAAAGACCCCAAGTCACAAAAGCCAGGTAGACACTGGGGTGCATACCCAGTAGGAAAATCATACATGCCTGTACTGTCCTTAGGTTTCTTCATAGATGTCCACTTATGACCACTTTATTGGAGTCATGGTGCTGAGCAAAGACTTTTAGTCTGATCCAGTACTGTTAGGCTCTATTTGCCCCTTTCTCCCCCATGCTTTTTTTTTTTTTTTTTTTTTTTTTCTTTCTCCCCACAGTTCTGTAGTTCTACAGTTTCCATCAGGTGTAGTTAGTTAGTTTCTTCATTTTAACCATGGAAGTAACTTTTTGGAGGGGGGAAACGGTTAAAGCAAAGGTGAGAACAGCTCTTCTCAGCTTGTGTGTAGTCATTTATCTTTGCCTTTGATAACCGCAGCTGCAAGAACACTGGAGGCAGTAGTGCAGTAGGAAGACCTGAGCCTTCTCTATGCTTGAGTCTGGAAACAGTCTAGCAAAGCTCATTTTGTGCTCTTCCTGAGCTATCAGGCTTTTCCAGCCCCAGCATCTTGCCAATAGCAGTGGTGATACAGGAGCAGGAGCAGTGTGTAGCTGTGCTACAGCATGTTGTCCTACACATGCAGGTTGTTTTAGTGATTTCTGTGCTGTACTCTGTGGACAAACCCAGAAATCATAATCTTAGTGTGTCAGAAAGGTTATGGAAGTGGACTTTTATCATCATATGGGAAGGCATAAGATTGCCAACATGTTAGATTTCTACCCTCTTGAGAAAGAACTTTATTTGCTGTTCATTTTAGAAAATGTGTTGGAAATGTCACAAGACCTGGCAGTGCTGCAGGCCTTAGATAATGTTAGTATTGATAAGACTCATAACCTAAGAGTACCTTTTCCTCTCTTTACCTGATTGTTATCAGCCTGGCTGGCAGGACCTTTAATTTGTCTCCTCTGAGATTACCAGTTTCAGCATTGAGCAAATATACTGCTTTATCCCTAATACTTGCCAGAGGCCTTATTTAAGTAGTAGAGAGGCAATAAATGACTGGGTTTGGTGTTACAGTTGCTTGTTCTGTTTACATTTTTTCATGCTTAGCCTGTTCATTGCTAGTTTGTTTCCTTATTTTTTCTTCCTAATTGAGAGAGTCTGTACCCACCTCTGACCTGTTCTTTTTTTGTTTCACTTCATCTCTTCACTGTGGTACGAAATCAAGAACCTCCTGGGAGCTAACAAATAGCTTTCTGTGGAGCTGCTGCTAGCAGATTTGTAGCTTGAAGTTTTCTATTAAATTTTAAAAGAAAGTTAATTCCTCTAACTTCTGCTACAATAAAGAAAATTGCCTCCTTGAAAGCTGGCATATGAAAAGCAAAAAATGAAATTTGTAAAATTTTTTCCCGATTATTTATTTACTAATTTCAGGATTATTAGACATTACTTGTATAAACTCAGTGTTGCACTGCGTGGGCATCTGTCTTCACTACAAACCCAAGACCTTCAGCTGACACTGAGTGACACAGAATCCCTTTCTCCCTCATAGGCTCTCTCACCACACTTCTCTCTCCCCATCCTCACAGCTGGGGGAGTCCAGCACTGCAAACTTCCCTGAGCATCAGACTCTAAACTCTAGCAAACCCCTTGGAACTTCATTTTCCTAGGACATTTCCCCAGCAAGCAGCCTTGGGTGTTTAAATCTGAATTCTCATCTCCTTCATGTGCTTCTGTGGCTGGTAAAGTGCCACCCCCTTACACAGGATGCCAAATCTCTCTTCAGGAGCTGTGAGCAAGAAAACCTTGTGCTTCATTTTGAGCAGGCTTTCCATACCTGGAACAAAGCTGCTGCTTAAAGTTTGGTAGTGTCAAAGGCCAAATAAGAAATTGTCGTGGTTTGACACTGGCCCAATGCCAAGCACCCACAAGAGCTGCTTGCTCACCCTCCCCTGCCACAGCTGGGCAGTGGAGGGAAAAGGAAAAAAAAATTGATGAAGGCCTCATGAATGAGATAAGGACCAGGAGAAACACTTCAAGGGTGAAACAGGCTCAACTTAACGTTGCAAAGTGAATTTATTACTGACAGAATCAGAGGAGGATAATGAGAAGTAAAATAAGCCCTTAGAACACCTTTTCCCCCCAACCCCTCCCTCCTTCCCACCAACAGTGCAGGGAGACAGAGCATGGGGGTTTGGTCAGTTCATTACTGAGATTTCCTTCCGCTGCTCAGGGAGATGAATCCTTCCCCTGTGAGGCCGTGGAGTCCCTCCCACAGGAGACAGATCTCCATGAACTTCCCTGGTGTGTGTCCACTCTCACGAGCAGCAGCCCCACTGCACCTGCTGCAGGGTGAGCCCCTCCCATGGGCACACAGTCCTCCCAAAACTACTGCACCATGGGTCTCTCTTTCCATGGGGTGCAATCTTCCAAGGACAGGCTGCTCCAGCCTGGCAGCAAGGACCCTCTCTCTCCACCGGGTCTCCCACTCGAACACAGCCTCCTCCAGGCATCCACCTGCTCCAGCATGGGCACCTCCCCATGGGGTGCAGGTGGATGTCTGCATCCCCTGTGGATCCCCTTGGGCTGCAGGTGGATCTCTGCATCCCCTGTAGATCCATGGGCTGCAGGTGGATCTCTACATCCCCCATGGATCCCCATGGGCTGCGGGGACACAGCTGCTTCACCATGGTCTGCACCACAGTCTGCAGAGGAACCTTGGCTCCAGTGCCTGGAGCACCTCCTCCCCCTCCTTCACTGACCTTGGTGTCATCACCATGTTGTTTTCCTCACATGTTCTCACCCCCTCCTCTTCTCTGACTAGAATCCCAAAATCTTGTGACTTTGTTTTGATTTTCTTCTTAATATGTCGTCACAGAGGTGTTACCAACTTCTCTCATTGGCCCAGTTTTGGCAAGCAGCATGTCCATCTTCAGAGCCATCAGAGATTGGCTTTGCTGGACGTGGTGGGAAGCTTCCAGCAGCTTCTTCACAGGAGCCATCTTTGTGGCCCCCCTGCTACCTAAAACCAGGCTGTGCCAAACCAATACAAAGATGTATCCTGAAAAAGCGTAGAGATCTAGCTTTTCACAAAACTGAAATAATGCTTGGGGCAGAACTAGTGGAATCCCCCTTTAATGGCCAGAAAGATGATGGCTTTCATGAACTGTCTGTAAACCAAGGTTATGTCCCCCGAAGTCACCACCAGTGAATAAGGCAATATAGTGGTAATTTTTACCATTATCAGCAGAAGCTTACAGACATTCGGAATGACTCAATTTTTAGGAGTCATCTTCTAACGACTTGGTTTTGAAATCTTAGCATGTTGAGCTTGCATATCATCATGTTGTAATAGTGTTTTAAATGAGTAGCTGCTGTTTACAGCTATAATTATTGTCCCAGCTTTTGAACAGCACAGATAGAAACAGCTTCTTGGGAGACTGTTGCATTAGCTGTGTGTGGTACTCCTACAACACATATTTTTGGGAAAAGAAATCAACTGTCTAGTTCTACAGAATGTTACACAATTTCAGAAAGAAAGGCAACTGCAGTTTCTTTTTCCGAGTGCTTGCTCATCTGTGTTCCTCAGGTGTCATTGTACATTTTCCTCCTACCTTCCCCAGTCCTTGCCATGCTGCTTGTTTTCTGGCATTTTATTGGGAATGATGATGATTTACAGAGCCAGTGTTTAGAGACAATGTTCTCTGTGATATACCAGTACACTGGAGTTACAGAATGTCTATTTCAAAAGTAAATAAAACCCATTTTTTTCTGATCCTAAATTTCTTGTGCCTTACTTATTGGTTTTGTTTCAACCCAGTATATTATGCAAGCCTCTCTCTTCATATAAAGATTCCTTCATTTTTTTCTAACTCATGGTCACTTTCCTGTCAGTCTACCTTGTGTTGCAGGGCAACAGACAATGTTAGGTTTACGTAATGGTTATTTGGCAAAGATGATCTGGCCTAGGAAAATAGTATGTATGTTGTCATAGACCCAAGTTAACTTGCCTTCTTCATCCCCAATCCTGATTCATCAGTCAGCAGCATTAGGGCAATATGACCCTTCTGCGCAAATAAATGAATGGATTAGACACTGCTCTTATTAAATTGTATTATTTGTTGCTTGCCCTTACTCTGCTTGTATACTAATGAGGAGTGGAGGAAGAAGATAATTTTCTCAACCTGTTCTCATCTTACTGAGTGGAAACCTTGTAATGCTTTTAAGAGATGAAAATAACAATGCCACTGATTTTCTGCAAATGATGATGTAATTTTTACCTACTGTAGAAAATAAATGACCTGTTGTCACTTGAACAGTTGCAATAGGTACAAATGAAAAAAATAAAAAATAAGACACAAGCGTTTGAAAATATCAATAGTGCAATTATGATGCTGTGAAACACTGGTCGGTGGGTGAGTCAGTACTGAAGGTACAGAGCTGGAGCTGCAATTTGACCTTACTGTGCAGCCTGTGTATTTCATACCATCAGGACTACCTCCAGAAACCACATCTGACTCTAGAAGTCATGAGGCAGTAAGTGGTTACAGACTGAACAAATACCTCGAGGGGGCATTGTGTATGTTTTTCCCAGTTATGTGTTCTTTCCTAGGCATCCCTGACAAAGCCCCACAACTGGCTTGGTGAAAGGAAGGGGTACTGTGAAAAAAAAATGAAAAGCACTTGTATGATGGGAGGAGAGAACAAGATAAGGGAAAGGATGTGAGGGTCAAAGGATCAAAAATGGGGATTCTCCCAGGCATGTGAAGGCTCTGCGTTTAGAAACAGTTCACAGTCATCAGGGAAAAGTGGGCTAAAACAGGCCTTAGTGTGACGTAGTGCAGACAGACACTCGTAGGTTTTGTTCTCGTATAGAAATCCATATAGCTGCTACCTATGCCAGTGTACTGCCAAGTGTGATAAAGACTCCTTGGCTTCTCCTCACCAATGGGAAAAGATGGGCATCCAAGTGTCAGTATTTTGGTCAATTTGGCAGCTATTTGTATATTTCCATGAGCAGTCATTCAAGAAATTAATAGGGGCAAGGATATTTTTTTGTAGTCTATGGAAGTTAGTCCTGCCTTCACTTGCCTCTTTCCTTTCTGCTTGGTGACTCCTTTTCTCACCTGAGAAAACAGGCAGGGAAGCAAATGGAGCTGGCCAAGCCTGGAAGCAGGTTAAGTGCCTCCTTGGGGAAATGGGAAGAAGTTCCTTTTTACTCCTACTGGAGCAGTTGAAGATCATCAGAGAAATTATGGTAGTTGTCATTCCCTCCTGATAGTTGTAGGACAGTTCTGATAAGTTTGTTGTGATCGGTCTTAATGAGAGAAAGAAGAACAGAAATATTTTGCATGCACATTGTATACTAAGTAAGGTTGTTAGTACAACTGTGGGTATTTCTGACTTAAGCACTTGATTTTGCAGCTTTTGTATTGTCATAGTAGTTATTGAATATGAAATTTCCAACCTTAAAAAAAGACAGAAAAGGTAGCTGACGTATAACTTGGTACTCTTTCTAGCACATCCTACTGTGGTGGAACACAAGTATCCAACTGACTGAACATATGCAAAACATATTTGTGTTATATTAAGTATGTTTATGGAGTACAAAGGAAACATTATTCACGGTATTGAGGTTTTATGTGGTCTTCTTGTTCATATACCAAAGCAAGACACTCCCACCCTGAAAAATTGCTCAAGTTTCTAACTAGTTTGAAGTGTCTAATTGTAGCTGATATGGCATGATTCAAGACAGTTGTGGATTTGTTTAGTGTGAACAAGGAAGGGAATTAATTTTTTTACCTCCATGTTTCTTTCTGCTGAGTGAGATACCTTCGATCAGAGGCAGCATGTAAAAATTTCAAACCCTGACACTTGCAGAAATGCATCACTGCTCATGAATAAGGGAAAAGAAACAAGATTGAAGTTAGTGTTGCAGCAGATGACTTTACATGTGTGCCATAGATGTCAGTGTTACTTACACAGAAATATATAAAAAATCCAGTTAAAATTATGTAAGGTAATGAATCACTGAATTTTAAACAAACAAGCAAACCAACTCACAATAAACCAACCAAAAACAACACAGATATTTATTTTAATAATGATTAGAGAGGTACATTTTTCACTTTAAAAAAGAAGATTTAAAGTTCTCTTTCATAGGTTGAGAGGGCAGTAGATACTCTGAACCAAAAGCCTGGCAAATAAATATTTTATGAATAGCTATAGAATATTCTTAGAAGATGCTTCAGATGGTTTCCATGTTACTTGTGATTATCAGTTTATGAATAACTTATATTTTGAAATTATTTTCTACAATAAATGTGGACCCATCAAATTATCTACTGATTTTTCATGAGTGAAAGTCGTGCCCCGATAAAAAACTGGTGCTGCTTTCTGATAGGGAAGTGCTAACAATTGATTCCTTGGTGTTTGGCATCCTAAGACCCCAGCTGAAAGGTGAGCAACCACAACATATTTTAATTAACATATATTAATTGTTTGAAATAAAAAATTATTTTGTCTTTCCTTCTTTCCAGCTGCAATGACATTTTAAATCTCAGTCAAAGATCCAGGGGCAAATGAAGGTTATAACCAAAAGCATTTAAGTGCAAATGGATGATTTGACATCCTAGGAGCAACAGCCTCCTCCAGACTTTGTGCTGATGCAGGCTGTGTACTTGACAGCACTGTAGGCACGCTGCTTTAAAACTTGTGGATTCATTATGGAGCATTTTTAGATTGTCTTGTCACTTTTTCTTGCTCATGTAGAGAATTGTGTCTACAAAGGGCTTTTCATATAATTATTCTGTGTGATTGTGTTTCTAGTTCTTGTCCTAGAAGATCAACAGGACTTTGTATTTTAGGGAAGCTTTCACATTTGCTTTTCACAGAAGTCCTACAGATTTTTAGAAGCACAAGATTAGTGGTTAATGAAGATTTTTTTTTTTAATACATCAATTTAAAAATAGCTTGGAGGGGGAGGAGAGAAGATGACACATACTGGTGGCATATATAAATAATAGTATTTTACTATGTATATTTTTTGTGTAGATAGTTAATGCATTTGGACAAATTCGGATAAGTTTTAGGATACATGGAGAATTCTTCAGCTTGTATGCCTAAAATGTAAAGTGATCTGATTTTTAAACATTACAGTCTGGAAAAGTTCCACTTAGAACCACAAGTTTTGTGAACTGTAAGTTTGTAGCATGAGGACTAGACAGAAAACTTCATCATTTCTAGACAGTGGATTCATTCTGATAGAGTATTCTCGAGAGGTTGAACTCCCCTATTTGATAAAATCATATTGGAATATATTTCAGTCACTGCTGCCTGGTCTGGAGATATAACATCCCTGTATTAATCTCTAGCAAGGGACCTAGTTAACAACACCTGTTGTATGTTAAAACTGAAAAAGAGTTTCATGTTGAGGGATAAGTTGACCTTGCATTTGTATTCCCAGCCATTGCTACTAAGGATTGATTTGTTCCCTCTAAAATCCAAACCACTACTATTCCGAGCCTGTCTTGTGTTAGCTGTTTTCCTTGGTTGTCAATTCTAGTATGGGTTGTACTGCATTTTGTTGACATTATTTTTTCGTGTACAAAATCGATGTTTTGGGAGAACTACTTAGTTGCTTGTTTTTTTTTTTTTTAATAAGCATTTTATGTAAATTTTGTGTTCATATGAGCTGTGAAGGGTGATTGGTTTCAATGACAAACAAAGCTTAAACTTAGTGTTAGTGCAGCTTCTTTTTGCCTTTTATGATGATTTTTCAGTTCACTTTTGTGAAGTGACTGGTTTGTAATGCTTGTGCTTAAATTAGTTATGCTTGCTCTATAGAAACTATTAAAACTTTGTTTAAAATGTTAAAGATTTGATAAATAGTGGAGATGAGGAAAATTAAGGTATTTATTCCATTGCATAGAGTGAATAGTCTTTAATGCCAGCAGGTGGTCTGTTCAGAACTGATAGTACTCACTGCATTTAGTAAGCCACTGTGCAAAGCGAGGGCTCTGTTCATTGCCTGTCCTTATGAGCACAAATGATTGCTAGGAAATACTGACTGTAGCATTGTGGAATGCCATTACCGGAAACCTGTTACACTAAACTTTATGTCAAATACTTTTATTAGCTATTTGATATGTACATATGATTAGAAAATTCAACATTCTGTGCAGATTGAAGTCATTTTTTGTAATAAAACTAATCTCCCCCAGCATTATTTTGTTGGTTTACATGTTTCTGGCAATTGCTATTGGTGTAGCAACATGATATAAATTTGGGGTTAAGTGAGTTAGGAAATCATTTAACTTAAAAATCAAGCTGGTTCATTTTAAACTCTCTTGCATTTTTTTTTTTGCAAATTCAGTCTAATAGATTACCATAAACACTAATGAACAGTCAAAATCATTTATTCCAGTTAAAATTAATTCTGAATTTGTAATAAGCAAAACATATTTTAAGCCTGCTTATTATATGAAAATACTCTCCTTGCTGTTCAGCAGAGCAGTTAGGTATATGTACGTTCATCACACAGGTACACAAAAATTCAGCTAGACTCTCTGGTTGAAAGACAGCATTGAGAAAACATATTACAAAAAGCATAAAGCATTCCATCTGTGTTTACAATGTTAGCAGATAATTTTTGTTAAATTCAGGCATAAAATTTTCATTCAGCTTAAGTAAGCCAGAGATAGATGTCATTATGAGATTTACATACCATTAGCTCACATCAGTTGATTAGCAGCTGAGCTCTGTGGTACAGGGCTAGTTAGATGCATTATTTGTGATGCCAGGAGGCTGCAGTTCAAGGAGGTTTACTGGCTGCGTGTTCGTTTCCTTTGCCTTTGTGGTTACTTGATAAAATGCAGTGCATCACTGTGAACAATCGACCCTCTTGAACAATCCAGACTGGTCAGCAGTCTAAACCCACATTTTAAAGCTGTCATTATAGCCTCAAATTTAAGAGTTTCCAGGGTGCAGACAAAGGTGTTGTCCTCCTTCAGTACCAATCGTGTACCATTTTCAGACTTTATGAAGTACTTGAATTGGATAATATTTGAAGATACAGAAAACTCCTCTGGAAATCCATCCAGCCTGCTTTTGGACACCAGTACAATTCTGGATTTTATTTTTGCAATGAATTCAGGAGCATTACAAAAGATTCTGAGTCCTTGTGAACGGTCGTGGCTGTCAGTTATTTCCAGGAAAGTAGTCTCTCGAGATGCTAGCTGTTCCTTCTCCCACCTTGATTTCACTGCCTCTGAGAGTACTTTAAGCTGGAAAAATTCGGCCTCGTGTGCCAAAAGTTGATTTTCTCGAAACCCCTCTGGTAGAAGAAGTTCTCCGTTCCGTAGGAAGTTGAGGATGTGTCTGAAAAGGAGTCCATCTCTGTCTATGAAATAATGACCATCTGCATCAAATGGGCACATTATTCTTCCATTTATGATCCCTTCCAGGAAAGAATCTGGATACTTGGTTAGTGTCTGTTTTTGTGTGATATACAGATAACCACCAACATTCAGAGTAATCAGAGATGTTTTATAGTCCTTGTCTAGCTCGGAGCTTTCAGAGTTGCTGGTTTTTTCTTCGCATTCGTTTTCTCTTCTGCTTGCTTTTCTCTCCATTATTGAAGCTAGGACAAAAAGCCAGCTATCCTGCTTTGCTCTTGTCGGCTTGCAAAGAGGATGTTTCTTATGAAAAAGCACCTTTATTCAGCTCCAGCTCGATGTTGGAATGGAAATGCTGCTCGAATTGCTCTGACTGTCGGCTTGGGTTTGCAGTAGGTGGCGTATCAGCTGTGTGTGCAGGGAGATAGCAGGAATATGACTGTAAGGGAGAATTTGCATTTAACTGTGTAAGGGAAGAAGCATATAACAGTTGTTTGTTTTGTTTCTTTCCTTTAAGTCTAAGTAGCTTGCATAGGTGGTTCTGCACAGAAATACATACTGCTATCCTAAATGGCAACTTATTTTTAATACTTGAAGGTGTATCTATAGTGTCAGCTGGCCAAATCATATTTAGTGCTTATGGTGTTAAACAGCTTCATTTATGTTTTTCAAGGATTTTTATTTTCACAAAGCCTGCTTTTTCACATTGTTTTTTAGTACTGATTACAGTACCTGCTGCATACAGCAGGACAACACAGGAAGGAAAGGTGTCCCTGTGTGTACAAGGGGGATGTCGTCTGTGGAATGTGTGCACATGCATGTCACTAATTTATCGGGCACGTGTGCAGCAGTAAGATGTTTCCCCAGAAGATACCCTGGAAGTGGTGCTAAGGACTTGTTGGTCTGACTGTTTTAAGTTTGTGGCAAAAGCTTTCATTTGCAGTCAAAGGGAGTATCCTCACCAACACAAGAGCAGCAGTGCGATTAGGTTTTGCTTTTTGCCTTTCTGTGTGCTATAAAAGCTGTTTCACAGGGAGGATTTACCATTTATATTGGTGATGGTTTTTAAGTCACCAAGACTGTCTAGCATCAGTTTGTTCTTTCTCAGTAGAAATACTCAGCTGCCCTGTGGAACAGAGGGATTGTGTGCCTACAGATAGCTTTGAACATCACATAACACCATAGCTTAGCAACACTGGGGTACGGGGAGGCGGAAACATCGGCACAGCACTCTAGAATCAAATGGCTGTCTTCTCTCCTGTGCTTTGAGCCTCCCAGTAGCCTCTTAGAAAAAGATTTCCCCTTAAAACATTTACAATTTGGAGAAGGAAAGGAAAAGCTCTCCTCACATCTCTATGGGCATTTCCTTGGGGAGTGGAGAGATGGGAGCCACTGCATGCATTCCCCAGTGCAGGTGGGGGCAAAGGCTTTCCTTGGGTTAGACTTGGAGAGGAGGAGGTTCATCTTTTTAAAGATACATTTTTCGCTTTACAGGTGGATGTGTCCTGCTTTGCCTGACTAGTAATGGAAAGGCAGATTATTTTTCTGTAAATTCTTTGGCTCTATTTCTAAATACCTCATTCCTACTGCTCCAGCTGTCTCTCAGGTTGTTTATTGATACTATAGAGTAATCACTGTAATATTTCATTATTTGATAACTGACTCTAGCAGAAATAAATGTTTTTCTCTCACTCTTCTCCTTGCAAGAAGAGTGCTATCCCTAGCATTGATATGCTAAATTTTTCTGCTGCTGTATGTGATATATTAAGCAGGTATTATTAATTAGGTTTGATTTACCAGGAATTAGTAACGGTTTTATTTTTAACTCTTTGCTGTCATGGATATATTTAACATAACTTCAGTCAAAGATATTTCAATCAGTTTCTCATTTTTAAACATTTGGACTTTTTTTCAAGATTAACTCCTTTCATTAATTACTAAGTTATTCAAGTTCAAGCTATTGAATTGGTAATTGAGAAAATGAAAAAGTGAATTAGTTTCAAATAAGATTTTTTTTTGAATGGAGACAACCATTCAAATTTAGTTTATTGTCAAGTGATGGAAATTTCACGTAATGTGCTTAGATCATGCATAGCTAAAATATTGAACCATTTTTTTGTCTGTTAAACCTTAAGAGAATGATTGAAGGTGCTTCCATCTCACACAGTGAACTTGAAATACTTCGAAGCTAAACTAGAAGCATCCTAGTACAAGTGAGTAGGGATTTCCAAGGAGAAAAGGGATCTGTAAAAGATAAGAAATTTTCCATGCCCAGTTAAGCTGGCTGCATTTTAATAGACAGAATTTACAGAACAGTATGTGTTCACTTAAGTTTTCATCATCTTCTCAATGTTCTAACACTTGCAGTTGCTATTTTCCACTTTTGTGAACAAGTAAGTATTCTTTGAAAGATCATGCAAAATCATTTTAGTGGTTTGTATGATAAAATATTCAAAATGGATTTGATGTGGAAAATATACTCTGTGGAGTTCATGAATATTTACACTTAAACCTTTGAGACTTGAAAAATTTAGAGCTGCTGTAAAATTTTCATCCCCACAAACCCATGTGGCTTTATTCCACCGCAGCTGACAGTCATCTGTAGCACAAAATTAAAGCCTGCCATTTCTTGGTGAAAGTTTTCCACTTTCTGTGCCGTACTACACATCTTTCCCAAAAAGCCCTCATTCTTTCTGTGCACTTGGTAATACATATGGTGTTGTAGTGCATGTAATTTTAGTGGGGTGATTTCATATAAATCACTGGTTTTTGAAGGTATAGCTATGCTGGATTTCCCTTTTTCTGGATTTTTGTCCATGTATTGGAAGATCATCCAGAAGTTCATTTTGGAAAAAATACGGAAGTATTTCTTGCAATCAAGTTAGAGACTCTGACCATTTTTGTGCTCCGAGAGTTTTTTGTGTTGTGTACTGTCTTGGTTTGAAAAGACAGGTGTCTGCTAAGGAAGGCAGAAACCTGCCTTGGAATAGAAAATGCAACCCC
>VZTN01033985.1:215557-230386 GCA_013400515.1 Erpornis zantholeuca
GGAGGCAGGAGCACTGCCCCACCTGGTTCATGAAGATGGTGATAGAATACATGCTTTTGGTCACGTCCTGCTTTCCAACCCAGGACATGTACTAATATGTGATAGCTGAGATGTGCCAAGTGCATCCCAGATCTTCATGCTTCCCGCTTGGATTGAGACAGAGTAACATGCTGCTGGGTGCTTTCCTATGTTGTAAGTGAACTCTTTCTGCCCTATCCAGCTGAAGGATTGTGCTTGCCAGCGTGGGTAGGTAGAAATCCTGAAGTGACTGCAGCTTCACAAATTATTCGTAACATGTATGCTGGGATTGCCATTGAAGTAAGGAATACTGCTGGAATCCAGCAATTGAAAGGATATTGGTTTGGTTTCAGATTAAGTCAGAAAATACACTGAGCATCCTTGCACACACTTAGGAGAGTGGCTATTGTAGTAATACTCCCTTTCCAAATTAGTCACCCTTTGGGTTGTAACAGAAGGGCAATCCACAGAGGTTCTTGCTCAGACAAGCTGTCCTGGAGACAGTGAAAATGCAGGGCTGGTGTCTATCAGCTACACCAAAAACAAAACCAAGGAGGAGGATGCTAGGCATCTGCCCCTCATTCTGCCTCTCACTGGAAAATAACCTCACTTACACTCAACTTCCACCCTCTTCCTGAACTTCCTGGTCTGGAAGCTTGAGCATGCCATAGAGCTGAGGATACAGGACCAAAATACACCATGGAAAAGTTGGTGCTTTACCAGGGGTTCAGCTTACTTGCCTATCCAGAGAACATCAGCTTCACCAACAGTCTGAACAGTCTGCCATCAGTGAAAATAACCTGGGTTACAGAAACCAGCTATATTTTTATTAGAGTTCAAAAGAATATGATGGAAATTCTCAGCTGTAAGAGGGAGAGAAATTTAGAAGTGTATTAGGAAGCCATGCTAATGCAATCTGTTAAGGTTATCTACGCAGTTTTCTAGTCATTTATTGTCATAACACAGAAAATTGGCCAGGTTGTTGGACAATTAGACCATTCAGTAGCTCCTGTCTCACAGTGCTGGTAGCATAGAAATTCTCATTTCAATAATATCTCCCGATGTTAATTAACAGCTATCGAAGACAAGCTCTACATAGTAATTAATATTAAAGATTTTGAAATCAGCAAGACCGAACAATTTGCATTCAGGAGTTTCTAAAGGGCTGTCTAAGAAACCATCAAAGTTGCTGTTGATATTTTTAATAATTTTTGAGCACTGCAATTCTACAAGAGTGGAAAAGCGAATGCTGTGCCAATATTTGAAAGATAACGTGGATGAGCCAAATATTTAAATATGAAAGGTACTGTATGAAAAATAATAAAATATATGACTTGGAAATCAATCAGTTAAAAATTAAGGGAGAATAATACAATACTAATCCATGTAGGTGGAGAGAAAATGGGTGTTGCCAATTTTCCCCCCCTTTTTTAAAATTAGAATTTGTTCAGCAAAGCAGGTGTTTCTTTTTTCTCTTAAATCCTTCAGTATGTTTCATTTGTCATTTTGTAGCAGGATATATACTGTATTAGTTTCTCTGTCATTTAGCTATACAGAACTTATCTTCAGACTTCAAAGTGGCAAATGTTAAGCAGAGAATTGTTGCTCAGATGTCGCTGTGATTTGATTCTTGGTGCTGTTTTTTTTTAGTGAGTGATCAAGGAGGTAGTTGCTGATGGTTTTGGAGATGATACTGATGAGAGTACAGTCAGTAAGGAGATACACTGCTGATGCAGAACCATTTGGATGGTTGGTTAGGATAACATTTTATTATCAGCAAAAACAAAGTTTACATGCCCAGGAACAAATTGTAGACAGGGTTTGCAGTACTTAGGTTTGCAGGAGAGTTAGGGCAGAGGCTCTGGTCTATGTATAATACATCACTGACAGCTGAGCATGAGGTCATCGTTCCATGCAGTGGTCAGTAAAACAAAGCTGGCTGTATCACTGTATGCCTAAATAAGGGCATGCCAAGTGAAGACCTGGTGGTCCTGTTCCTTAGTTACATGGCTACCAGGGGAGGATGGTCTGAGAAGGCTAGCTTTGAGGCAAGAGAGGTATCACAGAATGTGTTTGGTCTGTAAGAGCAGAGCTGAGGTCTAATGAAAGAGGGGGTTGTACCTTGTCCAGCCAAGACATGAAAAAGCCTGAGAAGCTGCACTGCGGTTTAAATCAGCAGTGTGAGTTACCAGGGCTTCTGACTTGGATGCTGGTTTTGGCTGGGGTAGAGTTAACTTTCTTCGCAGTGGCTGGTATGGGGCTGTGTTTTGCATTTGTGCTGGACACAGGGTTGATAATACAGAGATGTTTTTGTTATTGCTGAGCAGAGATTATACAGAGCCAAGGCCTTCTCTGCATTTTGTACTGCCACACTGATGAGGCTCAGGGTGCATAGGAGGTTGAGAGGAGACACAGCCAGGACAGGTGACCCAAACTGAGCAAAGGGATGTTCCAGACCGTGTGACATCCTGTTCAGTATGTTACATGGGGGAAGAAGGAGGAAGAGAGGGGACATTTGGAGTGATGGTATTTGTCTTCCCAAGTAACTGTTATATGTGATGGGGCCCTATCTTTATCCCAACCTATGAGTTTTCCAGCTTTTACCCTTTTGATTCGCTCCCTGGTCCTGCTGGTGTGGCAGTGAGTGAGTGGCTGTGTGGGGGCTTGGTTGCTGGCTGGGGTTAAACCATGACAGCTGGGAAGCAACAGCTCATCTTCTGACAGCTGAGGACCTGGAGGCAAATGTGCCCGCAACCTGTCCTTACTGCACTTTCATCTTCTTTTTCCTGCTGCCTGGGAACCATGCATCTTGAGTGTGGTCTTCACGTCCTTTTTCCTTGGCAACGCTTACAAGGCGGAGGAGTTGGTAAGCACCAGAACCTGTCCCACGTGCTGTCAAGTCTGTCTGTGAGAGACAGTGTCTCACGAGAGACATTCATCAACTGGACTTTCTCAGGCCAATAAGAATGATTAAGAAGCTGAAAAATTGGCATAATGGAAGGTTCAAGAAAACATGATTTATTTTTATTAGGCTTGATAAAGGTGGAGACTACATAAGTGCTTGGATGGGCAGAAATGCTTTCCTAGCAGGCTCTTGAGCTTAGAAGTCAATGGTCCAACAAGACAGTGGCTGGAAATTGAAGCTGAGTGGAGTCAGACTAGAAGATTAATACATTAAAATCTCCAAGCTAGTCCATCTCTCACTCTAAAAGCTACAACAATCCAACCCTTATCAGACCATCTACTGCACAATTCCAGTAAATTTCTCTCCTGCCTGTTTATCAACATTGTCTTAAATGTTCCTACCATATTCTGTTCTTTGATAATGATTGTCAGCAGGATTCCAAGCCGAAATCTGTGTTTCCCCACCATATCTATCATCTCACTGAGAAAACAATTGAAATTACTTTATGAATTGGCAGCAGGGCATTCAGGCAGGGAGGTCAGGGTGAGCATGCATTTGGCAGCTAATGATAAAGCTATGGATTATGTAGATGATCCTGTCTGGAGCTGCACTAACTTTGTGCAGCAGGTACTTTGTACCTGCCAACATATCAGGTAGTGATATCACAGGTACACATCAGGGCATCTGAGAGTGTAAGACATTTGGGAAAATGTCTTGTTTTCCCTTCTCATCACTGATCTTAGCTAGTCTTTCAGTCCTATTTATTTATTTTGTACTATCTGCTTTGAGTAGGTGTTTTTAATAGGGAACTACCGCTTTCATGCCTTATTCATCCATTACCTTCTAGGCTGATGGAAATATCAAGGCAGATGTATAGCATTTTGGATATATTTTCATTGCATCTATGGTCCTGCAACAGTCAAAGACAGACCCAAGTCTCTGAATCTGAGTTTGGTGAATGAGGTCTAATTAGGCTGCAAAGAGAATAAAAAATCACTACAGTCTTGCGTCTGGAGGTTTGCGTGTATCTTTGGGTATTCTGCTAGACTCTCAGGTTGTGTTAAAATCCCTGAGAGAGTCCAGGGAAAGTGGGACATAAACCTTAGGTTTTGGACAGTGGATATTCTTAGACAGCAGACAAGCTTAGCTGCAAGGCTGTGTTTGGGAGTCTGTGCACAGCCGTATACTGTGAAACATTTTGTCTGGATTTGACCACAGAAATCAAATCTGGATTACCAAAAGTGGTAATTAAAAGAGGGTATTAGCCAAGACAGCAAAGATGAGATACCAGAGAAGTTGTGGATTCCCTAACCCTGACAGCATTAAAGGCCAGGTTGGATGGGGCTTTGAGCAACCTGGTCTAATGGAAGGTGTTCCTGACCATGATAGGGGGGTTGGAACTGAGTGATTTTTAAGGTCCCTTCCAACCCAAACCATTGTGTGCTTTGGTGGTAATATTAAGGATAAACATGTTTAATTGGCATGTTCATTTCCTAAATAGTTGGTGGGTGGGAACTCTCTGCTTTACTGATCCTGATCCTTAAAACTTAAAAATAATTTGAATATTGTGCAAGGTACAGGGAGATTAATAGTGACATGTCAGTGTTCAGGCAGCTGGATTGGATGGTTCAGAAGCTTAGCTAGCCTTGAAACCTGTACCATAGAAGTGAGCAGAAAAATTGTTATGGAGTTCAAGAGGTAGATAAGATTGGAAATGTAATGAATGCTAGCAAACATGGCTTTATGTAAAGGTTTTCTGGTCAAACAAACCTAATTTTGTTTATTTTGAAGATTGTGAGTTTAAAGAAACAGCACATTTGGAGCCTTCTTAGCTTTTCATATAGCACCTCGTCTAGATCCTTGTGACATTCTGATTTATGTCTAAGAAAAAAAGCAATCACAGAACAAGATTAAAAACTAGCTGGCAGTTATATCAGAAAGGAATTATGAGTAGGAAGCCACTTGAGTTGTAGTTTGAAGGGCTGCCTCCAGGATTAGCAGGAAGGACAGTGGTGAGAATCACTGCTTATAAAATTTGTGATTGACACAAATGCTAGTCAGACAGTGAATAACTATGACAGGGCTGTCATGGTGTGACTGGGATTGCTTAGTTCACAGAATCTGTTTTAAAGACAATGCATTTTCACCAAGCCAAAGGCAATTATACACCTAGGAACAGGCAATGCAGAGCACATAGATAAAATGTGAGGCTTAGAAAAGACCCAAAATAGTTGTGTTAGTAATACAATAGCCAGCCAACTCCACAAAGTTCCAGAACTTGGTTTTTAGAGACAAATTGATCTTAACCTGGTTTTAGCCATCTAAACATGAAGCAGTCATGGGACACAGACACTGTACACCCTCTCCCCCAAAATAAAACCCATGACAAAAAAACACCAGAAAATCATTGAATTCTAAAAGAGATGGGACCATTTTTTTTTCTGACAGTCTCCCTTCCACCCTCTCTCAGCTGAATTCAGAAATTCTGCTGAATTACCTTGAAATGGCTTAAGTGAGGCAAAAGAAATTCCAGCTCCTCTATCTGTCATTTTACCTCCATGTACGGTTTTCATAAAATCAGTACAATAATATTATGTCTGATTTCTGGTCTCTGTAATCTTAAAACACCATTTCAACAGATGATGGACAAGATGCAAATGAGAAACTCCAAACTGATTTAAATATGTCATAAATGTCTTGTGATGAGATAATGCATGAGCTTAAATTGGTTCATTTATTGTAAAGATGATTGAGAAGCAACTTGATTGCAATGTATAAGTACTTTCAAAGGGAGAAAACACGAGGTACTGAAAGGCTCTTTACCATAGTATAGAAAGTCATAAGACGAACCAACTACTAGGAACTGAAGCCAAATTCTTATTAGAAATTAAGCAGCAATATTAGTACCACTTTGCCACAAATAAGTTAGTAGATTCTGTAAAGAAGAAATTCAATAGATTTTTTCTGTCTGTGATACATAGGACATCACGCAAATTTGCCAGGTTTTGACCATTAACCAGGGAATCCACAAAATCACAAGTGTTTTAATACAAATTTTCTCAGTTTCATTCAAACCTATCTGAAAAAATGAGGCATTCTTACTGCATTCAAGGATTTAGTTTGACTCAATCCAATAAATTTTAGATTAAATAATTTTAAAATGCATTATGCCAAAGTAATTGCTCCTGGCATTATTCAGGGAGAGCAGACTTAGATGTGCAGATGTAGTTATATTTCAGTCTGTAAGGTAAAACCAGAGGTGTCTCAGAGTGCCTTAGGTTACTTGGGCATCAGTATTTCTAAGCATTTCTGTCATCTTCTGTGACATTGCTAGCAGAAGGTAACAATGACAGTGTAGTGCCCTTGGAAGGACCTTTTAATAGTGAGAGCTAATCAAGTTTTTAAAACTCATCCTTACTTGTAATGCAAGGCCGTTCCGGAGGTATTTGTTTAACACATATTGCACTGGTTATGCCCAAAAGAGATGGGTAAGTTGATACACACTCCTCCCCAATCCACACATTATGCGCTAGAACATCGTAGTAGACATGCAGGTGTTTGCCCACCATCACTTCTCTCTTCATTTCTGCATCAAGTTGCTTTTAATTTTTTAGGTTTACCTACCTTTATGGTGTAGGCTGATACTGCTCTGCTAGTCATTGTTGTTTTAGGCAAAAGGTGGTCATATAGGGTAACAAAGTGACTGTGTCACAGAAGTGAATGTACAGAGAGGAGTTTTACCTAAATACATGTATGTGGTGTCCTAGATTACTAACTGAAAGCTTTTACTTCTTTTCCCTGAGCGTTACCACATGTTGTATTATTACTTTTTTTGCATTGCATTCCTGTAGTGAATTGCAACAAGAGGAAAATGTGGTACTCTTTTCCTGAGAATAAGATAAAATTCGCTTCTGTTTTATCTTCCACTAATTTTGGATACATTGATTATTGGGTTCTCTTTGTAGATTATTTTTTCATAGTTAACGACTGTATTAATTACCCATTTACAGAAAACGGTTCCTAGATCATCTGAGTGCAACATCAAGAGAAAGGAGTTGCAATCTCTTATTTAAACTTTGATCTCTGTGTTTCATTCTTAATATGTAAAACATCTGAAGGCAAAACAAGGAAGTCTAGGGTATACCAGCCATACAAACATGTTTTTCTTGCTTATTTTTTTGGTGTCTGAATAGCAGAGATTTTAGAACTTGATTTGAAAACTTAGAATTCTGTTATTGTCTCAAACCGGGACAGTTATATTTAGTAAATTCTTGATTAGTGAAAAATAATTCAAATGTTGACCACCTTGGTGGATCTTACTTCAGTTTCGCTTTGTTTTCTTTTCATTCTAGATAAACTTGCCTTGGAAGGAATAGTGGTGCAACGTGCTGAATGCAGACCTGCAGCTAGTGAAAACTATATGAAACTGAAAAGGTAGGAGTACTTAATGACAAATGATATGTGATACTTAACTTAGATGCTTTTATTATTGCCTTACTAGGGAAGGATGATTTCAATATTATCATGGTCTTACACCAGATTTACACAAAATCAGAACTGATCTCGCTTTTGGGGTGGATTTACTGTAGGGAGGGAATGAATTTGAATCTCCCTCTGGTTTTGTCTGGTGGGATGATGCAGACTTTTGCATATGCAAAGCTCTTACTAGAGCACATATACCTTTTCATAGCTGAACATATGACCATATTCAAATGTGATTGAAGCTGAATTTCCCAAGGACTAAAGGGATTACATTGGACTGCTCAGGACACACTTCCTGAGAATGGGTTTCTGTGGATCGCCCAAGTTTAATTCCACTTAACACTGTGCCATGCTAGATGGGCCTCTGAAAAGGATCTCTGAAAAGACATTTAAAATGTCCAAAATAGGGAAGAGTTTCTGGAGAAATGCTGGTCCTAAACTGGCACGCTTCTTAGAAAAGGTAGTGACTGAAAATACCATGAGTGGCGTGGAAACCACAACACACATATTTAACAGGATCTTTTAGTGACTTCTGAAAATTTAAGCAAATACATCTAGAATTTACCATGTGGTTTATATATCTTATGGGTAATTAACTTTATGGGGCTCTCTAGTAATTGGATTTGGAATTGAATTGTGCCTTATATATTAAGTGCATCTTTATGTATTTTAAGCATGTGGGTTTTCATTAAATCACCCTTTTATACTGTGAGTTTGTTGTAAATACAGAAATTCAAAGCGGGAAATTTCTGCAAAGAGAATGGTCTGTGACTGCTTTTAGAATAATCAAAAGAAACACAGAAAATGCAAAGTGATGTTTTTCTCCAATGGCTCATCTGGTTTCTGTGTATCATATACATTTTCACTATCTTATATTTTATTAACCTTCTCTGTCATCTGAATTGCTCCAGTATTTCCTTACTGAGTTCATTCAGTTTTGACATTTTACGTTCTAGCTGTTGGCAAATCAGTACCATAAGTTTATTTCTATACAATGAACTACTTCATTTCAGACAGAGTTCTGTGATCACTATCATGGTTTTTGTCATCAGTGAGAAATGGAGTATGAGGCAAATGTAATGTTAGAGAAAAGGACTCATTTCAATCTGGCAATTTTAAATATACATGAATATAGAATGTAAGATGCATTTGCTTCATAATTGTTCTAATCACAGGTTTCCTGAGCCCAGTGCTTTTATGCATTTTGTACATAGTTGATCAGACAAGCTTCTTCTGGTAAGGCCACAGCAGGAGGCTGAAACAGAACTGATAGCTTTAATTAAGTACTATCCAAACTTTGAGTTTTTCAGCCTTCTGCTTTCTGTCACACATGCATGGATGCAGCCCCTCCTGGTCTTCAATTTTGTCATGTTCTACTCCTATAGGAGCAACAGAAGTACAAACACAAAGATTTTGTCTCTGAAAACACTGACAGGTGAAAACAATGGTGCCACTGTTTTTTCCTTCTCCTAGAAAAATTGTCAGGCTGTGTATTCCTACTGTCTAACTTTACATGTTGTTAAAAAAATTTTGCCTTCTACCAAGAATTTGAAAAAAATAGTCTGATCTTTTGGGAATCAGCATGAGATTTAGCACATCTAGCAGTCACAGCCTCAGAAGAAATTGGTTTATGTCCAAATACTGTATCTGGTATTTGAGTAGTAGGATCTAACTTTTCTCTTCACTCTCTTTATGCTCTCCCACCCTCAACATGCTGCAGTCTGTATTTGTGCATAAAAAAGGATGACAGCATTAAAGATAAAACACATACGTTATAGAGCTGTGTTATATTAAACCATTTTGTTCATTTTTCTGTTTACTATTGTGCTTTATATGAGAGAGACTCTTCAAAGGCATAATTTATAATATTGATAAAACAGCAAGTCTACTGTGTAGGCTATAAGTGCTATAATACTAAGTTGAATTGGGAAGGAAATAAAATTAAAAGATAAATGCAGTTACCTCAAATGTTTAAGATCTAGAAAATGAAGCTGCATGCTCTCAAAAGCTGTAATCACTTTTTTCTGAGAGCTGGCAGTAGCCAAAAGGGATGATAAACTTCCTGGTATTAAATGCAGATACAGATCCTGCCTATTTTATCATCTGCATCTGGGTCAAGGAGATCGGCTGATGGATGCGTGGTGTGGCATTGATTTCCTTGCTGCTCTGTAGAGTTTCAGTGTGAGGACAAAGCCATGGTCTTGTGATGTGCTTGCCAGCAGTTAAGTGGGAGATAAGTGTGACATGTGGGTTTAAGGATGGGTGATGAAGGTACGGAAACTGGTGACATGTGAGAGTGAAAGTGTTAACCAATGTAGTAGTCGTGAGGGTTTTTTCCCCAAGGAGAAGCTTTTGATTTGATTTCAGAAAGGGTGGAGATGGCTGATGTTCCCAACATGTTGAATACAAGGAACAAATGTGTGTCTAGGGATAACTACTCAGAAAGGTAAAACAGAGGTTGTATGACTTTCGCTTGGTATTTTCTGTTTTGCAAGTTTTGTTGTTGGCAGGTTTATTTAAATTTTTTCAGTTTTCCTGAACTTAACATCCTAGAAGGGGAACAACTACCTGAAACTCCTGCTATCTTGCACTAGTAAAGCTTTGTGCTGTTGAACTTCCTACAAAATTTTTATTAGCAGTGTATTTCTTCTTCACAGCACCTTAATGATTGGTTTTCAATTTGCAGTTATTGCGGCTAGCTGGAAAATAATATGTGGTTCCCAAGCACCTGTCATGATGTCTATCTTGTGGGAGTAGATCTCATGATCCCATTTAAAAATATTTGGACTATATGTGGAAAAAAAGTAGGTAGACCATTCCTAGCTGCACACAGCTTTGCTGTGCAATGGTCACAGAAAATACTGTGTCTACACTACTCTATGATAGTTCTTTTCTTGCCCCATGGAGCCTGTTGGAAAATGGGAGCACATGTGAACTGTTATAGCAGTGTGTGTGTGTCACAGGTGGGGTCACACACATGGCTCATTGTGCAGCACACTCTATTTGCACCAGGCTTGTGCCTCCACCACCCATGTCATCCAGGTAGGTTGCCTTTCCCTTATGTCAGGCTGCCTTAGGCAGGCTCCACATCCTCCTTAGCCAGTCCCACATGAACTAGACTATTTTCTTACTGTAGCTAACTTTCCACCATGAAGATGCATTACATGTGCCTTAATTTTTTGTCTTTCCGAGGCTTAAGAGATTTTAATTTCATGATCCCAATGTTTAACCACTTTGGGATTAATGATCCCCCAAAGAGAGAGATCTTCCAAGTGGCTTGTCTGCACTGGGAAACATGGGGCATAGGAAGAGAGGAGTTCCCCAGACATTCAGGATCCCTTCAGTCTCTAGATGACTTGAGAGGAGATGAGAATAAGATTTTGATACTCCTAAGGTTTGTTTGTTATTCACATAAGAGGGAAAATGGAGGCCTGGCATGCATGCCATCTCAATTCTTTCTGCCAGATTTCCTCTTTCTGTTCTTGCACTGGTCCTCACATCCATTCTCCTCATCTCTCTGATCATAGCAAACTCTCTTCTTTCCCGATTCTTTCTCAGGACTCCTTTCCCATTACTGCTTCTCCATTTCCTCACAGAAAAAAAAACTTTTCAAAAGTATTTGGAACACATCACTATCTTATACATTTCATTTTAAGGTAAAGTTAAGAAGAAAAAGGTCTCTAAGAGCAAAGCTCCAATTCAGACTGACATTGTCAAGTTGAGTAGATACAGAAAGGTCTCTGGGACTGCTCAGGTCCTCTGCATTGGGCTGGCCAGGCACCAGCCTCGCAGTTCTCAGAGGAGGTTTTGAAGGCACATGTGTAGTGCAGCTCAAGCAGTTGATGTGAGATGTTTGGTAGCACTTCTACAACAGTGGAGAATGGCAGGCAAAAAGGGATAAATTCAGAGCCCTTGTTTCATTCTCAAATGTGATGCTGGAATGCTGGTCACATGTCAAAATTGATTTTGGAAGACTGGTTTGACTTAACCTAATCTGAGTTACTGAAGTCTCATAAACTGTATACCAAGCGAAGAAAAAAAGGAGTCCTCGGGTTACCAAAAGCCTAGAAGAGCAAACATTGAACACTGCATCAAGGCAGGTAATCCCTATAGCCCTCTTAAATAATTTAAAAATACATCTTGAAGTATCATTAGTGAAAGTAGTGATTGCCACTATGACAGCTTGTAACAAGGCTGCAAGAATTTTGTATATCTTCTTGCTTTTTCTTACAAGAGTTTTCTACAGAGTATAATGAAAGTCCTTAGAAAAAGCTGCTGGAAGAAATATGCATAATAGGCTTTTAGGAGTAATGGGTTGTAAAACATTCTAGAATAATTAATGAACTTCCACATTTGAAAAGTCACATTTCTTTACAAGCATAGTGTGGAGGCCTCTAGAAGTCCTGAAGCTTGGTGTTCTAGGTCAAGCAAGTGAAATTAAATTAGTGCAGATGAGTTGCTCACCTTTTCTAAAGTACTGAGAGAGTTTTGATTGACTGACAGGTCAGTATATTGCTGAAAATGAGCATTATGCCAGGGGTTTGGTGTGGGTTTTTTTTAATTTTTTTTTGTTGTTTTTTTTTGTTTTGGTTTGGTTTTTTTTGGTGNATACATATGCATACATTCCTGCATTTTCCACAAAGGCTGACATGCTGCACAAATGCTGCTCAGTTTTTTTGAGGTAGGAATCCATTTTTATGCAGTGCTGAGATTGCATCTGTGTGTCAGTTGGTGCAACCTTGATTTTTCAAGTCTTGAAGATAATTTTCTCTGGCTTGAACTTACTACAGCATGCTACAGCATACTACAAAAATACATTCCCAGGATGTTTTGAGTTACTCGTCAAGTACAAAACTTTATTTTCAATCACAGTTTTTCCTGAGGAGTTATGTGCAGTTTGTAGAAAATGAATGATAATCATGTTCATATAGGTTAAGCTGCACTGTTCAAATATGTATTTTATATTATCCTTGTGTTCCTGGACACCTGCCAGTTTTTACCAATCAAGCAAATAACACCCTAATTGTGAACAATTGGACTGCAAAGTAGCAGGCACATTTGTACTTCAGAATCTTTGTCTATTTTTGATCCATTTGTTACATTTTTTTAACAGAGTAGTGGAGAGAAGCGAGTAAGAAAAACAAGGTTTAAGTGAGATGAGCTCAGCAGCACAGAGGAGTTGTTATTCCCCATTGCAGAGGTTGGGATGTTGCCCTTGTTGTTTGCTATATATTTTTTTGTGATCTTAGGCTCTTTTCTCTGTCCCTTGTCCTTTTCATTTTGTCTGTCATTTTTTGTTGTTCTTACAAGTGGTGTACTGAGACTGGATTTTAATAGGTCTTTTATATTACTATGCTTTTTTGTTCAGTGGTATGAAAAAAGGTTGTAATTTTGGTCGCTGCTTCCAGCCATTATAATAATGCTAATAAATAAGGCATAGCCTACTGTAGGTAATGCAGCAGGTATTTTATTGTGTTTCTCTTAAATCTGCAGCTGGTTGCAGAAGGTTAATATGTTCTTTTTATCCCATTGTTGTCTTCAGCTTCTAGCAGCCAAGTGTATATGGGCTAATCTGAGAGGGTTATGTGGGGGGGAGGGGGAAAGAGGCATAAAACATTCTTTTTTTTTAAATACACTTTCTAGCATATGAATTATATTGGTTATGGAAACTGATACTTCCTTAAATTTTGGGAGAGACCATTGATCTGATCACTGTATTTCAGTTACATTTTTTTTATAAAGGCCTAGAGACAGAGGATAAAAAAAAGTAGGCTTTGCTAGCTGACTTATGATTCTCCTTTTGTTTTACCTCAAAATGGCTTCATTACAGCATGACATGAAATTTGCCTTATTTCTGTTTTTTAAATATCATCATTTCCAGGTGAGAGTCACGGAATCATAGAATGGTTGAGGTGGGAAGGGACCTCTGAAGGTCATCTGGTCCAAACACCCCTGCTCAATCAGTGCTGCCTAGAGCTGGTTGCCCAAGATTGTGTCCAGATTCCCCTGCATTTCTCTGGAACTGAAATAGTTTCTGATTAGAGAGCATAGTGAATGTGTTCTATGCCTTTTTAGAAAGGTATGTTGTTGGTAGAAGCATAACAGCTTCTGAAAATGAAGGTCATTTTCAGAAAGAAGAGAAATGCTTTGTGATGAGTGTTTGAGAAGAGATTATGGCAAATACTCCATGAATTTTTCCTTATACCTTCGGGAAGGAAATCAATAGTTGTAATTGAAGAGTTCTCACTTCCTGTTTTTTTTGACATAAAGTTCATGAAACAGAGGTATTGCATTTAAGCACGTATCTAGTTTGCCTTTATGGTAATTAGCAAAATAGCATCCATTTCCTTTCTATCTGCTGAAAGCAGTGAGGCTAAAAATAGTCACCCTGGACTATGTTCAGGCTTCAGTCGTAGCCAGCTTCTTCAGGCTGGAAAAAAGCCTCCCTCAGTACCAGTGCTCTGCACCAGAAGTTCTGGATATTTATAATTCTAGTAAACCTTAATGTCAGTGGCACAGATTCCTTCTCTTGAAATCAGAGTCCTTGGTGTCATACAGTGCTGGAGGTCTTTTAACCTTACTGTTTACCATTGCAACAATAATTACAATAATTATGTCTTTGCTGCAAAGGTGCTTTCCAGATTTCAGTGTTTAGTACATAGGAACATCCTTCCTCTTCCCAGGAT
Organism: Erpornis zantholeuca; assembly: GCA_013400515.1. NCBI lineage: Eukaryota > Metazoa > Chordata > Aves > Passeriformes > Timaliidae > Erpornis > Erpornis zantholeuca. The sequence continues at coordinate 229,649 of VZTN01033985.1, forward strand.
AGCACATTCCTTTTCATCCTCTTTTCCATCTGCAATATGAAAGTCACACTATAGTGGGTGAAAATCTGAAAGCTCAATTTTAACTACCATGACTGATCTGGTGTTACTGATGTAAATAAAAAAGGTCATTTCTACATCAGTGTCATCATTTTCTCCATTGCAGAGCAGAGCTCACTGAATCTCTTGGATCATCTTCCTGGCCACCATTCCAAATGCTGTAGTCATGCTGAGTACTGGCGGTGTTCTGGGTTCTGCAAAACTGCTCTGGCAATCCCAGGCTGACAAGCTCAAATTTTCACAATATGTAGAATGTCAGCACCATACCACATCTTCTATTTTTAAGCCACTTTGTTCACATACTACTGATGATATTTGGAGTTTGTAACAGATCAGTAGACTGGTATCGTCCAACAGTTCCCTGCTGCCAAGGAGCTCCAAAAATTCTACAGTATCATTGAGTACTAAAAGTTACCTGGTGTAGAATCAAAGATTAGAATCATCAGGTGGCAAGTTCTGTTGCTGATGTATTGATTTCCTGTCTTATCAAAGCATTTCTGAAATTCCTGAAGCTACAGGAAGGCACTGAAACAATGGTCTGAAAGGTGACAGGGTACCTATGTGTCCCTCCAAATAGCACCTCTTACTTGGGATGTCATCAAGTTAGAGGAAATTCATAGATGACAAACCATCCATCCTCTGTTTCTGTTTTTTTTTTTTGAAGGAATGTCTGTCTCCAGT
>VZTN01033985.1:238583-254526 GCA_013400515.1 Erpornis zantholeuca
TTGTCTTCTGTGTATATAATGAGACTTCAGCTGTATGAAGGAAAGTAAGACTTGTGAAAGCTGCTTGAGAAGCAGCTGCTTGGTCTAAACAGGCACTGTCATTCATCTAAATTCATCTAAATGAAGAGCAAACAAATCATAAACTAATCTACTGTTACTATTTTCCAACAAAGATTTCCAACTGTCATTTCTTTTAATGTAATTTAAAAAATACTTTAAAATGGTATGTAAGGAATCAGGTAAAGCATTACCAGCTTTAGTGAATCTAAGCTATCATATTTTAGCTGTAGATACACAAGTTAGGAAATAAAATGGCAGACATTCTTTATTTGTGGTTCTATTTCTCTGAAAGGGTCAGTAAATTCAAATGAGTTTATACACCTCAGGGATTTTCTGGTCCCTGAACATCTGGGTGATGAGCCTGGAACATGGCCCTTGAAAACCATAACCTCGCTTTTAGAGGAATAGAACCAAATGAAACGTATGTAATTAGTGATGTGTTCCAATCTGTACATGGGCAGCTGTATGATTGGTGCTGTGCAAATACTGCAGCGATCAACATGAGTAATGAAAATTAGGAATTGCCTAATTATGCACAAAGTAATTTGACGATTATGGGCAGATTCATTTCAGAAGCTAATCAGTGAAGCACAAGTATCCTATGTATCATCTAGAGAAGATAAAGAGGAGTTAAAAGCATATTTTCCCACATGTATCATGTGCCAAGATTTCAAGAAAAGAATAGACACAGAATTCAGGTCTAGGTTTAGGAAATCTGGTGAGTGCAAAATAGAAGTAGTACTTGGTATAGATACTGGAAACTTGCTAAAGAGCAAGTGCACAAGCTCTTACTGAGTTCAGAAAGACCATTGTCCTTTTTGGAAGCAATGGAAGCATTGTGTTACATGGTCAGCTTTGATGTTTACAGGGACCTTTTGATGTATTTCTTTGTCTATATAAGAAGTGACTGATGCACAAGGCATTTATTTAGCAAAATTTAAAAGGCAGAAATCAAACAGTGTTGTGAATTCATGTCATGCGATACCAACCAAGTAGTTACTCCAACTAGGAGCTTTTGGGGCCTGATCTCTAAACTCTGTCAAATCGAGGAAGACTTCCATTGGGTGCAGCAGTTGTTAATTCACCCATTAATGGTGGTGTGGAATCCCATGTGTTAGCTATATGTTGTGATCATATAGTACTTGGTTTGCTTTTTCAGTTCTTTTTTCCTTTTCTCACAGGTCTGCTTCTTCTGTGTAAGCAAAGATGATACTGCCATAATAGTGAGGGTTTTCTCCCTAATATAAAATGCAATGTGGAGGCCACCCATTCTGCAGCCACTGCCTTCAGAATGATTAAGTGTTGTTCTGTCTCCCAGGTGCTCTTCAGATAACCTGGCTTCTCACACTGGCTTGACAGTTACATCTCTTCTCTTTATTAATCACTGTGAACACAAGCAAGTGCCCTGGGCTAAGTTAATGTCAGAATAAAATTGAACCCGGCTTTCACTTCAGTTTTATGTGTGAATTGAAAGTCCCCTGTAAAAGGAATTGAGGCTAAAAAGAGTCATCTGCTTTGAGAGGCAGTTAGGGCACCCTGCCTTTTTGCCTTCTATTAAGATAAATCAGTAGCTTCATTCAGAGTATAGGCATCTTCCTTACTTTTTAAAAAATAATGTTTTGCTTTAGTTTTGTTCGGAATTTTTCTGAAGTTAGAGAAAAAAGTTGTTGAAGTTTTGGCAAAATGCAGAAGTACTTTCAGTTCATTGCAATATTAATAAGGAAGGGAAAGAAAAATCGGTTTTAGAGGATTTAAAAGCTAGATAACAAAATAATTCTTGTTCAGATACACCTTTGTGCTGCAAATAGGAGCTTTTTGGAAACAACTCTGTCAAAGTAAGCAACTCTAACCAAGCAGCTAGTAGCTCATCTTCAAGGAAGATGAAGCTCTAGACATTAAAAAAAAATCAACAAAAACCTCACAAAATACCCTTAAGGATTACAAGAAAGAAATACTCGAATCCGTCCACAGTTTCTATTCATCATTGAAACATCCTTGAGGATGCCCTGTTTTGACTTCTGGCCTGAGATTAGAGTGCAGTAGTAGCTTCACTATGTTCACCTACAAATGAATCTGTTTATCGAAGAACCCCAAGAAGAGAAAATTTTATCTGATGTCCCTCTCCTAAGTGAAGTACAGAAAATTAATATCTTAGGAAGGCTGTTCATGGGCCTCTCCTTTTTATTTGTTTGGGGTTTCTTTCCTCTGTGTTGTGCCTTTACTTCTTCCTGAAGAAATCCTTTTTTATTTATGTAATTGTGACTTCTTGATTATTGCTTGATTATTTGCTTGATTATTGCTTGATTATTGCTTGATTATAGCTTGATTATTGATTATTTGGGTCATATGAGATGCTTCTTCCCCTTCAGGACTCTGAAGTTAAAAGCCTTGGTTTTGAAATGAATTTTTCAACTCAGAAAGTCTCACTTTCAGTTTTCTTCTACAGCTTAGATTTGCTTCCACCAATGGGATTGCAGCAATATATGCTTTTGTGTCCTTGTATTGGATCCCATCCTTCTCTTAAGATGTACCTTTGAGCAGAAGCTAATTAAATCTACACACATTTAGCATGACATTAATTTTTTTTTTCTTATCTGAAGTAGCTGTTTATGAAACATGATTACTGTCCCAGTAATTAATATTTCTCAGGACTGTCATTTCAAGTCAGTGAGAAAAAAATCACAGCAGTGTCTCATGTGTTTTTCTTTCTGGAGTCTCAATTTTATTGAGCTGGAGTGAGTGCTTGGCACATCCCCATCTTCAGACCTGCATGGAGCTGTGCTTAGTGACACAGAGGAGATTGTGACTGCTTCCTTTGGATGCTGGCAGGAGGGCATGGCCCAGTGCCTCACTCTGCTCAAGGGAAGGACGGAATGCTGTCTCCTCGGTTTTCCTGCTAAATCCAGCACATTGTTCTTGTCCTGTGATACACATAATGCTATATTTGATGCATATAACATGTTTAGTGGCTGAATTTAAGATTGTCTGCCAGGACAGGACAAAAACTCTCTTGCTGATTGTCACAAAGTGTTACCAGTAATGGCTTAGAGAAGACTTGGGAGCAGGGCAGGCACCTGGTGACACTTTCTCAGCACAATCCCCGGGTCTCCAGCAAGTCATATCTCAAGGACTGTTGGGTTGTCCTGGTGTTTAGCACTCACCAGTAAAGTTACTTTTTGGGAATCCATATGCACTTTTAGCATTCATAATACTCTGCATCAAGAAGTTCCACCATATATTTACAAGGTGTGTGAAGAACTGCTTTCCTCAGTTTGCTGTGGATTTTCTTATGATTTAATGCATGCTACTTCTGGTATTAACATCATACAGTTGTTCCCTACTTCTTGTCTTCCTGGACCAAAAGAATTCATACACCTCAGTCATACCTTCATATCTCATGTTTTTCTTTCTTAGTCCTGAAGACTTCTACTCTTTTTTTCTTTGAACGTAACTTGTTCCATACCTCTATGCTTTTATACTGGGTAAAATTAGTGCCCTAATAATTCTTGTTTCTTTTATTGTCCTTTTAAAGAGAAGACCACAATTTATAATGAAATTCTGTTTCATTAATCGCAATCAGTATCTAACTCTCCTGGAAATAATCATCCTTGCTGCTGAGGATACATAGAATAATAATGGTGAAATCTCACCCTGGGCTCTCAAGGATTTTCTTCAGGTTCATTTTTGTGATGCCATTATATCAATGTGCCACAAAGTGTCACACCAATGTGTCAGCCTGACTTTTCAGGTGCTTATAAGAAGGAATCTTGTGTGTGAGATGTCAGTGTCTCTAAGGTCACCTGGCTGGCTGTACTGACTGTGGGTGGTGCGGAGAGACAGCTGGCCTGGGAGTGCCGGGCTCTGGCATTCTGAGCAACTCACGTGGCTGCACTGTCAGAGAGAAGGTCCTGCAGATGTTCAGCAGGAGTCTGGTAGACTGGAGTCCTGAGGTAGATTTTGTCATTTCTGTCACCACAGCAAGCCATAAAAATGGCAGTTTTGAAATGAAAGGAATTGCATTAATTTCAGTCAACAGCTGCTGAGGATACTGGGAAAGCATATTTTGTTTTGGGAACATCACATTTGGATTTCTAAAACAAATTTTGAAGGATTTCTGTTCCATGAAAACTTCAAATGTTGGCTTACCTCCTAATTCAAATTTGGGGTTTTTCTCTTGAAAACAGAAAAAACCATGTAATAAAAATGCAGATTTCCAGACAGCTCTACTTAGGTTTCAGTTGAAAGATTATTTCCTTTTTTTTCCCACATGTTATTAGTAAGAAACTTTATTACATCTACGCCTTTTGCATTTGTATTTCTCTCATCACTGCAATGACTGTTAGTGTCCCAGTGTGCTGCTTAAATTTTCTTTGCCTAATCTTGTTTCCTTACTTCATTGCACAGCCTTCAATAACCTACATGCTTTTTTGTTTATGCCATTGACATTCTCAAATGATGATGCTTTTTCAGCCATTCTGTAGCTAAGCTATACCTATTTGTCTTGTAGCCTTCTGATTTCGGAGTAAATATGAAGCTATGGAAAATACACATTCTCTAATGTATATTAGTAGAAGCAGATGGTGCAGTCTGTTCATTGATGGAATTCAGTTTCTAAAACTGATTTAATCTGGTTTGCAGCAAATACCATTCCAGTACCGTCTGTCATGGAACATGTGCAGAGGGAGATGTCCTATTTCAGGTTGTTTGTATGTCATTGCAATGAAGTTTATTTCATGTGTTACATGGGGTACGGCATAACAGAACACCTCTCGTACAGGCACATTGTTTTCACTGCACAATACTACATTGTTTTTTATCTGGTATTTTTATATATTATTATTTTTTATTACCCCTTTGGCATTACAAAGCAGTGTGTTGCCAGTCCCCTTTGTAAACCTAGTTTTCATGCAGCCATTAATAGAATTTGCACTTGAGAATAAGCGATGGAGAATTATTTTCTTCATTTGTCAAGTGGAAAGGAATTTTAAATTAATTATAATAGCATTTTGCATCATTTGGCATTTTTCCCATTGTGAAAAATAAGTTTCCTTGTTTCTTCAGAATGATTTTCCAAAATTATGAAGGCCAGATAAACTGCTTGTGCTCTGCTTCTGCTTAGCCAAATGCACAAGAGATTACTGTGTGTAGTATCTGTCTTCTTTAGCTCAGAGATCCTGGAGTCCCAAAAGCAGGAAGTACTTGGCCCGAAGTGCTGAATTGTAGAGGTCTGGAGGCTCTGTATAGCTGGAGAAACAGACTTGATGAGGCAGTTTTCTTCCCTCCACTTACCACAAAATGTTTGCAGCTCTAGCAATAAAGAAAGGAAAGTGGTAGGTAATTTATGTTTCATTTCCTGCTGCAGTGAAGGTTGTGTGAATCCTCCAAAATCTCGTGGAGTTATTAAATGAAAGGATGTGGCGGGGAGCAAATAGTCCAAAAATTATTGCAGAAATAACATGATTTAAAAGCATCTGTTTGGAAAAAAAAACCTGTTAGTCTTCTTACCTTTCTGAGTAATTGCTTGACTGTTCTCTACATTTTAAAAATTAAATGTTTGCTACAGCTGGTTTTTTGGGGGCTTTTAAAGTGATTCTGTTTTCCAGTTCTTTTCTCTAGAGTGTCTTCATCTCCTCTAGACTTAGAGCTAGAGTTTAAAAATTGATCTCCCATGGAATTTAAACCTGCTCCAAAGCTGTCAATTGTCACAACTTTCACAAAAGATGGTTTGTTTCTCTCTTCCCCTAAAGATGCTTATAACTTTATTTTTGTGTAAAGACAGTAAATAATAACAGAAAAAATTAATATGTGTCTTTCAAGGTGATTGTGTAAACCAAAAGGAACTTATTATGTCAGTGGGGAAAAGAACACTTCCTTTTTCATCTAATCAAACAATGGCTTGGGTTGGAAGGGACCTTAATGATCATGTGGTTCCAAACCCCTGCCATAAGCAGGCACATGTTCCACTAGAAGTTGTAGTAAAATATTAAGTATATGTGATATCCCATGATTGTTCCTAGAAGTATACCTTGTATGCCACTGAAGAAAGAGCAGATATCCAGCAGCTCACATCATTCTGAGCTGACCTATATCGACTGATGTGTATTCTCTGCCAACAGCAGTGTGTGTATTGTTGAATCCAGAGAACTTCTCCCACTGATGTTAAATGTTTTTTAAACATTTACAACTCTAAATATCTCTAATACTAAGGTAACTTTTGAAAAAGTTACAATTTTTTTAGCATTTTTAAATGTAGTGGGTTAACCTTGGCTGGCTGCCAGATGCCCATCCAGCTGCTTTTTCAGTCTACCTCCTCATCAGGGCAGTGGGAAAAAGTAATATGGATAATATCATGGGTCTAGTTATAGACAGTTTAATGAAAGAAAGCAAAGGTAGTCTGTGGAAGCAAAGCAAAAATATTGATTTTATCTCTACTTCGCATCAGCAGACAATGTCCAGCCACTTCATGGGGAGCTGGGCCCCAGGACACATAGCAGCTTCTTCAGAAGAGAACACCTTAGTAAGGAATGTCATCCTCCTCCTTTCTCTTTTATTGCTCAGTATGACACCTTATGGTACAGGATATCTCTTTGGTCAGCTGGGGTCAGCTGTCCTGGCTGCATCCCCTCCCAACCTCTTGTCCCCTGCCAGCCTCCTGGCCCGTGGGGGTGTTGGGGAGACAGCCTTGGTGCTGTGGGGGTGCTGCTCAGGCACTTTAGGAGCTGCTGTGGGGAAGGCTCAGCCCATCCCGGTCAGGTTCAGTGCATTGATACAGGCTGTTTGACACTGCCATTGGAGAAATATATGCACAATGAATTAAAAGCTATAGAAGTTTTTGGAAAACTCATTCTTTTCTCAGTAATAATGGTTTCACAGTATATTAGGATAGTAATAATGGTTTCATGTTACATTTCATGTTTGATTATTGACTAACAAATTCAGTTCATGACAAACCAATGAAATTTGTGTGGAGTATTTCTTATTGTATATAGGTATTTTTTTAAATTGCAGCCTTAAGTGTGATTAAGAAAAACTATGCAAAGCAAGCTTTAAAATACAATGGTCCTGAAACTTATTCGAAGACTTTTTTTTTTTTTTCCTTCTCTGGGGAAGACGACCAAATTATGCATGATCGGAGTCTGCTTTCACACAGATCTTATGGAAAACCCAATTATCCAGCTTCCTGTTGGGGAAGCTAGACAATGTTTGTGCTTCAGCCACTAACTGTTTTTGGAATTTGTCATGCCAGACAAATCTATAATTAAATCTTTGGGGTTTTTTATTTAATAACAGAATAGGTATGGCTTCACAAAGTCTGGGTGAGTTGCTTTGTGTTCACAAATAAGAGGCAGTCTTCTGAAAATCTCTAATTCTCTAATTAAGAGAATACTAATGTAGCAGAGCTCAAAGTGCATGGAGCTAAGTTTATTTCTTAACAAGTAAGCTCTCTAGGGAGTGTTCTGAAGATGATGTTCTGAACTGCTAAGCTTATGTTGGTTTTTTCTTCGAAACAAAGGCAGAGTTATTTTTTCAGTTATATTTTTCAAATGCAGAATGAAATCTTACACCTTCTGGACTCAGTTGCCTTAAAACCTAGCCATGTTGTGCCTTGTGGTTATCAGTGTGCTTTTAAAAGAAAGATATTTTGAAATAACTTTGAGAATTGTTGGGTTAAAACTATATCAGAGCTTGAAGCTGAGTCTTGAGTTACAGTCTCCTGATCCTGAAGGTATTTTCACTTTACTGAGAGCTCTTATCAGAGCTAATGGTGATACAGCTATGGCTTTGATAAGCACCACTTTAAAGATGATGCACAGAAGCCAAGTTCGGGCTTTTTAAGAAAATAACACTCAGGTTTGCCTTCCGCATCAATATTTCAAAGACGAGACCTTGAGGAAGGTGTCTCGAACAAAACTGGATGATGCAGGGCTGCTATAAAACCTTCCTTCACAACCTGGCGAGCGGAAGCAGAGTCCTGTGGCAGATGACCCTTTGGTGGCTCTTTTTCCCCATTGCCATCACCTCCCAGCTGCAGAGCAGCCCTGCAGCTCCCAGCCCTGTTCCTGCTTTCTGGGCTCCTTCTGCACAGCTTGTTTCTGCCTCTGGCTTTCCTGCAGCTGTGCTTGTGGGAGCACAGTTCCCACTTGAACAGGTGGGGGATGTCCAGCAGTGATTTTCCAGTGGAGGTGGACAAGTATGTAATGTATTGGGAGAGGGAGTTGGGGGAGCACTTCTTTTGCAAAATAGGAGGAGGTAGAATGTAATTAAACTATTTGAGCAAATACAGCAGAGCAGTAGTTCTGTACAATTGGCAAAGGAAATACAGTTGCCTGAAAGAATGATGATAAAAGTTTTAAAAAATCACAAGTTTTCTGATATAAAAAAATCACAAGTTTTTAACTGATATAACTTGCAGGCTGCTCTGTGTTAACCTCTTTTTTTCCTGTGGCTTGCAGGAGAAACGGGTAAATTTTCCACTTGGGGGATCAGCAAGACTGCTTTTTTGCATGGACTGAGGAGAAAGGTTTCTCTCCTGCATTTGCTTTGGGGTTTATAGCAGTAATAGGGTTTCTAGAGTTGCTGAACCTACACAGCTCTTCTTTTTAACTTAATGCTGATTTTGTTTGGATTAAGCATGATTTCAGAGCTCAGTTAAAACTAATTTCGTTCTCTTTGCTTGCAGGAAAAAAGTGTCGGATGGGGTTAATTCAGCAGATCAGTGTGATCTAATTCTGTAGTTCAGTGCAACCATATGTTTAAACTGTTGAACAGCAGCTGAACTGTGCAAGATTCCCCTCTAAGCTATCAAAGGCAGTATATAGTCATTAACACATGGGCATGTGCAGTACATTCTCCCAGCAGCTGCCTTTTGGTGCCCTTTGCAGCAGTTCCTTGATGGTTGTTTCCAAGTGTATTTGAACAGAAGGGAGGGGCAGGTCCTCTTAAAGGAGGACTGCTATTTGGCATTTTAGGATCTGCATGCTAAGGAAGGAAGAGACAGAGAAAAACCTTGAGGATTTGAGCCAGCTAGGTTTTCTAGGGAAGCAGTCCAAATGTTTTCCAGATTGCCACAAACTGTTAAATTGTTTACAGTAAATTTTGACTGGAAGATCCCCAACTGAACCAGATGCCGTGGCTGTTTGCAGAGCAATCAGCAGAGTGGTGAAGACATTGGGAATTGGAGTTTTAGAGATGGCAGCATGTAGTTGGAGGCAGAGTGCTGACAGCTGTAACATGATAAAGACATTTTGCAGGAGAAGGGGAGGAGAGGTTCAGATTGAAGAGAGGTAGCTGAGGTGCTGTAGGGATTTTTTATTTTTCCTTTGAGGACTGGTAGCCAAGAGTCTGCCTTTTTCTTTCTACCTCCTTAGCTGCAAGCAGTTTCATTGTGGAGTGAATTGACTGAGCTTGTAAATCATCTACCCTTTTACCAGTTATTCAAGACCTAGGCCTTTTGGGGTATGGTAAAGATGCACCTTTTCTGTCTAACAAACTACTTTCTAAAATTCTCTTTTCTTGTCCCCATTAGCAAAGTGTACACGATTTCTGCTTCTGTAGACTGACAAGAACTATTTGGCTTCATGTTGCCTCGACCTGAAAATCCCTGTTACTTCAACCATTGGTTTCAAAAAAGCTACAAGCATACCAGATTAGCTTTGGCAGGAAAATGAAGATTATGTAATTTTGAGACAAGTCTGCTTGTTTTACTTTTAAAAATAATAGTTCAGAATTTAGAATTCCTCTTCTAAAATCTAACTGAAATAGTGTCTAGCAAATAAATCCATTAAATAAATCCATTTGTTGTGGAAATTTTAGGACTGAGGAAAATAGGAGCAGCAAAGGAAATTGCATCTTTGAAAATGGAAGTGAAAAAGGAGACTTTATCTGGCTTTAATTCAGGAGATAATATTCATGTTAACATTAAAGGGCTGGGCTTTTTCTGTCTTGCTTAGTTTGCTAATGAGTCACTTTTCCTAGATCGCCTTCTCTAGTATTAGTAATGGGCTTGTGAGGCTGCTGATGCTTCCCCCGGAGCCAGGAACTGCTCCGTGGTTACTCATCCCTACTGGTATTTCAGATGCTGGCATCTGTCTGTGCTGTATACACTGCAGTGTCGAAGGGTTGGCTCAGAGGCAGAGTCCTGTGGATTGTCACCTGTGTGTCTTAGCTGAACAAACCCAAAGACTTTACAACCTACTTTTTCCCCTTCCTTGCTGTTTTTCAGGAGTATGTCCACCAGACTCCTGCCTGTCCAGCCATTCCTATTGTGTTGTCCTTCTCTTGCAGAGTCTTTGTTGCTTCCCTCTCTTTTTCCATGTGGGACTGATGTGTGTCATGTACATTTGCATGGTTCGTTTCAGCTCTCTCTCTAAAACCTTCATTCCTGTTTCTCCTGGCATGTTGCCTAATTTTTGTTTGGTGTACCTTTTGTCATGCCTGTGGTCAAGGAATACTTACATACTCCAAACAACACGAAAGGACATCCAGGTTTTACTTCACCCTAGTTTTAGACCTTTCTGTCACTGGAATAAGCCACAAGTATAAGCACCCTGGTATAAAAATCTACTGTGTTTTATCCACTTAGAAATTAAGATAAAGTGCCCCATATAGAGCTACAGCATGTAACTGAACGTGCATGGATGCACTTTTACTGTGACGTAGTTGTCACTAAAGACTACCCCCTTTAGCTCTGCTTTTGCTTATTCTCAAACTTGATCTTATCACTTGTGTTGGGCAGGAAACTGGGCAGAACAGAGATGTTCGTGGTATGTGTATTAATACAAAAATATTGGAAGTACGGTAGGAACCAATAACAGAGGTGTTTTTCCCTTTTGGGTACTAACTGATTGAATATAATGACCATGGGTTGCAAAGGACTGCAAAATTCTGGCATTTTTAGCAACTGCAAAGCTGCAAACTTTTCTGCTCTTCCAGAGTACATGAATTGTAACAAGGAAGTGTTCATTTCTTTGCAATAGATGGTAGGACAAGAGGAAACAACCTCAAGCTATACTGGGGGAGGTTCAGATTGGATTTCAGGAAACATTTTTTTACTGAAGTGGATGTCAAGAATCTCGGGCTGCCAAGGGTAGTGACTGAGTCACCATCCCTGGAGGCATTTAAAAGACCTGTAGAGACACTTTGGGACATGGTTTAGTGGTGGATTTGGCAGTGCTGGGTTAATGGTTGAAATTTACGACCTTTTCCAACCAAAATGATTCTGTGATTCTGTGGGTGGTTGTATGATTTTCTGTCAATCAACAGCCTAAACAGTGCTGAAAGGGCCTTTTCACTGGGCAAGGGGGTGATGCTGTGAATGAAGTTCTGACCCAAGTCCTGACCCAAGTCCTGAGAGGACAAGGACGGTCCAGAGGCTGCCTTGCTCATAAGGGTGAATGGGAATCTCTGCATTTAAGGATATCTGGTCATGGACTCTTTTCAGTGCAAAAGGGGGTGCTGAGTAAAAGGGAGAAGCAACAAACAACATACGGACACCCAGACCTGGACAGACAAACCTAATGGAGGCAGGGACAAGAAACAAACTTTGTCGGCCACACTAATGGATAGGCTTCTTAGAACCTCATTTCACAGTCACAGAAGATACCTCTGAGGTATGATTCCTTTTTGAGCTTAGCCTCACATGAAACTCTTCCACCTTGTCCCCAGTGTGGACAGGCACTTCCAGAGTCTTACTTCATCAGTGTCAGAATGCTTCCAGTGGAAATATCTGTAGACACATGTGAGCTTCATTAAAAATATCTGTGATGTCAAGCAGATGTTACAATATTCTTCATGCTAATTGCATTAGGACTTCACATAACATGTTTAAAGTTGTGCATCAAATAAATAGAGAAAATAATTCAATTATATCACTCCTAGAATGCTAAAATAGGTCTTGTTTTATCTTTACGTTATCTGTTATCACAAATTTAGCTGAGAAGGTTTTAGTAATTTGCAATATTAAACCCAGAGAGCAAAACTTGGATTGGTTTTAATCAGTTATTCACTTTTTGTCCAGAAAATAAAATACATAGGAAATGGTTACTTACAGTTGAATTGCCATTTTTGTCATCTGTTGTTGTCTGGAGGAAGATAGTAGAATTGGAGTCTTCAGTTGTGGCTGTGGTGCCTGTCTGAGTATTCAACATGAAATGATAATATATTCATATAATTCATTGCTTATCCTTCAATGTATATAGTTGAAGATGTCAACTTCAGAAAAATCTGGTATCTGAACACATAATAATTGCACTGCTTTTCTTGAAATGCCAGGGTTTCAAGACTTAAAATTACTTATAAATCATATTCTGTATTAATAATCTGAAACATTTTGTTATTTAACGCCAGCAAATGCACTTCTTAATGCCATTTCCATTCAGCTCATGCTCTTCTCTGTCTGCCTGTCTAGTCTTTATAAATGGGGACAGACTCACTTTGCTTTGACTGCACTGGAGTAACACCAAATGTCTGAAGAACAGTGGATTCATCTGTGCAATGGAGGCTGTCATCCGCCTCCACGGAACGTGAGACAGTAGGGCTCCTTGCAGGGAAACAAAACGTGCAGAATTTGCATGTTGTTCTTATCTTTGAGAATATATGACAGATTGTTTTGTGTAGCAACAGATTGTCATTTTTGTTATTAGATAGTGTGTGTTTTTACTGGTGTGGCCATTCTGGTAATTTCCTATGTTGTTTGTGCTTGAGCACTGCCATGGGGTTGTTTTAGCAGGGCGTGCACCACAGGGTGCTGAATTCCCTTAGTTCTCACAGAATTACAAAAACTTTTTAATTTTCAGTATCTTATAAGAATGTTCATCTCTTTTTGATCATCTGCTTGCTTCTTACACTACTGATATTCTTGCTTGGAAAGAAAGTCAAGAGATGCTACCTGTACCTCAGCAAGGTCCAGAAGTCCAAATGAACACAAGAGGAGTAGGTGTGAGGCTGTATTGTTACATTTATTTTATTAGTTTGTTTTGGATGAGATTTTTCAGGATGGACCTACTTCTGTCTGTTTGGGATTCTTAGCAAAATAAGGAAGCAAGGAAAAAACTTTGTGTCCCATACCAGGTATCATGAAACTTCATGTAATGCAGCTGTCAATGCCTGGTTCTAGTACAGAATTACTGAGTAAGGGACTATGAGACCATTAGTCCTTGGGTTTCAATTCCCTAATATTGGGCTGGGAACTTCTGTGAGTAGTCAGAAAAAAAGCTGCAAAACTGTGCAGAGATGGAGAATTTGTGTTTCTTCCCCTCCAGAGATTTGGGCTGTGGGCCTGATCTCTTCCAGTGCATCTCTGCTGGATGATACTGCAGAGCGAGAAGCAATCCAGCTTTTCCTTTTTTGCAACAATAAGGCTGACTCCTTACTTACTGCTGCCCTATGTACATATAGCCAGGCAGAAAAAGGAATTGAAACTTTCCTCTCTCATCTGTAAAATAATTTCTTTAAAAATGCAAAGAATTCAAGCCCTAGCAGTGTTTCTGATTAATACCTGCTTCAAATCTTTGAAACATTTGTTGTGTGACAAAAGATTAATCACAGCAGATTATAAGTTCTAAAGGTCTTTGGTTTATTTTTTATTGGTGAAAATTACATGTGTTTAAAAACCAATGAATATCTCTTCCTAGGAATGTACATACTGTCTTTATCTGTCTCCCTGTATGAGCTTGCTGACAAGTCCTATGGAATTATTTCCAGTCTGTTTGAATGTTTTTTTCCCCTTATTTCAACTGTAAGCACAATGTCAAATCAAAGCTGTGATATGAAATGTGTTTTGCTGGGAAATGACCATGATGAATTCGATGCCTTGCTGGTTGCTTGCTGTATTTCAAGGCGGAAGAGCTATATTTGATCTTGGGGGTGGAAGAGAGAACCACAGTGTGCAGGCTGGTGGCTGCTCTGTAGCTAATTCATTGGCAGTTTTGTGTGAAAAAAAAAAAATCTGCATTCTCTCTTTATTTTTTTAGGCCAGATATTAGCATGAATTATGACTCTAGCTATTTCAACAAGAGTTCAGTGGACAATTTAATTCCCTGGGGAGTTGTGTATGGTTCTGAGCCATAACTAAGTCTTTTAACTCCTGCAAAACATAATAAAGAGTAATAGGTAAAAAGCCACTGCTCCTTTAAATCACTGTCACCAGTGACTCAGAATATCTATTGATTTTTTTCTTTATTCCTACCAGCAGTTTCAATTAAGATTCAGCAGGTCCACTCTAAGAAAACTCTCCATAAAGCACTGCCTGATATTCTTGGTTAATATTGTTTTTTAAATTTTGTTTAAGAAATGAACATTTAAAAGTAATTATATCTGTAACATGTTAAAACATCAATCTAAAGGGCTAGTATAATGCCCAGTTTATTGCTTTTGTGATGTGTTTTTATATATTTATATATTCCAGTATAATTACTGGAATGTATAAATTTATATATTTCATCAAATTTTTTCAGACAATGGCTATGCAAATTTAAAAAGTCAATTAGATTCCCCCAGACATACTGCTTTCTGAATATGACAGAATTGCAGTATGATTTTGAAAAAAAATACTGTATTTTCCCTCCAAATAGTGTCTGTATCAACAAATCATCTGGACAAAATGATCATGGGCTGTTTGTCTTTACCCTTTGTAATGCACTAAGCAAATTTCAGTGCTTCATACCCACATGAACCATTTGCTAATTAGGTGTTTATACCATGTTTGTCAGTCCCTTTATCTCTATTCTTGCCTTTTTGGGAGGCCAGCTCCAGATGTGCAGCAGCTGTTTTTCCACATAAGATTGTGTGACAATATTCCACATGGAAGCCCAGTGGAAGGAAGGTAAAGGAAGGTAACCTGAGGCTCTGTCATTCTCTGTGAAATCTTGAAAGCTGCAGAAAAGTAAATGAGAAGGAAAGTCATTAGGGAGAAGAGCAAGATTCATTGTAGAAGAAATGCTATTAAAAAAAAGTTTTGCTTCCTGAGTCACCGTGCTTCCCATATAAATTTCCACATCGGCGTGTGGCCACTGCTGTAATTGTTTGCATTAAAAAGTAGCATCAGGAATGTAGTGTATTTTTAGTTCTCACTACAGCAGTAGAAACAAAAAAAAAAGGTTACCATTTTACTGTAAGCCAGTTTTCTAAAAGCCATCTGAGATCTGTGGTTGTAATTTGGAAACCTTTGGCAAGAAATCTCAAAGTACAAATATCTCTGAAATTTCAGAGACATAGATTTGTAGCTGATGTATTTGTTACTTGCTCTGTATAGATCTTTCTGAAGTCTTCTGCCATTTCACAAACAGACTTAGATGGTCCCTTTCCATTTTCACTTGGTGGAACAGGCTTCCATTCTGTTTCTTAAGCAGGCAGTAAGTTTTTATTTGCTTTCAAGATTGTGTGCTGAAGAACTTTACTTGTTAAATGTAACTTCACTGCCATTAGCCTTTGGAGGGAGGGCTCCAAGAAGTGTATTCACTCTCTTACACATTTGATTTTCTACTGGTTTGGAAATTGACAGGTTAACATGAAAGAGCTGAAATGCATATCCTTCATGGTGAGTGAAAAATGTTAAGAAATAATTTGCTTGTGTACTTCTGTGCAAAGAACAGTTATTTTAAGGAAGCTGCCCTGAATGGGGTTGAAATTTCCTCTTTTGTAATTTTAAAATGCCAGATCAGGAAGAGACCTTGAACATGAGTGGTGTCTAAAGTCCGTGACTGATAATTCATCGTTGAAGAGCTAATGTTCTTTGGCTGTTTACCTGAAGAAATGAAGGATGTTGTAAATTTACATTGTAAAGAGCAAAGAATACAAAGCCCAGTGTGAGGAGGATTTATCACTAAGAAATGCCACTGTTGAATGCCTGGCAGTCTCTGAAAACATGACACCATCTGATGTGTTT
>VZTN01033987.1:0-16005 GCA_013400515.1 Erpornis zantholeuca
AACACTTTATATATCTTAACTCTCTATGCTTATACTTTTAATAAATAACTTTAGGCATTTTAAAATTCTTTTTCTGTTAAACATTAAAAACAGTCTGAACATCTTTATCTTTCAGGGGTTCTTTGGTGGCGTCTTTCTCAGGGTCAGCTTGGTGTCTGTTGTTTCCACCACAGCCCACTCGCTCGGTGCGGATACTGGTCCTTTGACTCAGGAGATGTGCGTCCACCCTTTTTCTTTCGTTCTCACAGCAGTTTCGGTGGTCAATAGAATTTGGAAGGGCCCTTCCCATTTTGGGATTAGAGGTTGTTCTTTCCATGTCTTTATCAAGACCCAGTCACCAAGCTTATAAATTTGTGGATGTTAAAATCAATCGGGGTAGTGTGGGGGAGGTATCCCTTTTCTCTTAATTCTTTTAAAGTGCTGGTTATAGTCTGTACATACTTTCTCATGCTCTGTTCTCCTTCTTCATATGTTCCCAGGTTATCGGAGGTAGTTAGGAAAGGTAAGCCAAACATCATTTCCTAAGGTGAGACCCCTATGTCTTCCCTAGGTTTGGTTCTAATCCTCATCAAAGCTAGCGGGAGACATTTCAGCCAATTCATCTTTGTTTCTTCGGTTACTTTAGTGAGGACTACTTTCAGGGTTTGATTCATTCTTTCCACTCTGCCTGAACTCTGTGGTCTCCATGGGGTATGTAGTTTCCAAGTTATATTTAGGGCTTTAGTTATTTGATGTAAAACTTGGGCGGTGAAGTGTGGACCCCTGTCTGAATCGATGGTATGCACCATCCCATATCTGGGTATCACCTGTTCCAGTAGGATCTTACTGACTACCTCTGCTGTTGCTTTTGTTGTTGGATATGCCTCAACCCAATCAGTTAGGTGGTCAATTATGACTATTAGGTATTTGAACTTTTGCACTTGTGGAAATTCAGTGAAGTGAATTTAGATGTTTTGGAAAGGCCTTCTTGCCAATTTTCTTCCCCCTCAGGGCATCTTCTGCATTATTTTTCTATTTACCCATTGACAAATCATGTAATCTCTGGTTATTGTTTTTGCAATTTCAGAAATTCCAATGCATACATATATCCGACTAAAGTGGTCGCAAAGAGCTTGGATTCCCCAGTGGGTTGAGGCATGCAAGTTCTCTAATACTTTTCTAGCTAAGGCTTTATTCAAAACCTGTCTTCCATCCGACATCCTCCATTCTCCTTTTTCATTTTGCACTGCACCCTGTTTTTGTAATTCTTCTTGTTCTTTTTCACTGAAAATCAGAACTTCTCCTTCACCATCTTTCTCTCCCAGATCTACCACATAAAGAATCTTTTCACTGTCTTCCAAAGCTGCTTTCTTAGCTATCTGATCTGCCAGGTTGTTTCCTCTGACCTCCCTTGTATCTCTCTTCTGATGTCCCTTCACATGGACCACTGCTATTTCTGCTGGACCTTCAAGAGTTCCAACACTTCTTTAATCAAGTTTTCATGGATTAACGTTTTCCCTTTTGAATTTACAAATCCCCTTTCTGTCCAGATCTTGCCAAATCTGTGTACAACCCCATATGCATATTTGGAATCAGTGTAGATGGTCCCTCTTCTATGGCCCAGCCATTGTAATCCTCTAAATAATGCATATAACTCACAACATTGGGCTGACCACTTTGTCGGGAGCTTTCCTTTTTCTATTACAGTCATGTTTTTTCCATCAATTACTGCANAGTGCTCCAGTTCTTCCTCTGGGTCCCCATATAAAAATTGGGCCAGGTTTTGTATTCGCGTGGTGGTCAATTCCAAATTCTCACTATTATTTAAAATCAACTCGTATTTCAGGAGCCTACTATCTGTAATCCATTGCGTTGCACTTTTACTTAACATGGATTTTAAATCATGTGGGGTGTACACTTTTATTTTATTTCGAAAAGTTGGCTTGTATCCTTCTTCCACCAGAACCACAGTGGCAGCCACTGCCTGAAGGCAAGTTGGCCACCCCCTCACTACCGGGCCCAGCAGCTTAGATGTATATGTGATAGGCTTTCTCACTCCGCACCAATCCTGTGCCAATACCCCATACGCCACCCCTTCTTCACCATTAACAAACAATTTAAACAGTCTGTCTATATCAGGGAGGCTTAATACTGGAGCAGTCATCAGTTTTTCCTTTAATTCTTTGAATTTTTCTTCATCATTTTCATCCCAATTTAGAGGCTCTTCTTCAACTAATTTATCATACAGGAACTTAACTAATTTAGTGTGTCCATCTATCCATAACTTACAATATCCAATCAGTCCTAATATTTTCCTCACATCAGTTTTTGTCTTTGGGGCTGGTAATTATAATATTCCTTGTATTTGACTCCAATCCAGTTTCTTATAACCTTGTCCAATTAAATGACTCAAATATTTTACTTCAGGTTCTACAAACTGTAATTTCGTTTTTGACACTTTCAGATCTTTTTCACCCAGGAAATTTAGTAATTTAACTGTTGTTTCTTGGACTTCCTCTTTTAATTTTCCATATACCAATAAGTCCTCCACATATTGTAGAATTTGGACATCCCCAGTTGGTGTAAATTGGTGCAGGACTTCCTCTAGGGCTTGGCCGAACAAATTTGGAGATCCTGTGAAGCCTTGGGGTAACTGAGTCCACTGCAGTTGTTGCTTTCTTCCTGTGTTCTCATCATGCCACTCAAAGGCAAACCACCCCCGACTTTCCTCTTCCAGTGGGCAGGCCCAAAAAGCATCTTTCAAATCAATTACGCTGAATCATGCATGTCTTGATGGCACTTAATAGGGTATATGGATTGGTCACAATGGGATATCTCGTGATGGTTTGTTTATTCACCTCTCTTAGATCTTGCACCAATTTATATGTACCATCAGGCTCTTTAACCAGTAATATCGAGGTGTTATGTGGAGACATGCATTCTTCCAAAATTCTGTCCTTGATTAAATCTTGAATTATTGGTGTTAAGCCTTGTCTTCCTTCTGCTGAAATGGGATAGTGTTTGACTGATGGGTGTCTCACAAATTTTCCAATATGGCGCTAGCCAGCCGCCACTAAAGACTCCTCCGTAGGATAATGAAATGGTGGAACTAGGAAAGTTTCCTCTCAGGGCCACAAAATGGCAGTGCTGCACTGCAGATAAATTTCAAGATGGTGTCACCCTTCCAATGCTGCTCACTCAGTTCAAAGCCCTCCGATGTAAAGCACCGACCACCTCTTCAGTAGCCCTGGGGCTTAACAATTCCCTATACACGAAACAAAAATACCCACTCTAAGCACCATACAGACACCTATACATGAGACGAAAATACTAACTCGAAGCACCACACCGACAAACTCACTCTCCCTAACAAACACAGATCAATCCCAATATGATAATCTCAGAAACCAACAACTACACACACACTAACCGGACTCCACTTTCGCACACCAATCCTCCTGATAGGTGGTCTGGGGACTATTGGGTTCGCCTCACCCCAGAACCTCACCTATCAGGCTTCCTGCAATCACGTAATCAAATAAATTCACAAAATAGTACAAAATAATAGATGACGATTTCAGAAATCCTTGAGTTACACCAATACTACTAACAGAATCCGCCCAAGTAGTCTTGGGCTCCAACTTAGAAGGGTAAACAACAAAAAGAACTTCCTGTTAACAGATATTCCAAACTCCCCTTGACGCGGTGCTCCTATCCCTTGTGAGGGTTTAGCCCAGCCCGGCAGCTCCTGGGATAGGAGTGCGTCTATCCACGGGTCCGCGGCGACCAGCCTCGCTGGAATGCGGTGACCCTTTCGGGGCAGGAGGGGGCTTCCTCAAGGGTAGGGTGGGAGGTCGAATCCAATGCGCCGTGAGCAGGAGCAAAGAACTGAGGAGACTCTTCCTTGAGGGGTAGGAACAGGCTTTATTCCCAGGGCGATCCCTCAAGAAAGGGCGAGGACAATGGGGTGCAGCCCCTTTTATCCGGGGGCGGATAAAGGGGTGTCACCTACGCACTGTCCAATCCGGTAAGCTCAGGGGTGGAGCAAAGGGGTGGGTTCCAGAGGACCGGGGACCAATGGGGACAAACTGGCTTGATGGGCAAGGGAATTGTCCATTGGGGCTTCGAGGTTTAGGGGATTTCCAAGGGGGAGGATGGCCGTTGGAAGGGGATTTCCAAAAGGGGTGGATAACAGTTAGGGCAGATTGACAGGACTGAGGGGCTGGGCTGGGGAGAATGACACAGGGGTTTCTAGAACGGGGGAGGAGGACCACATCAAACTTGGACAGGGGGAGGTTCCGAGGGAGGGCCACGGGGAGGAGCAACAGGGAGCAAACCAACGATGCACCAACTGAGGGGAGAGAGAACAAGGGAAACATTCCAATAGGGGATGGGGTACATCTAACATATGTAACTTAAACGAACATACATTAAACATTTCGGAACAAAGCCAAAAGGAGTCCAGAGCTCATTGGTGATGCTGGTTTGCGCACCGCCACACTCCCCTAACCTGGCAGGTTCTACTCTCCCTCTCACTTCTAGTAAGCGAGGGGCTCTCTCACAGCCAGCAGCTTCTGCCTTCCCTGGCTTGTCACCGTTGCTGTGAGGCAAGGTTCCCTTACTATGACCTCTGGATCCTACTTCCCCCTTGGGTTAGGAACCTCCTCTTCCCCTGCCCGAAAAGAGGCACTCTCCCACCCAGTGGTCTCCCTGACTCGAAGATCTCCGGGTAGGAGTGTTTCCATCTAACCCTAAGGATCCTAATTCCCCAGGCACAAAATCACTCCCAGTCTGCCCTAAGGAACCCCCTCCAGGCGGTTTCAGCCAATGCGTCGTTGTCCACCCTACAAATCCCCTTTTAGATTACTTTGGGGGCGTACTTGCTCCACTGGCTCTGCAAGAACTTTACTCCCCCTTCCCTTGGGATTTCTAACTCAGGCGTCCACACCTATTGCCAAAACCACCCCTTGGAGCCTCCTTCCTCAGGAGGACGGGAGCCTAAAAAAGCTAGAAGGGAAGTACTCCCCTGTCTACCACTTTTAGGGGTCCCTAGGGGTACACACACACACTCGTCTTCAGTCGCAAATCCACACTTGCTCCGGGGGTCTGCTTACGCAGCCCCCGTTCCACTCAGTCACCACTACACGCACACTCGTACTCCCTAATGTACTCGCCCCACTCCTGGTGCCTGCCTGTGCACTGGGAGTCCTGCTCCCTCTCAGAGGGTCTCCTCCCTCTGGTTGTCACGCTCTCAGCTGTTCTTCGAGAAAGCCAGCTGCCTTTTCATGATCCCAATGTAGTCCAAAGTCCAGGACGGAAAAAAAATCTTCCAGACACATCTTCCCGGACTCATCCTACCCTGGGACTGCCTCTGGGCGTGGCTTATCCCAGACGAGTCCCCAAAAATTGTAATAAACGAGGCTGTGATCTTTAAAAAGGAAGGATTCACTCATTTATTTTAAAAACAGCGAGAGCCGAAGCCCCAGAGTAGCCCAGGCTCCACTCGACAAGCCAGAGTTCCAAAGAAACAACACTAGGTACATTTCTTCAGATGGAAGCTCCTCAGGAGAACCCAGGACAGAGCCCCGGCACAGTCTTTATACCCTCTGGGGGTCTGTCATTGGTCTCTTCAAGTCCCCCCTCTAGTGGCTCATTTCTAGGGGTGCGATTGGCTTGCTGTCCAGTCCATTTAAAGTGCGTCGAATGATTGGTCATATGTCCAGTGATTGATCCGCTCTCCTGGCCAATGGTCTTCCAAGTTGTTGATATCATTTTAAATTGCATCACCCTATTGAATATTCTGGAAAGTTCTCCGTCTTTCCACTAGTCCACTATCTTCTTCCATTTACATCCCCACCTAGTGGTTACAGTGTAACATTACAATTGTATAAGTATGCAATGGAAATCCCCTCTAATTAACTTATTAACTCATCAATTAGTCATTACATTCAGAACATTAATTTCATGTATAACAAACTTCAACATTACATTTGGAACATCAATTTCATTTATAACACTTGCAAAGAACTATTTAAACTTATAATCAAAACTTATAAGTAGTAATTATTTCAACATCAGGAGAGATCCAGTTAAACACATCATTATTAGTAACTTTTAACATAACTGCCAATTGACAAACTGACAATTAAAAGGTAAAAATCATAAACAACATCAGTACATTCAGAACATCCAAACCACTTCTCAAGAGAGAACAACAAGTCAACAACAATCATCAACTCTCTACAATAATTCAAACAACTGTTCTTAATTATTTTAAACCATTTAACTTACACAACTTAAATAATTAACTATGCAAAAGCCAATTAATTTCATTTCATAAATGACAGCCTGCAGGACCACAGTGAATCTGACTCATGAGCCCAGGACACCAATTCCCTGGTGTGCTGGTTTCTTGCGATGCCTCACTTTCATGAAGAAAGACTGGGACTCTGTCACTTCTTCCCACCTGGAAGATCTCCTTCTTCACAATTTTATATTCCAGTTCTTTAGAAACTGACCAGGAAATACCCAGGTGTACTTTGTCTCAATCTTTACCCCCTGAACCAAAAGTTAAGTCAAATCCCAAAACAACTATTAAATAGCCATGCAAAACCTGCACTTGCCTCACTCGCACAAGCAAAACACCACAGCGTTCTTCCTGGGCTTTGCTACAGAAGTGGTTTCCCTACAGTGAAGCTGGATGCCAGGAGAATTTACTGCTTCAACTGTTCTGTTTTGAAGAAATGCTTTGAGGCAAACTGCCCTCAAAACTATTTACTTACACTTTATCTATACTGCAGTTAAATTAGTGCACAAAACAGTACCCATGGAGAAATTCCTGATTTAGCTCTGAAATAGCTATTATTGATACTAGTCTTACCTTAAATGCTTAGAACTTAGGAGGGCAGATTTTGACAAAATTCTCTGCCTCAATAAATCTCCTCTAAACTTCTAGATCAATTCCCATTATCTTAAAGGAAGAAAGACATTATTCATTTTGAACTCGCCATTCAGGAACTGATCCAAACATCTACTTTACTTTCCTGCTTGCAACAGCAAGAAACAGTGAACATGCCAAAAGACTGCAAGAATCTCAAACAAAGAAAGCATTATATACTGCATGAATCTCATTTTAATTTCTCAGACTGGTTTAAACTCAGAAATGTGGAGCTTGATTTATCTGACAGTTGTCTCCAGGTATGATTATCCCAAGTAAGTTATTACTCCTGTATATACTCATTACTTTGAAGCAAAATTATACTTTTCAATATAGCCATATATGCACATCAGTTTCTTGTGTCAGCATATTTCAGTGCTTAAAGGGAGAGTACAAAGAGAGCAGAGTTATGATACAGACTGAACAGCTATCTGATGCCACAATATAAAGTAAGTGTTTTCAGAGAGAATAGATTCCTTGGATTAGAAGATGAGGAACAAAAGCCAAACCCAATGTTCCTACCTTGAGGAAAACTTCACAAGTAATTTAATATTAATCACACAATCATCAAGGTGGATGCTTTAAAGATCATCCAGCCCACCCAACTGCCCAGCACTATTTTAGAATGCATGCTGTAAAAAGGTGGAATGGAGGAGCCACATTAACTAGTTCAGAAAATGTTTTAATATGAATAATTGTTTATGCATATGTGTTTGGCTGATGTTATACCTAGAGTATATAAGGAGGGGTCGCTATTGTTAGTTGAGGAGTCTCTATCTGTGCCTATGCACCCAGCGGTTACTTTTGCTTTGTTGACTTTGTCCTTTATTAAATCTTTTAAATTTTAATTGAGGAGTGGACTCACTTTCTCACAAGGATCAAGCCCCCCTCATAATGACTACAGAGGTACTGTTCACAGCTACAGAGGTTAGCTAAACTGAAACAGGAATTCATTTGCCACCTCTGCGAAACCAAAACTATATTATGTGTAGGTTGTCTCTTTAAGTGCTGGAGACCAGATCTTCCCCAGTGAGAAGGAAGCAGAGGGTTACTGGAGTCTTGGTGTTTTCCTCACCACTGGAAACTTCTGAGCACTGTGGTTTCTGACCCAGAGGGCTGCATATCTGGTGGTCTAAATCCCTGGAAAGAGGCGATCTCCTCTCTGTAGAAGAGACTACTGACCAGCTACTAGAGACCGTCCACCAAGCAGCCTGTCTGCAAGTAATGTGCAACTGCAAACTAGTCCCTTTCCAAGAACCCCCATAATGCTTACAGTAGATGCTGAGAGAATGACTCTAATCTGTGGGCTTCCTGACTCTCTAAAACCAGTCAGTATTCAATTGCAGGGAAGGATGCAGACTCCAGTCCCCTTAGAAAAGGTTGCTGCTGCATTGGAAGGTACCACCTCTTCCCCTGCAGGGGATGCCCTGGCTTGGGAAGGTGTAGACGTGGGGGCACATCGTCCAAGAATTAATTAATTTTGGGTGAAAATATGGATCAGTAAAAGCCGCTGTGAGCAAACAGGAAACCCATGGGGTGAGGCATACCCATCTCAGTCCGAGGCTATCACCCAGAATTCCCCCTGATCCAACCAAGGGAGATGGAATCACCTGCTCAGCAGACAGGCTATCCTGGGCACAGGGCTGGTGGAAGGGAATCCTGGAAAGGGTGATGGATGGCCTCTCCATGGACCTGCTGGAAACGGTGGTAACAGAATGGCTGGACAAAACATCCGAGAAGTGTAATGGGAGCCCTAGCGCACCTCCTGATTGCCCTGGGTGGGGAAGAGCATGTGCCAGTAAAACCAAAGCAGGTAAACTAAAAGTCCTGTTTCCCTTAGGTTGGCAGGGGAACGGAGGCTTGGATGTATGTTAGGCTACTCACTGATAATGGCCTCAGAAACATTTTATTAACAGCAGCTGCCACACCTAAAAAACACTGACACTGGGGCTCAGAAATCAGTTCTGACTAAGAAAGATGCTGCCACTGGTGGAGTTGTCCCATCTAAATGGCCCTGGTGCAGTCAGTCTAATTCTGCCAGGGGAGGAAACAAGTGTCACGGTTACCCTGGCAATAGGGGATTTTCCCCTAAGCTTACTGGGACTGGGTGTTTTGAAGGGGAGGGCGTGGTGTGACAACCTGGGGTGACAGTAGTTCTTTGGATTCACTAACCACCAAATCAGATTGCTGTAGATGGCCCCAAATCTTCCCCCTTCAAAATGCACAAACATTAAGCCATATCCATTGCCTTTGGGAGCCCGAGAGGGAATTACTCCAGTCCTGGAGGATTTGGAAAAACAAGAAATTGTTATTCCTGTTCATTTACCATTCAACTCCCTGGTGTGGCCAGTGAGATAACCAAAGAGCAAATGGAGACTGACTGTAGAGTATCACTGCCTCAATGTCAACACGGAGCGTTTGACAACAGCTGTACCTAACATTGCTAGGCTCACAGCCACCATCCAGGAGCAGACACATAGGCTCATGGCAACTATGGATATTAAAGACATGTTTTTTATGGTGGCTTTGCAGCCAGGGGATCAAGACTGCTTTGCCTTTATGTGTTTTCGGGCAGCAACATCCATTTACTAGGCTTCCTCAGGAGTACAAGCATTCCCCTACATTGGTTCCCCGTGCTCTGGCAAAAGAATTGGAAAAAATACCAGTAAGAGAGACAGTTAAAGTTTATCAATATACTGATAATATACTTATTGGAGAGAACGAGAAGAAGGAGTCTGAGACTACTCAAAATGATGTTATCACTCACCTGGAAGGTTTAGGGTTAGAGGTCCCTCCAGAGAAAATCCAGACTCCCTCAGAAGAAGTAAATTTTCTAGGAATTTGGTGGAAAGGAGGAATGACATGCATTCCCAAAGATACCCTTTCCAATTTGGAACAAGTTAAAATGCCGGAGACAAAGAAGGAATTGCAGCAAGCCCTGGGAATGCTTGTATTCTGGAGAAAGCATATTCCAGATTTTTCCATTATTGCCTATCCCCTTTTTTCAATTTGTTATGTAAAGGCAAACGCTGGGAATGGACTCCTCTACATGAAGAAGCCCTACAGCTGTTAGTGTTAGAAGCTGCAAACCACCAAGCATTGGGTCCTATACATCCTTCTGACTCTACATAAATTAAATGGGGGTTTGCTCAATGTGGTTTATCAGTGCACCTGTGGCAGAAAGGACCAGAGGGGCCTTCCTAACCCTTAGGATTCTACTCAAGGAGCTTTAAGGATGCAGAGAAGAGGTACACCATGTGGGAGCCCATTTATGGTCAGCCTGGCCCTGCGAGAAACGGAGCACACCATATGGCACCAATCCATTGTACTGAGGGGACCCTTCAAAGCCAGTTCTAGCAGAGACACCTCCCCGATGGGGTGGCACAGAGAGCTTCGGTAAGGAAATTGAATATACAAATAGAATACTACTGTGACATTTCTAAGGTAACAGAAGGGACAACCAAATTACTACACATTCAGGAAAGGTGCACCTTAGGTCAGGAGGGTGACACACCTCTCTCTCCCACAGTAAAAGCTGCACCACCATTCTCCCCACACTTGCGAAATGCATGTGCAGGAGGGCAAACTCTACTACACTTAGGAGAAGAACGAGGATTATGGGAGGCTTGGCAAGTCAATTATATTGGACTTTTTAAGAGATCAGAAGGAAAACAACACGTGTTCCTGGAGGTGGAAATAATTTCAGGACTCACCCAAGCCAGGGCTTTTTTCCGAGCCACAGTGTTAAGGCCCTGAAGTTCACTCCTATTGGTTGTCGAAAAGTTAACACCCCTTACTCCTCCCTGCTTTAAAAGGTTGTGTCACTCTTTCCCTGTGGGCTTTTTGCTTGGCTCCCCTCTCGGAAGTAAACCTAGAGTTTTGCCACGAAAAGTCTCCTCTCGCATCTTTTGCTTCTGCCTTCGGCGCAATAAGAGAACCTTCACACAGCCTTTAAGGGATCAGGGCCTGAGAGCCTGCTCACTCCGAAAGCCGCATTTCTCCAGAGAGGGAGAATTTCACCAGGAGAACGCTGACAGTTGGAGGTATCCGACACAGCCAGTTTCCCTGAGCTGCCCGGCGATCCCGGAAACCCTGAACTGTGCTGCGTCAGACATCGACTGACAGTGTTAAATATGTAAGGCTGTCGGTATCTCTGTTCAGCCAACTGAAGTTCACGTTGTTTGAACTCTTTTCTCTCTTTTCCTGCTTTTCCCCTCTATATTGTTACCACCAGATAACCATGGCATGGCGGGAGAAGCCAATTTAGTTTTGATTTAGCCAATTTAGTTTTGATTTGTCTCAACCGTGGTTGTCAGAGGCATGTGGAGGGAGGGAGTGCACACATGCTGCTTGAAGGAGGCAGCCAGGTGTGGGGGAAGCCTCGTCTCTGGAGAGACTTCACCTGGCAATACCTGCAACACCTCACATGAGGCAGTCAGTAGGAGGTGCTGTAGAGCCGCTCCTCTGATCAGATGGCAAAAGGTCTCCACCAATGGCAGCAGAGGAAGGCTGGATCAGTGGTTTCCTGTCAGCAGGCGGATTTTGGGAGAGGCCAGGAGGTATAAAAACTAACTGTGTCACATGCTTTGCTGTTTGCTGGGGCTCAATCACTCCCTCTTTTGCCCTGACCCCAGGCTGCCTTTTGTCTCTCGTGCCCTCGCTGGCTCTTGCTCACCCTCCTGCCTGTCCTGCCTTCGTGTGTCCCTGACTGCCACCCTGCTGCTTCGCGCCTGCATCCCTGCAGGCCGATCCAGCACGCCCTGCCACCCCGATCCAGCCCATTGCTGTGATCCTTGCTCCAACCCTGTCCAGGATCCTGGACTTCCAGTCCAAACACCCACTCAACACGTGTCCCTTCAACCATTGCTGCAGGAGCTGCGCCTGTGAAGCTGTACCTCTCCAAGAGCTGTGCAGGCTTGTTTAGTAGGCAGCTAGCATGCTGCATTACCTCAGCTTGGGGGCAAGCTGGGGAATGCATAAAAAATCCTAAAGTTCTATTGTTGAAAAGTTTTCTTGTTCTGTTATGTTCTAGTTTAAGCTGTTCTATTAAGTTGTGTTTAAGCCTGCTTCTTAGCTATGAGTTGTTGCCTTGTACCCCACTTGCTATGGTTACCCCTTCCCCTAAATTTTGTTCCTCTCCCTGAATTGGCCATGCCCATTCCCCCGCCTCCCAGGTGGAGACTTCTTGTCCCTCTCCCCCAATTCCCCCAACCCCTGGGCACAGAGTCCCTATCAATCCCTCCAAGGCACACCTTTTCCTCTGGAAAGTTCACTGGTGATAACTCCCTCTTTTCCTCTCTGTCTCCTCTCTCTTTCTTTCTCTCTCTCTCTGTTTCTCTCTACTTCCTCACCCCCATTCCTTTTCCATTTGCCTGCCTTCCTTTCTGTCTCTTCTGCCCTCTTTTCATATGGGCAACTTCTTTTTATTTTGTTGTTACCAGTAAACAGTTCTCAAGTACAAGGTTTGCCTCGTTTGGCTTAATTTCATTTCTGACCCTCTAATTCTGAAAGACCTCTTTGCAGTTTCCCTCAGTGGAACACAACACTTGCCAGAATGCTGTCAGAAAAAAAGAGTACCAAAGAATGGCACTGGCAATTGTGTTTTTTATGCAGCCTCCATACGGGGCTTTTGACAGGGATTTCTGGGGAGCAAGACCAGAATGTGTCTGCATTCCTATTCACAGTGCTGCCTTCCAAAATACATCCACACTTCTCTATTGTGCTTCTTCCATGCCTGTGTAGAATGAGGAAATGCAGCAGAAAGAAGGTCCAGGAATTCAGAAGCAACAGGAATACATTAAGGAGCACTGGAAGAGGGGCAAGGCCCAATGGTGATCTGAGTTCACAGACTCCATTTTTTATGATGTCACAGAGCCTCGTTTGATGTGAGGTGCCAGAGCCCCTCTGTGCTCTTCAGTGCTCACTCTGGGCAACAGTGCAGCAGCAGCTGCAGCAGCAGGAGCAGGAGCAGCAGAATGTTGCGAGCAGGGGGGGTCACAGTCCTCACCCACTACCTCCTGCTCCTCTTTCTCTTGGCCGTGCAAGCCCAGAATGCCCACAGTGCTCCAATACGTGGCCAGGGAGCAGGTAGGCACGCAGGGGCCAGCACCCAGGTCCAGGTGGCGGCAGTGGGGCCAGGGCTAGGGCTGGCGGAGCCAGGAAGCTACCATGGTGTGGGCACTGGGGCAGAGACACCAGGGGAGGTGTGAGGGGCTGGAGCTGCTTCCGGGTGCGGCCTGGAGAGAGTGTCCTAAGGAGCACAGAGGTGGGGAGCGGCAGTAGAGGGCCAGAACCTTGGCTCTGAGTTATTGGTTATCCATCACTCAGCACTGGTTATCCATCACTCAGCACTGGTTATCCAGCCTTCTGGCCACGCTCCAGGGCTGACTCACGCACAGGTCGTGTGGGCAGGCCATGGCTTTTTCCTTCCTGTGAGAGCTGCCAGCTCAGTGTCCCAAGGGCAGCCAGACCCCCCTGCAGCTAATAGAGACCTGTCAATGTGTGCCCTGTCAGTACCTTCCACATCCTGGTCTTGGGGTGTGACCATGAGAGCAGTGCATGTGATGGTAACATCTTATGGGTGTTCACTTGTAGTTGAGGCCAGAGAGAGTTCTCCTCCAGCTTCACAAGCAGATTCCATGCTGATTCCAAGCTGGTATCGTAAACGTGAGTAGTGTATTTGTATTTGACTTCATTGAATAAACATTTCTTTTCCTGGTTCTCTTCATGAGAAATGTACTTTCATATGATAATGTCTTTTTGTAAATCTAAAATAGGGAAAGATTTCCAGAAGACANCTTCCAGGGAATAAACCTTGGAATATCACCCAAGGGCTCCCCTCCCGCCTCTTTATTTCCGGTGTGAGCGTGCAACACTCCCCCTGAAGCGGGGACAAGTGCCGGGGATGTCGCCTGCAGGCGTGGTCGCCTTGGGCAGCAAGTGCTGCGCCCGCAGGGTGTGACCATGAGAGCAGTGCATGTAACTGATAGTAACTTCTCCTGGGTGTTTGACTGTGTGGGAAATGAGTTAAGTGCTCCAATTAAGAAGGAGTTAAGAAGTTGAATAAGGTGTTGATGACCTGTTTGTTGTTGTTCTTGTTTCTTAGATTTGCCTGTTGGCTTGTTGATAAAGTTTTAATTGCGATCGAGTGTACGGAGAATTTTCTCATTTAACCATTGGGTGGTGCAAGTGGAGAGATTCCTTTCCCAGAGACTGCTAAAAACTTCCATCCTGAACCTTACATCATGGATTTACACTGTCTACATCACCAGCACTGATGAGGATTGGACCAAGACTCTAATCAATCAGACCTTCCCCTGGACAAATAATTGGTCAGGAACGCACCGTCCTAAGGAGCCAATCAGAAAAGACTTTAACGAGCCAAAGTGATTAGTGTGTTTTTGATCCCATCAGAGACTATAAAAAGGCTCCCCAAGGGCAGAACACGGTCTTCCACCTGTGACTCTGTAGGGGAACACCCAGCACGTGCGAGCTGCCCTTTTGTGTTCTGCCTTACTGCAACAGTTTGGCTACTCCTGCTGTGGCTCTCTGTTGTTGTTAATAAATTCATCAATGTTAATTACGACTTGGTCCGGTCATCGTCCACAACTGTAGTTGTGGACGGAGAGAGTGCTCTTTCAGCTCCTGAACTAGAACCAGATTCCATGGTTGTGGTAGTGTAAAAATGTGGTAGTGTAAAAATGATTCCAAGCTCTTTAGATCTGGTTTATGGAGTTGTGCATTTTTCCTTTGTTGTGATTATTATGTTAATCTTTGGCTGTATTTTTGGTACGTTCCTAGTCCCCCCTTTTCCTAAAGGAATGTTAATGTTCCTTCCCAACCTCATGTCAGTCCTGCGTAGATCCATCCCTTTAGTTTCCTTTTTTGGTTATCCCCCGCCCCTTGTTTCAGTACCTTCCCTATCCATCACCCAAACCCCTCCCTGGAACCATGTCAATCACCTCCTAATGCTAGCCCTCCCTTTGGAAGATTCCACCTCCCCTGACACCCCACTTGCCTTCCCTAAATGCCTATCCCTCCCTAATATTCCCCTATTGGCCCTCAGTTTCAAAGTCCCTCCCCAAGTTCCACCTGATTGGTTCCTGCAGTGTACCTTCCCCCAAATCCTCCTCCCCTTAAAAGGCCCTGTCACCCCAGAATCTGTGCCCTGTTTTCCTGCCCCCATTGAGAAATGAAAACTTTGATGACTGCAGAGATGGGTCTGTTCCTTATTCCTCGCCTTGCTCTTCAACACGCCGTATCAACTGGCTGCCCAGCTGTGAGAGCAGGTGCCTCCCTGCTTGACACTGCCACTCTGGCTCAGGGGAGCTTCAGGGCAACCCCCTAACTAGTCACGAGCAGTAGTCGCCCAGCTGGACAGCAAGGGCTGTCGACCCTTGAGTGGACTGCACCCTGACACATGCTGATTCCAAGCTGGTATCTCAAGTGTGAGTAGTCGGTCTCTACTGCCTTCTCAAGAATGAGCACTCCTTTTTCCCAGTGTTATGTATGCGAAGCTTAACATACGTTAATATGTTCATTGGTTAACATATTGTATAAATATAACATAGGGAAGGATTCTGACAAGCCCCTTGAAGAAGCCCCTGAAGGATTCCCTGAAGTCCCACAGGATTACCTGACAGCCTTGTAGGGAGGCCCATCGGGTTAGGGTATCCCACTCTGTTAACCTGGGACCTGGGAAGCTGAGCTTTTGGTTTCTAGAGGGATGTGCCATATCCTACGCAGCCAGAAGGGCTCAGTCAGGGCCTTGCTGCAGGGACTCTCCATTTCACACCTCCTGCAGTGAGCCACAGAGATGGTCCAGTGACGCAGCGCAGTCCTCTGGGTTGGGGTTCTCCCGGCTGCTCAAAGGATGACTGGCTGCGCCGGAATATTCCGACCGCCAGAACCTGAGGGCAGCAGCTTCCCAAGTTTGAGAACATTCCCAGCCACCGGGATCCACAGACTGCCAGGCTTAGATTCCCAAAGGCTGCAGGAAGATGTATCAGCGCGCCGAGGACGGAAGCAAAGAATGAGAGAGTGGACTCCTTGCAGAAAAGGTTCTCAGAGGTTTATTCCGAAAGGGAGCT
>VZTN01033988.1:0-14959 GCA_013400515.1 Erpornis zantholeuca
TGGCCCGGTTTAGGGCAATTCACATACAGATTAGTCTAAGAACTGTATAATCACAAGATTAATAGCCTGAACCTATGGGTGGGTTTTGTACAACTTGAAGA
The DNA here is from genome assembly GCA_013400515.1 of Erpornis zantholeuca. NCBI lineage: Eukaryota > Metazoa > Chordata > Aves > Passeriformes > Timaliidae > Erpornis > Erpornis zantholeuca. The sequence goes on from VZTN01033988.1 coordinate 102, forward strand.
AAAAAAGTAATTGAATCAAGTGAAAATCCTCAAAATACGACATAAAAATAAAATCCTTTCAATAGAAATGCTGCTTTATCTTATTTTAAGTATAGAATTCTCTACAGAAACCAAGTTATTGGTCCAGTTTTTGGGGGTTTTCTTTGTTTTATTCCTTTTTTTTTTCTTTTTTTTTTTTTATAATGAAGTATAAACACCCACAAAATTTGTGCTTCTGCTTTTAGACAGGCCATCTTTTCCTGCCACTTACTAACAGGTTTCCTACCAAATATTCTTCTAATTTTTTTTCCAGGGAAACTGTTAGAAGTAAACCAAGCTGAGAGCAGAGAGGTTTATACACAGAGGGACAAAGCCGTGTAGGAGTCTGGAGTGGACAGAGAGATGACCAGAAAAGAGCATGGTCAAATTCTGCAGCTGAACTGGCCATTAGAACAAGTAGGTAACCCTGGGCGTTGTCTTTTTACTGCAAGAGAAATTCCTGGGTTTCAATGTTCCTTTTGTCAGTCCCTAGTGTAAGAAACTAGCCCCGACATTGCTCAATTAGAATGTTAAAGGAGTCAACACCAGACTGATTATCCCAATTGTCTGTCCTTATCTGCCTAGCCTCTGCTAATCATCCCCTTTNTTGCCACGGCTCCTGCCACGGCTCCTGCTACTGCCGCTGCTACTGCCGCTGCTACTGCCGCTGCTACTGCCGCTGCTACTGCCGCTGCTACTGCCGCTGCTACTGCCGCTGCTGCTGCCGCTGCTGCTGCCGCTGCTGCTCTGGCGACTGCTGCTCTGGCTGTTCCTGCTCTGGCTGTTCCTGCTCTGGCTGTTCCTGCTCCTGCTGCTGCTGCTGCTGCTCTGACTGCTGCTGCCGCCGCGAACTCCGGATTAACAGTGGGAGCTACGACAACAGGAACGAGAGCGGTCGGCCCCCTGCTGAGCTGAATTATTTAATAAAGAGCTGAATATTAATAAAGGCTTTGGCCCTGCTCTTTTCAGAAACAATGACACAGTACAAGCCAAGACAGGTAAGAATGTGAGCTATTTAAATATTCAGTTTGCTAGCTCTAGGTCACGTCTTTCAGAAAGGAATCCTCTCTATGCTCCTGCAACTTTACCAGCAACATATTCAGGGTCCTTATCTCCTCCCCTAGCTCCTAATCTATTAGGGACAAAGCCGGCTTGTATGTGTTTGTTTTGTATTTTGCTGCTTTTTGCTTTATGCTAAATGCAGAGGGAGGAGGAGAATATCAAAGAAAAAAGAGAATGAAGCACTGACAGGAGTATCAGACAACCATAGAATACCTGAGTTGGAAGGGACCCACAAGCACAGTCCAAACCCTGGCCTTGCACAGGACAACCCCAAGAATCATACAGTGTGCCTGAGTACAATCTAAACAGTTTAAGGCCTTTGGAATTGTTCAGCGTTTAGCTCCCTGACTTCCTCTGAAAACTTGAAAGGCATCTTTAGTTTGTCTCTCCCTCTCTTCACCCAATAAAGTTTCATTCCTGCTAATACATCTTTCAGACACCTTCCCCATAGGTTTGGGAAAGGAGAGGTATTATCATTGCAGCTTTCAGAGGAAAGAGAATGTTGTTTTTTTTGCTAACAAGCAATTACTTCTATTTGACCAGGTAATTGCAGTGCCTATAACTGCCTTTTGCATATTATCTGTCCAAACTGTTATCTACCTGCTGGTCGCTGTCAGCCTGAACCCATTTCAGGTACCACATTAGGCACCAAGTCAATACTCATAGCTTCTTTTCCAGTGGGAAGGCCACACTATTTACCTCTGGGTTCCTGGCAGGCTACAGGAATGATCTGCAAAAATACTTCTATCCCATGCAGCCTTGGTCAACATTAAATGGGCAGATCTTCATTTTAAAGGCCCTCAGAAGAGCTCAATCTATTTTAAAATCTGATAGTCCTTTAAAAGGAGAAAATTATTTGCAACATATTTGCAGCATTTTAAACCCTCAACATCCCACTCAACTGGCAGAGACAAATCAATGCCTTTCTGAAGGCACATAGAAGAACCAGCTCCTGTCAGAATATATTTATGCGTCTCCATCTTAGAAGCAAAGCTGCAAGTTTCTACTTGACCTGTTACTAAGATTCCCTTCATATAAATGAAGTCTAGAAACAAGCCCATTTATTCAGAATCAAGATTTAGCTTGCCTTTCCAAAAGCCAACTCTTTAGCTTGGGGACAGAGGACAATTTCCTAATAATGTCTACAGCAGGTTGTCACCAAAAGGTGTGCTGCTTTTCTCTTCATGCTCTCAGTTGTCTTTCACCTGCTTGTTCAGTAGCAATGAAGCTCTGGAGCAGGTGAAGCAACTTAATGAACTGGCAAGTTTGTTCTAAGGAAGATATGGGGGAAGAATGGGGCAGAGGGGAGTAGGTTTCTTGTAAGTTAGCAGGATCATTCTTTCTGTAGTGAGTCAGTTAACTTGAAACCACATCCTAAGACACTGGGTAGTAGCTTCTACATAGTATAATCCCTGCAGCTGTTAGAAAGAGCAACACCTTGACCATATAATCCAGTCCATTTGACCCTGATCTTTAATGTCAATTTGCATTGTGATAAGGACCTGGCCAATCTCACATTTTTTTTTCAGTGGTTAGGTTTTCAGCCACACTAGTGGTCTGATACTCAGGTTTACCATATGGACCCACAAATTTTATCAGACCTAAGAGGTGAAAATGAGAAGGCCCACATATTTTAACAACTGTTTCCCTTACATTGAACTGGCAATGCAGCCTGATAGGCAATGAATTCTATCTTTAGAATCAAACTTGCTTTCTATTACTTGATTTCCTCTCTTCTCCCCTACAAAACCAAACTTGAATTATTAATATGACTGGAGTACCAGTAGATCAGCCTATCGGTGTTGTGCAATATGACCTGCATACTTTTTCCTTGTGATAATTTCAAATTCCAGAAATTAACTGACTGCAATAAGTCAAGTGTTGGGATTTCAGTCCAATAAGCAAGCCCTTAAGTGTTAGGGTTCTGCTCACAAAGCTGGTGGCAAGGCATGCAGATAGTGTGATTCCAGGCTCTGTTAATCAAAAGAAAAATCCATTCCCTCTATTTGAAAAAGCAGGCTGTTTGCAGTGTGTCAGAGACTGGAAAGATGGATGTCTCTAGATATTTTGGGATGCGTGTGTGTGGGGGAGGGGCAGGTTAGGCCTTGCCCTGGTGAGACAGTGAACTGTCCCCCACTCCCCACCCCTAGAGCCAGTATCCCAGCCCTGCAGTGGTGCCAGTCATGGAACACTGGAGGCAGAGCTCCACTCTCACCTAATCCAGCTTCTGAGTGGCTGGAAGTCCCACCTAGGGGGAGGGCCCACAAAGGCCAAGGGCTATTTAAGGCTGAGCATGAGGCCAGCACACATCTTGACCCTATCTTTCTCTTGGAGTTTCTATCTCAATACCGCTGGAACCCAGGAGTTGGTAGCTATATGCATGCTTTTCTATATATTTTCTTCCTGTCTTTCTTTCTTCTTCTAATTCCCTCTTCTTGGAACATTTTGAGTAATTTAACATTGCATGGGTTTAAAGTTTGCTAAGTTTAATGGGCCAAATTAATGCTGTGAGAAGCGTTTTCTGTTGATTGGATGTACTAAATCTTTTGCCAAAGCTCTCTCATTTTTCTAAAATTTGCCAGTAAACTTGTCTTGTTTTGACCTCTTGAGAATATCTGGTCAGTATTTCTCATGTGTGTCTAACCCAGAGTACATGAACCACTGTAAAGTCCTTTTATTGGGTCCTTACACAGTGTTAGTTAATAATTTAAAATAAAAAAAAAATCCAAAACCAACAGACCCCAGAAGGAAGCTCTGTATTCACAATCATATGGACCACAGAAGGAAAGTAATGGCATGAATGCTGTTTGAATGAATTTTTTTGAGACTAAAGACCAAACACATGAATTCACTTATCTAATTCAACTCTAAACGATGCTCTTCAGAGCAAGCACCTAGAGTAATTTTGTATATTACTGGAATATATCACTACAACTAAATTCGCTTATTCAGGATGTCAGACATTTTCTGAAGGATAATTGAGTATATTTGAACTCTTTAGTAAAAGTTCTCATATCCACGGTCATTTTTTAACAACATACTTTATGACCTTTTGGTAATAAAACTAGTTGTAGAGGTAGAAAATTATAATAGAGAACTTTAAAATTTGGTGTCTTAATGTTATTACAAGTGACTACAAGTGACAAATTTTAAAGACATAATTAAATCTTTGATTTAAAAACAAGAACAACAATTCAATTTGAAGCAGACCATTTCCAGCCCACACAAAACAGGTGTTATTTTATTACTTTTATTATAATCAGAAATGCAAAATTTTCAAGTTTAGGTATTTTTATTAAAACCACTGAAATCAGTCCAACAGTTCACAACATTTGGGCCTCCACACAAGTGATATGCGTGCAAGCAGAATGTAAAAAGGCAACCATTTAGGATAGAAATAAATAACTCTTTTTTTTCCTCAACATACTAGTTTAGCGCAAACGGTGATTTATGTAACAAAAAACCCAGGTTCTAGAGAAGAGGATGAAATGAAGCAAAGATACACAACCCCCACTCTACACATTAATACAGTACCTGGGTGCTGAATCTGTGAACATCAAAGGCACTGACTAGATCAATGGAAGACATGGAGGAAGAGCGACTATAGGGCTACCAGGGACAGACAAAGAAAAAACCAAGTAATCAGAACAAAGGCACAGCAGAGCATTCAGTACCAACTTGCAAGCACGAGATAATGAAGAAAATGAAAACAAAAGCACCATAAGAAGCAAGCACAGTGGCAAATACTGATTTCATGCACCTATGATGTATTATGCTCCCACTGTAGCCCTAAAAAAGGCAGTGTTTCAAGTAACACTAAAAGAAGTCAATTGATCTTAATGCAAAAGACTAATTTTTCTCCATCAATTAAATTAATTTTGGTGAAGGTATCTTAAAAACACCAAGGTTAGCAACTTGTTGTTTTTTTCTTTATAATCTCTAACTGACAAGCTTGATACAAATCAAGGGTATTCTAAATAGATACTGAAATCAGGATTTTTTCAGCCAAGACAGAAAACAGTCCTTTTTAAATTCCAGCTACTTCAATTAAAAATGAGTAAACCACTGAAAGTTATTCTAGAAACACCTAAAAAATTTTTAAAAAGTCTTACCTATCCACATAAAATATATACAAATACAAGTCAGCCAATTATACAGATGAGATAATGATAAATAGCTTACCTTTTGAACAAATCTATGAGTCCCCACACCAGAATATGCATCTCCAGAAGGTAAGGATATTGGCCAGTATAATCTGACCTTTTCACTTTGGGACTGCAACAAAATAATTTCAATTACTGGTAGTCAGCTGCTACTGGATGGACTATGAAAGAGTGAGGCACCTTCAATCTTTATAGTGGCTACAACTAATGCTGTCCATGACAGACATTAAGTTATCCTGCTGGAGTTCTCAGGAAGCAAATGGGCCTGGAGACTGAATTACCCATTTGTCTATACTTCAAGGTATATTTCCAGGTTAAGCAAAATAGATTGGCAGCATCACAGATGTTGCATCCATGTAGTAGTACTACAGTCACTCAAAACTTTTACCTTCTGCTAAGAGACCCCAACATAAACTGTTGGGTACTATATGTCCACTAGGAAGTCTTATCATTCTTAACCAAGTAATTTTATTCACTATATTCATAAGCCAAAAACCTTTTAAGACAAAGGAGGCACCACTTTATTATTCCCTCTCATTTTATACACTACTATATTTTCTCATATTCTATATATTTCATCACATGCATCCCTTTTTGATCCTTGTCACTGAAGTGTATTCAAGAAATTAGAGAAATAGCCAGAGCCTACAAAATTTTTAAACAAAACCAACCACTAGAATTGTCTTTCCTATTTCACATACTGCTACAGTCAAAAGAAACTTCAGAGCAATAAATAGGTTTTGAAAAATAGCTGCAGCATTAGATATTCTTATTTGCCCAGGGCATCAGTTACATATAAAGATAAGTTTTATACAGGACTTATACATTTATTTAGGAGTTATAAACCAGAGACAGTCAATTAGCTTAACACTTATACTATCCTTTTCTATGCAAGCTGTCAAGTCACTTTCTCAAAATTAGTGTTAAACAATGATATTTATCTTTATAAATATTAAATAGTGAATCCCACTTATAAGTGTCAGTCTAAAATATCTAGAGTTTCAGGACATGCACCCCAGGACTGATTAAGCCACAGAAGTCTTCCATGAAGTGCCCATCATTAACACATTTTTCAAATATCAATACCTGTTCTTCCATTTTATCCTGTCTATCAAGAGCAGCTTCAACAGCATCAAAGAATTCTTCTTCATTAATCAGACTATTAGGACCCTCCTAGAGCATAAGAAACAAAACTAGTTCAAGATTTTGGAGACATGAGAGCTCCACTTAAGTTCAATATTTGAAATAGCTATTTATGTATTATGCATATAACTGACAGAAGGAAATTTCTTCCATAGACCTTAAATATTTTCACCAATATTCATATATTAGAATTCATCTGAAAACTCTGCTTGTTAAAGGAAGTTATTTCCTCTAAGTACAATTTAGGGGTACTTAAATAAACAAGCAAAAACCCCAGGAAACTGAAGACTGAGTAAGTGTCAATATGCTTTGATGTGAGATTTAGGTTTTAATCAACAGATATCTTCTCTTGAAAATGTTTACAGTATGTAAGTAAATATATTAACATAACTGTGTATTTAGACTCCTTCCAAGTATTCCATTGCCTTAGGGTGGATTTCAGATATGTGCTCAAAGCACAAGACAAAATCCTGTGGATCACTATTGAGAATTCTTGGAAAGAACAGTTTAACAATAAACAGCAGGTACAGTTGATTCAATTATTAAAAACTTGTGTCCACTAAGTAAAATGGTAATTTAAGAAAACTAGGTTTACTGCTTTTATTGTATTGTAAAATAAACTGGTCCAGCAAATTTCAAAAATCTACTTTACATCAGGGATATCTGGGAAAAGCAGCTGGGTTCATAACCAGGTAGACAGTCCAGCTTCCTATCCATCCTTTTCTTTTACAGTGCCTCAGTGACAACAGAGAACATAAGCTCATATACCTTTTAAATATCTCAACATATTAATACTATTTCTCAGGCTATGAGTTGTAAGTAGAAACCTGCTTAACGTAAATGAAATAATTGAGTTCTTAAATTTATGCAAACTGCTTCATAGGTGCATTACTTTACATTATTGTTCAGAAGGCAGTTTAAGAGACTCAGACTGTGATTAAATAACCAAACTGAGGATAAAATTGATAAAACATGCCATTTAACAGATGAAGCAGAACCTAAAAGAATTGAATTTATTAACACATTTGAAGTGGCAGTGACAAGTTAAAAATCAATTCAAATTAAACTTCAGATTCTAGGACTGCCTCTGCAGTGAGGGCTTTCATATTTTCATTACATATCTAGACAGCTGACTAATTAAAATGTAAGAGTACACAACTTGCAAATGAGCAGTGTAAAATGTACAAGAAAAATAATTTAAAAGTCAGCAAAAATATCTGTAAGCAAAAAGCTGTAGACAAAAGCAGAATAAGGAAACCCAAGGTGAAGACAGACTTCTGTTCTCAAAACACTTAGATTCTTCATTTAGTTTCAGTTACCAAGGCAGAAAAAGAGGCCTGAACACATTGCACAGAGCTTGATTTATATACACACTTCTTTGAGAAACAAACTAATCTTCAAAAGCCTCAGCATTTTTTAAAATTTCAAAAGCAGAATTTGTACCTCATAGTCTGGCCCTCCAAAGTGGGACTTTTTCTTTAGTTCTGTCGCAGCATTTTTATATGCTTCTTCAATTCTTCTTCTTTTCTCTATTTCCTGTAAAATTACATGATCATTTAAAGCACCATGAATATATTGACTGATAATAGTCAGTATGACAATAAATGGAATGATCAGTATAGGTTTTATTCCCAAGTAACAATTGCTAAGGTGCTGATTTTCTGATTTTATTTGAATGCATGCATTATATGTGCCCTTATAGATGCATATATAATACAAAGCTTGGGGAGCTGGCTACCTTGAGCATTTCTTTAAGTCACATGGAATAAACTAGATCAGCAAGAAAAATCTGATATCTAGTTTAATCATAGCTATTCATACTTTGTTGATGGTCAGTCCCACTTCAGTGCCTGAAAAAAGTTATGGAGAATATTCTGGGAGTTATTGAAAAACACCTGAAGGACAACGCAGTCATTGATCACAGTGAGCACAGGTTCATGAGTCCTGCTTGTCAAACTTAATTTCCTTTTATGACAAGGTAACCCACCTAGTTGGTCAAGAGAAGCCAGTTGATGTAATCTTTTGGGATTTCAATAAAGCTTTTGATACTCTCTCTCACAGTATCTTTCTGGATAAAAATGTCCAGCACACAGCTGGATAAACACATCACACACTGGGTTGTACTAAGTGGGGTTACATGAGGCTGCTGACCAGTCACAAGTGGGGTTCCACAGGGCTTCATTTTAGGGCCAGTTCTCTTCAACATCTTCATAAACAACTTGAATGCAGGACTAAATTATATACTGAACAAGTTTTCAGGCAACACTAAATTGAGAGGAGCTGTCGATTCCCTCGAAGGCAGAGAAGGCTAAACTGTCCCTCTACATGATGGAGGCTGTATAGTTTTGTGAAGTAGCAGGACTCTCACTATTCATATTTGTGTTTTGCTGCCAAGTAAAACATGGTTCTGAAGCTAGTGAAGTGCAGAGGCTGGAGAAGGAAGGAGAGCAAGCTGGATTACAACAGTACTTAGACAACTTGTAAAACACTCATTGCTTTTAGCCACTGACAGATCCTGTCCTTACTATGACACCTGCACAGCACAGAGCCTGTGTAGTGAATCTGCTGATATACAAAGGACAAACTTGATGCTGCACCTTTCAATTCTTCTAGATGGTCTTTTACAACACTGGCCAGACTTACAAGAGCTTTAAAAACCTCCCAGCTAAAAAAAAAACCATGAATGTCTGCCCAATTTAATATAATTTTCCCCTCTAACCTCTCAGAGAAAACATTCTGAACTTTATCATCTTCTAATATTTATTTCTTTTTCAGAGCAGCATAAGCATCTATCCAAGAAATCCAAGAGTACACGGATCAACATCATTCTCCTCCTACATCTATTTATCAGATGACAGAGTAATTTTTTTCACTCAGGCCCATAGTTATAGAAGAGACATTTATAGAGCCGTGTTTAGTCAGTAAAACAAGGTGAAATGACAAAACAAAAGAAGCCCTACAACTGAAGTGGAATAAATAGTGTTAGCAAAGGTCTGAATAAATTCAACTGCTGTCTTTAAATTCTTGTGCAGGGTGTAGGTGTCAAGGTGTTGGTTGTGGGGGGCTGCAGGAGTGGCATATGAGGGAGGCGGCCAGGGGCTGTCCTTTGTCAAACAGGCTCCAAAACAGACCCACCACAGGAACTAGCTGAGCCCATCCACCACATGCGTGGAACCTCTGTGAAAATGTATTTAAGAGCAAAAGACAGCCCAGGGAGAGAGGAGGGGGAACAAAAAGGGAGAAACAGAGGGAATGCCAGGGCCAGAAGAGAATGATGAGAAGGAGTTCCAGGGCAGAGAATATATCCGCACTGAAGGACCCCATGCTGGAGCAGAGGGACATTTCCTGAAGGAACCATGTTCCATGGAGGACTCCCAATGAAGAGGAGTTTTCCCAGAGGACTACAGCCCTGAAAAGGATCTGTGCTGGAGCAGGGGAAAAGTGTGAGAGGAAGAAGTGGCATAGACTAAGTGTTTTGGATTGACCTCCAACCCTCTATTCCCCACCCCCCACCCCCACCACACTCCATTCCTTGGGGCTAGCAAACAGTGGTGTAGAGGAGCCTGCAGTTAGAGTGAAGTTGAGACTGGTAAATAGGGGAAGAAAGTTGTTTTAGTGTGTCTTTTTGTTTCCTACTAACTGTACCTATTTTAATCAGCAATAGATTTTCTGCCAGGACAAAAACGGATAGGTAATCCTCCTGTCTTTCTTTTGACTTGTGAGCTTTCTCATCCTATTTCTCCCCCCCACACACTCCAGTCCTGCTGGATGGGGTACTAAGTGAGCAGTTGGGTGGGCATTGGGCTGTTAGCCAAGGCTAACCCACCACAATCTTATACTATTTAATTCAATCAAAATATCTTCATCTAATAAACAAGGAATTAGAGGAATCCAAATTAAAAATGTTATTTTATATTAGAATTATAGTACTTCACCATGAATGTGCTGTAACCCCCAGAAAGTTTCACTGACAAGTGTGACAAAGTTGCATGTCTACCAAAGCAGAGAAACTTAAAATCTCCAAGTTTTTAGGAGCTTTTGTTATTTTAATTTCTGGAAAACAAAGTCCAAGTAAGCTTGTGACCCCCTTTAAAACATATTTACTTATGCTGTAGGAGTGCCTATGAGTAAGAACCAGGGAGAAGGCTCACAAGGCAGATATCCTGGTGGGAGTCTGGTATAGAACACCCAACCAGGATGAAGAGGCACATGAACTATTCTATAAGTGGCTCTCTGATGTTTCACGATCATCAGCCCTTGTTCTTGTGGGAGTTTTTTACTTGCCGGATGTCTGCTGGAAACTCATCACATCAGACGAGGCAGTCTAGGAGGTTCTTGGAATATGTGGAAGAGAACCTCCTGACAGCCCTGGTAAGTGAGCCTGATACCAAAAGGGTTAATTCAATTTTTACTGTGCCTGTGAACTTTTAGTAGAAAAACAAGGCATGCAAAAACTGCTTTCCCAGCAAGAACAGCTGGAAGATATGAAGACATCTGGCTCAAGAATGTAGTGATAGACAAAACAAGGACTGAATCTGGGAACTCGGGGTGATAATGGGTAAGTTGTAATATGCATGTAGCAACTGTATATAAGCAACATTCTTGTAAAATCATGTCTGCCAAGGGTTAGGACTATCCCCTGTGGAACCTCAGGCCTGAATAAATGATGCCCTCTTTAACACCACATTAGTGTTAAGGGGTCTTATTCCGATATTTTGGAAGATTTGGTAACAGTAATTGGCAACCCAGATGGGACCTCGACCTTTGAGCCTCTGTGGATCCATGGTTGACAGATCTCCAGCTGGCTCTGAGGGATTCTTGGGGAGAATTTCTGACTGTCCAAGGCTTGAGGCAAGACCCCTGGGTAAGTAAAGGCATAATTTAAACTATTTATCTTGGGGTTATTGACAAGGGATACAAACCCCCTCATGGGGTTACTGGTAAAGGCATTTGAGTTCCCCAGAACAGGATTTGAGTTCCTGGGTAAGCTTACCAAGGGAGGGGGGAGTTCCCTCTCCTCGGGGGTTACCTAAAAAGTATTAGCGGTTCAAGTTCCCTGGGAAAAAAGAAAAAAAACAAAAAGAAAAGGTTTAATTGGAGCCCGGCTTTGACCTTGGCTGCTTGCATTCCTTGCATTCTTCTTGAGCTCTGAGAGTGTGTTTCTGTGAGAGTTGTGTGTTAATTTGAGTTTGTTGGCATATGAACACAGAGACGCCTGTGATATAAAAATTCATTTGCCGAGATGGTGTTGACTGAGTATTTGTTGGGGTTTTGGAGTATTATTGGATGTTGCTTTATTTTTGTCTGTGTGGTCAAAATCACGTTTGTGGATGAAGTTGCATTTCTGGATCTGGAGCACCCTTTTGTGTTGGTTTTAGTGATTGCAGGCTTAGCGATCTCCCTTCTTGTTGGGGCACCCCCACCCCGGGGTGATGGGCCCTGGGTGGGACGCATAGGTTGTACGGGGTTCCCCGACCCCCTGCTCCCTGGTGACATGTACCCAAGCTCTGTACCCCATTGGCTGCTCACAGCCCCCTGCCCGGGGAACTCTGGGAGTTGCCCAAGAGTAGCCAGTCTGGCCAGACACCCAGCCATGAGGGAGCTGGGAAGAATAAAAAAACATCTATGAACATCCATAAAAATATCGTCTCCTGATTCTTCCCATGGGCAAAGCTGTTTTCCAGAGAAGGTTGCAGACACCCCCACTGCAACACCTTCTCTTCCCCCCCTTCCCCTCTTACAAATCTGGAAACCATGTTACTCCTTTCAGAGGTAATAGCTTTTGTACTTGTAATTATTGAATATGGGGGTGGTTTCCTCTAAAAAAACTAAAGTGGGGGATGATATCCCAAATTCTTCATTGAAATATATATTGAACCACTGGAAAAAGATTGGAGGAGACACACTAAGTAAACGTAGACTAATCCAATACTGTAATCAGTGGTGGCTGGTATATAAGCTAGACAACCAAGCTAAATGGCTGGGAAATGGTACTTTATATTACAACACCATTTTACAATTGATGTTGTTTTGTAGAAGAGAGGAGAAGTGGGAGTGAGGTGCCTTATGTAGATTTTTTTCTTTAATTTGAGAAACCATCCAGAATGGCAAAAGGGATGTTTGCCTGTCCCGTTACATCTCTTCATGTTAGCATTAGAAAAGGAAAGGGCAAAGGATAGGAGACTGAAGCTATGTTGTTCCTCTTGCAGTATCAGACACCGGTGTTTGAAATGCAATAGTCGATGGGAGGAGGATGATGTAGAGATGATGGTGGTACCAGATGCGGGAGATAGAGATAGAGGATTTGTCTGTCTGATACTGGGGGACCGCAAGGCGGGGCAGGCAGCCAAAAAGGAGCCAGGAGTTTATTTCAAGCTTGGTGGTGGGACGGACCTGGGATAAGCAGGAAGTGAGAAAGCAGGAAGAGGGTGAGCAGGAGATGGGTAAACAAAAGGTGATAGCTCTGCTCTGGGAGAGAGTGGGAGCTTGTTGCCTGGTGGTAAAGGTACTTTTCTCCCTGATGGATCTCGAGGCATGGGCAAGACGGGCAGACCCCTACAGGGAAGATCCAGAGAGGGTAGCTTAAGTATGTGAAACCATTCTCAAAACCCAGAACCCAGACTGGGGGGGATATCCAAGTCTTGATAGATAATATATTAGATTCCACATAAAAAGAGATGGTACTCAGGATTGCTAGGAAGGAGGCAGACAGGATGATTATAGAAGGCTGGTTACCAGGAATGGTGACAGAGCATTTTCCTTCCCAGGACCCCTGTTGGGACCCCAACACCAGGATAGGGGGACCTGTCCTCATATGATATCAGAATTGGATATTATTTGGCTTTAGACAAGCAGTGCCAAAAGCAATCAATTGGTCTAAACTTTTGTCCTGGGTTATAATGTAAGATGTGTCCAGGGGGGTGTATTCTATCACCATCTTCAGGTTTCTGTTAAAACCAGGTGGGACAGGGCTCCCTGCCTCCTCCCTCTGTATTATCTTTTGTTAATGGGCCCATCAGTGCCTTGCCCATGACTCAGAGATAACTGGCTCAAAGACTATCTCCTGTTAATGGGCCCATCAGGCCTTATGTCATGACTCACCATCTCATTGTGATATACTCCACCCAGGGGGAGGAGCCAAGCATCCCATCTTGGACATAACTGAGGTTTTGAAGACTACAGCTTTAGCTTTCTTCTCCACTGGATTCCCAGAGGATAGGAGCTACATACCTANCCAAACCGGAACAACTTTATGAGGTGAAATAAGGACCGCATGAGACACCAAGTGAATGTACAGAACACCTCAAGGTAGATGCCAGGAGATACATTAATATCAATCTGGAAAAAACAGAAGAAGCTGTACATCTGGCTTTTATATTTAGGGGGAACTCAGACCCGGATATTAGAAAGAAGTTACAGAAACTGGAGGAGGCCAACTCTTGTGACTTAGGGAAACTTTTACAAGTGGCCTGGAAAGCTTTTAATAATAGGGGAGAAGAAATTAATAAGATCAAGGAGATGGAAAATGAAAGGGAAGAGAGAGAAAGAAAGTGGGAAATTGAAAGGGAGGAGAGAAAGAAAACAGGAGCTGGAAAGGGACAGATGTAGAGATGCAATGCTGATAGCAGCCCTGCAGAGGGCGCCATCTAATTGGAGAGAAGGGAGAGGCCCTGCCCCAGGAGGATTAAAACCAAACTAACATGCATATTGTAGAGATTTCGGGCACTGGAGAAGGGACTGTCTGCAGAAGCTGAAGGGGGCAGGGGTAAGAGAGTTACCCCTACACCAAGACTGATGGGAACTGGGGGTGGAAACCCCAGCTGAATCTCTGGTTGCCATAGAGCTGGGGGAAAAGGAAAATTGACTTTTTAGTAGACGCTGGAGCTTTTTATTCAATATTAAATACAAACCAAGAAAAATTAGGCCAAGAAACTGTAAATGTTGTTGGTGCAAAAAGGAAAGCTGAAACAAGAACATTTTTTAACCCTACTAATTTTAAAATTGGAAAGCGATGGATTGCAACAACTTGTATGTTTCAGGGAATTCTAGAGGAAAGAAGAAAGACAGAAAATGCAGTAACACCCTTGGTTTGGGCCAGAAGAACTTCAGGATGTTCCCAACAAGCTCAGCCTGTAAGCATCATCCTAAAACCTGGATCAAAACCAGTAAGGCAGAAAAAACATCCTTTAAAATTAGAAACTAGAAGAGAAGTTGAGAATCTAATAGAGAATTTCAGAAAGTTTGGATTATTGATTGAATGTGAATCAGAATATAACACTCCCATTTTGCCAGTTACAAAGCCTGGGACAGACAAGTACAGATTAGTACAAGACTTATGAGCAATCAATCAATCAATCAGTCAAATAGTTTAGGATAAACTTCCTGTTGTAGTAAATCCTTATACCCTGTTAACAACCCTTACAGAATATCATCAACAGTTTACAGTAACAGATTTGAAGGATGCCTTCTTTT
>VZTN01033989.1:11453-34728 GCA_013400515.1 Erpornis zantholeuca
CCCCCTGGCGGCCGCTGCTGGCGACGGCCCCTCGCTGCCGGGGGCGGGAGGGAAGGCGCCGAGGTGGGGCCGCGGCGTGAGGTACCTCCACGGTATCTGTCTGGCTCGGGGACTCTTCACCTTTCCCCGCAAGGCTGCCCAACCTCCGGGCTGTTTTAGGGACCCATCTGCAAGACCCTCCCTTTGTCCCATCCCAACCTTGGTCTTCCTGGCGCCCGCCGCGCCTTGGTCACGCTGGTGTGTGAAGCAGGGGTGGGGGGAGGAAGCATCTGAACGCCATAGAAGCAGCCGGGCCTCACGAGTGTCTTTCCTGAACTTGGAGGTTCCACCCTCAGAGCGCGCTGCGGATGCTCACCGGGCGGTTCCGCCGAGCGGCCTCGGGAAACGGGGGTAGCGCAGCCCCCGAACCGCGCCGAGACAGCGAGGCCTCGCGGCGGCTCACCCCAATTTGCAGTCTCCCACAGAAGCTGCGGCTCCCAGGCTTTTCCTACCTTGGCCTGTAGCGGCCCACAGATGGAAAACTCCGCTGCAGGTGAAAGGTGAAGTAAGAGCTAATGCCTGCCCGATAGTGTCAGACTCATGGGTGCGCTGAGATGGGATGGAAATATTTAAGGCACTATATTAAAAGAATCTGCCAATATAAAATTGAATGAAGAATTCTGTATCATGACAATATTTCTCTTGCTCAGAAAGTAGCTTCTTTCTAGGCTTCTAATACAGACCAGCATTAGCCAGCAAAAATAACACAGTCAAACAGCAAGCAAGGCTCGTGCTTTTTCATAAATATCTAAATCTTTAGCTACCAAAAATTTGGGTGACTGATTGTAGAATCATAGAATCATTAGGGTTAGAAACGACCTCTAAGATCATCAACTCCCAACCCTAACCCAGCATTGCCAAGTCTACTGCTTAACCATGTTCTCAAGTGCCACATTCACATCTTTTCAACGTGTCCAAGATGGTGATTCCACCACTTCCCTGGGAAGTCTGTGCCAATGCTTGACAATGCTTTCTATGAAGAAATTTCTCATAATATCCAATTTAAACCTCCCCTGTTGCAGCCTGAGGCCATCTCCTCCGGTCCTGAGAAGAGACTGACCCCAATCTTGCTGCAATCTCCTTTCAGGCAGCTGTAGAGAATGATCAGCTCCCCCAGGAGTCTCCTACAGGCTAAACAACCTCAGCGCCCTCAGCTGCTCCTCGTAGGACTCACTCTCTAGGCCCTTCCCCAGCTCCATTGCCCTTCTCTGGACACGCTCCAGCACTTCAGTGCCTTTCTGCTAGTGAGGGGCCCAAAACTGAGCCTAACACTTAAGGTGTGGCCTCACCAGTGCCGAGTACAGAGGGACAATCACTGCTCTGGTCCTGCTGGCCACACTACTGCTGATACAGGCCAAGATGCCATTGGCCTTCTTGGCCACCTGGGCACACGCTGACTCACACCTAGCCAGCCATTGACCAGCACCCCCAGATCCTTTTCTGCTGGCCACGTTTCCAGCCACTCTGCCTCACCCTGCAGCGCTGCAGGGTGTTGTTGTGACCCAAGGGCAGGGCCTGGCACTTTGCCTTGTTCGGTCTCACACAGTTGGCTTCAGCCCATTGATCCAACCTGTGCAGATCTCTCTGCAGAGTCTGATGATAAGGGAGTGTAAAGAAAAATGAGTCTATAATAGGTCTCTCTATTCCAGCTGTATAGCTTAATGTGTTGGGTGACCTAAGAAACCCAGATGTCAATCCCATTTGCATAGGAGATATAACCAAATAGCTGCACTCTGACACCTGAAAAATCAGCCTCCATGGAGGTGAGTGATTACACAGTTACTGAATGCCAATGGAAGATAAAAAATAATAGAAACTGTTTGCTTTGAAAAGTAATTTGCTGTTGTAATTACTCATCAGTTATCACCTGAGATCATGAACTAACTTAAGTAACTGTGTGTAAGTCACTGGTTTTAGCCGTCTCACTTATCCAGCTTTGTTTAGTTTTCAAGCACTTTGGGAACTGCTTGATAAAATTTGTATGTATATCAGAGTTAATGCATTAATTATATAGCATTAAATCATTTTGTATGTGTGTGTGCACGAAAGTCTGGAAAGTTTCAGCCAGTGAAGGGGGACACTTGCAATGTGTACTTGAACATTAAATACACTTAACCTGAAAGAATACACACAGCATCTTGAGCTACATTATAGCCAATTAGGTATTCAGATACCAAAATAAACTCTTACAAAAGCTTTACCTCTCTTCATCTTATCCTAATATTTGCCAGGATCTATTTCCTGTGAATCGCCCTTCTTTTGGTTACAGCAATAGAATCAGATCAACTTGACCCCAGTGTTTTCATTCCTCACTATTAATTAACTTTGGAACTAGTATTAAATCTCATTAACCAGGACACTGATTCTTCTGTTTATTTCACTTGCTGTGATGAAGATAAGCCTTCTATGTTTTGACTGGAGCTCGGCTAATTTAGTCTAATGTTACTTTAAGTAGTCTAAAATAAACAAAAGAGGGAAATGTCTCAGGAAAACTGAAATCAGTTTCTCAAAAGCAAGAATTTCTGAACAATCCCAAGAAATTGCTCACATCAGTGTAACTCTGCTTGTCGACCTGCAGATCCATGAATTCAAATGTGTTGAATGCCAGACTCCTAGTAATAGTGTCTTGTGGTATTGCAGAATTTTATTTATAGGGGTTTTATGCAACTATCAGAATGTTCTGCTATAAAAAGGTCCATACAGCCTGCTTTTCTGCAAAAATAGTAATTGTACTATTAGTAATTGTTAGAGATAGTAATTGTATTCTTCCTTTTCTCAAACTACATAGTACTAATGGCATTGAAAAACAATTTTTTTTTTTTTTACAATATTTAGTTCACAATGGCAGCCTTACTGTAGCCCTTCTGTCACTGGCTATTACCTCTTGTAATACAAATAGGCCAGGGAAAGCTAATGACAGGTGAGAAGACTACTTGTCAGTAGAGACACTGGTGGCAGTGGGCAGCTCTAGACAACTTTCCGGTTCACTACAGATAAACCATGGCATTAATCTAATTCATAGTCATAGTAATAATCATCTGTGTTCACTCCAATGCTGGAAGCCTCATTGGGTTTCATTTTCTTTCTGTCCTCTTTGCCTCTTTCCATGGAAGACAGATTGTCTTCACACTGCCGCAGAATCTTCTTGGAAGACATCCAGCTTTCTCCTCGGCTTTGTGCTGGCGCTGCACACTGCCCCCCCCGGACATCCGTCCCTTTGGCCACCAGTGCTCTTCTGGTTCTGAGAAGGTCACAGGTGCAGTTCCAAGGGTTTCCATCCAAATACAGATGACGAAGGCGAGGTAAATACTCCAAGACTTTGTCATCCAAGAGAGATATCTTGTTATTCCGTAAATTTAAAACCTGAAGCTGTTTCAAGTCCTTCAGCTCTTGTTCTCCAACATCCTCTATGTCATTTCCTTTTAGATCCAATCTAGCAAGGGTGTCTGGAAGTCTGAATAAAAATAAAACAATAGAAAGGGGTTATGTTTATCATACTGTTTCTGTAAGTGGTATTTGGTGGTGGGTCTTTGTCCAGGCACATTTGATGTACTAAAATAAAGCTATCACTAAAAAATGCAATCTTCTGCAAAAAAAGATGTTCACATTGGATTTGGGTTGGGTTTGTTTATTTGTTTGCTTTTTCATTCTTTTTTTTTTGTTTCAGGTGTACTGTCTGTGCACTCTAGAACTGTTTTCCCAAATTACTGCCGTTTTGACCTGTACTGACTGTTCATGCAGCCAAACTGAATAGCAGTCTTGTGCTGCACTATGAAGAAAATTAGCTGTTTAATTTACCGTCATGTTTAAAAATCCTTTTTGTACTCTTCAATGCCAATGACCAAACTGTAGCACCAAGAAAGATCAAAAGTTTACACAACCGTGGCAACACTGCTCCTTCGAGTAGTTCTATATATGATTTGTTTAAAAACTTTTTTAGTTCATAAAGAATTATAATTTTTCTTCCATTTTGTTCTCCTGCTCTCATCAGACTGAAACATTAATCATCACAGTAGTAGTTCATCTGATGATAATCTGTTAAGAAATCGGCAACAGGGAAAATATAAGTGCTTTCTGACAGTCTTTTTAAATAGTACTATTGAGACTTAGAACTGGTTACATTTAGAAGAAAAGAAAAAGCTGATAATCTCTGAATATGATACTAGACAGGTCAGTATAATTCTTATTTTCATCTACATGACAAATTTATATGAAAATACTTTCATTTCAAAAGTTCTGCTCATTTATGACTTTTTAATTTCCCTCTGATATAGTTAGTGCTTAACAGAAAAGCATTGGCATGAATATCTTTAATGAAATTAATTTGAAAGTATCTTAAAAATCACCTTACCTATGATAGTATGCAAGGTGATGAAATCAAGAGTCAAGGCTGCAGATTTTAAGGAAACTTATGGATTGAAATTCTCAGGGAAATGATAATAATACTAACAAGATCTATCTAGAATAGAACAGCAGTACACCACAAAGGTACCTGGTAAAGGCTCATGGGATAGTTTATCTCCCTGTAATGATATAAAATGCCCTTGAAAACCAATAAGAGGGTACATTGTGACCCTCAATGACGGTTTTTAGAGAAACTGACTTTGAACCTCTTAAGCTGAAAGATGGTTTCCAGATTTGTGAAAATCTGACAAGTTTAATGTTACTATTTCAAGAGTAGGGCAGTTCTGTGTTGTGCTGTTTTTCCTAGGGAGATGAGAATTTCATGTATTGAATGGTGATTCACTTTACAAAATCTGACCTTACCAAATGCTTGTGACTTCAATAAATCTATTTTGAAACCTAACCACAGACAATAATAGTTGCCCAATATGACACTGTAATGTCAGAAGGGTACTCTGGGGTATAGCACCACTGATTTTAGAGGCAATGGGAACTCACCCAAGAAGTTTATCCTGACTGATTATAGCCCAAAGCCTGACCAGCAAGTCCTTAAACCTGTGAAGTCTTATTGTACTAATGTTAGACTTAAACTTTATGGCTATATTGTTTGACTTCAGGCTGTGTTGATATAGAAAAAATAATGCCACTGAGTACACTGAGTACATGATGAGTGACCCTGCAGCTGGGAAAGGAGCCGTCCTCACTTGGGAGCTGACCATGGCAGCCACACTGTGCTACTGCCACTCTAAGGAATGTCTTCAGATTCTTCCCTGCATTTTCACCACACCCTGTAGGATTTTATGAAGTAAAAGTCCTGGAAATACTTGGACATGTGGATTATTTTATTTTCAGAAAAGAAGAGAAAGAAGCTTCCTTTCTCCTTGTTTCTGCCATGAAGCTGCTAAGACCTATTAGCTTTAGCATATCAATCATATTTTTTAACATTTTACAGCTGACAGAGTTCTCAGATAAAAGTCAAAAGTACTATTTTTTTTCTGTATATCCATGTGTACCTGGTCACCATCAGACAATTAAATTAAGTACATAGATTTTGTATCTTGTCATTTTCTTCACCTCTTTTATGTTTACAGCCTTCCCTGGAATTCTGTATTTACTGTTTGAATGAAAGGTCCCCAATATCTCCTTAAAAGTTGTACTGTTTAAAGGCTAGTAGAGAACTCCATGCTGTTAATTCTCTTGACTACGAAGGTTGTAAAACAAGATGGATTAGACAATACTAAAGTAACTAGAAAGCATTAAACATTCCTGTCAAGCTAGACTGAAATCAAATATTTATACACCACTAAATCACTTTCTGATTATAAAGCTGATGCCAAATAGATTCAAATGCTAAAGGACACGATGCTAAATGAATTAAAATTTTACTGCATTATTTATT
Organism: Erpornis zantholeuca; assembly: GCA_013400515.1. Classification (NCBI taxonomy): domain Eukaryota; kingdom Metazoa; phylum Chordata; class Aves; order Passeriformes; family Timaliidae; genus Erpornis; species Erpornis zantholeuca. Next base: position 17,296 of record VZTN01033989.1, read on the forward strand.
TAGGCTAGTTAAAGCTGTCTACAAGCCATAAAAATAAAGTTTAACAGTCCAGTTTTGTTAAAGAAGTTGATGTTAATGGAATTACTTCCCTATTTTTATGCCATCCTGTTGCACAGCCCTTTGTAATAATAAAATTGCCACTTTATATCAGAACAGCCACCATTTGGCTTTATATGCCATCTCTGATAATGGCCAGTTCCAACACTCAGCTAAATGTGAGAGATCCACTAAGTAGAGCATTAATGAACACAGTGTGCCCAAGGGATGTTTCTTCTGTGCTCTGTTGACTGGAATTTTTCTTATAGCCTGAAGCTGGAGACTTTATATGCATTCCAAATACCTTGTAATGTGTGAATTTAATGATGTTGGGAATGCCAGCATCACTGAAAAAGTGCATTCTCTTTGATCAGACTCAGCTCCCAAAATCTTAATATTTTAACAATAATAAACTTGGTGTCGTTTGGTAGAAACATCAGCTTTAAAATTGCTATCTATCTTTTTATCACATGCTCTATCATTTTTCTTTTGTGGAGGCAGATAAATTTAAGTAGCAGTATAACCTTGGTAGTAAGTATGTTACATTCTCCTAGCAGGTTCTCCTTAGTGGTGTGCTAATTAAAAAACAGTAGTCTCACTGGCAGGGAGAGATGCAAAATGAGCAGATTCATTGGGGGCCACAGATGTAATGAGAGCAGCTCTACTTCTACTCTGAGACTATTAACAAGAGTGCTAATTAGTGCTAGTTACGGCAATGGGTTTATGGTATGGACAGACTTCTACCATGACTGGGTCTGAATACCAATTTTCGGCTCTCATTCTCATAATGCAAGGAAGGAGAGATGACACCTTGGAACCAATTGTCCTGAGATTCACTTGCCTCAGCGGAATAGAACTGAGGAGATTCTGTTCCAGTGCCAGATTGGAAAGCTGTGCACACTGCTGGAGAGCTCCCGCCTCGAACGTGCTGACAGCGTTGTTATCGAGAAACAAATGCTTCAGGTCTTGGAGTCCTTGAAAGTCCTGCGCTGTCACCCTTTGAATCAGGTTATTGCTGCAGTCCAGTTTCTGCAGCCTGCCAGGCAGCCTGAGGGGCACAGTGTGGAGCTGGTTCTTAGAGAGCTCCAATGTTGTTAAATTAGGAAGAAGCTGGGCACCGTCCATTGACGTTAGCTGATTTTCTGACAGAAGGAACTCGGACAGGTTTTCTAGGTGTTTCACATCTTGAAATCTCACCATTTTAAGTTGGTTTTTCTCTAATTTCAGTGACAGCAGGGATTTAGGTAGGTCAAGAGGCACTTTTGTCAGAAAGTTACCACTTAAGCTGAGAAAATTTAGACTTTGGAAAGATGCAAAGAAGTTGGTTGGGAACAAATTCAGTTTATTATCTGCCATGCTCAAATACTTCAGCCTAGGAAGCCTAAGTGGTGCAGACACAGATTCCATGTTGTTGCCATCCAGGATCAAACTTTGTAAATTGTAAAGGGAAGAAAATGCACTTGGAGGCAGAGCTGCAATCAAATTGTTCCTAAGATCAAGCACCCTTAGTTTCATCAAACCTGCAAAATCAGATGCATGCAGAGCGTTGATGGAGTTATCAGCGAGTTTTAAAATTTCAAGGCCAGATGGGAGAAAGGTGGGTATTTGCTTTAGCTGATTTTTGCAGAGTTCCAGGGACTTCAAGGTACTCAGAGCTTTGAAAGTGTTGTTTTCTATTGATTCTGTGCCACTGCATGACAGGACCAGCTCTTCAAGGACTGACATTCTCCTGAAGTCAGTAAACTTAAAGAGAAAAAAAAATATTATGACAGTACATTTACATTTATAGATATCCTCTCTGGTTACTCCTTCTGGATACTCAGACAATTGCTAGTATATGCTGAAAAACAACATATTTAGAATGAGAAACGAAGATAAGTGGTAATGGTAGAGGTATTACTATAGATACTTGTGGCTTGCCAGCATTTACTTACATTTCTAGAATTTTGTGGTTTAAGTCTATGCTGTGTCAGGTTTTGCACAACCACATACATTTGAAGAATGAATATTCCTTTTATTTCCTCCTGGTGGATAGCCTATATAAAGTGGAAAGCTAATATCACCAGTGGCAGAAATCTTTGCAGAGAGTAGATGGTTGTTAATGTTCATTGTGCTCAATGGTGCTTGCTGGAGCAGTTCTGAGTTCATGATACAGCCATTTCCATAAATCAACAGTACTGTCACTGCAGCATGTATTCCCCGGAGGGAGTACACGCTGATATCTTTACCTCTTGCTACTGTTTTGGCAGAAAACTAAAATCCGACACTTTCCTCTACCCCACTACCTCCTTTTTAATTTTTTTTTTAAATAAAAGCTCACCTATTAAGATGACCAAACCAAAAGTGTCAGATCAGCCTGGCCTGAAAAATCACCTCTGTGGAACAGATTGTTTTTACAGAAACTTAGTTTTTATTAGTTGGTAATAAACAGATGCTTTGCAGTGGTAAATGGTACTTAGATGTTGACTATGACTATAATATCAAGCGGCACAGAATTGTTTCATTGTTCTTCTGCTCTGTTGGAACATGCTTGTTTACAAAGCTTGCCATCTTGTGTCTCAAGTTAAAGCAGCAATTCTAAGTGAACCTGGCAGCTTTCTCTAAGCTGAGAAAGGAGGAAGCATGCAGTGAGGGTGAGCCAGAGAATTCTCCAAGCACACCAGCTGCTAAAACTGGGTTTCTGAAATTGACAGATATGCTTCCCATTGACCTCAGTGATCGAGTCTTAAAAAATAATTTATATGGGAATCCTCCCAAAAAAGCGAGATGAGCATGTGTTCTGCACAGGAGTGGTGGGAAGGAAGGTCCTCATCTGTTTTCCCTTCCCATGTCCAAAAACAACTCAGTACAGGTCTCAGGAGTAGCACGCCAGTAAGAAATGCTAAAGTAACACTATATATCTTCATGCTATTTCCCCCAGGGCTTGATATTTTACTCTTATTGGGGGAAGCCATAAAGCCTGTTCTACAGCATAACTCCTCATCCCAGTCAGGAACCTGCATGGAGGGCAGTACAAGTCCTTGTGCAGTACAGGTGCTGGGTAGTAATTTTGTTCTGTAATCCTGGCTGGATGCATTTGGCTATCATACTTGTGTAAGTGAAATCAGTTCATAAAGCTGACTGTTAAAAGATGTCTTACAAATGAAGATTTGTCCAACTCTTGCTTATTTTTGGGCTGTATCTCTTTATCTTAGCTACAAACTCTGCATTTTAACTTCCATTAAAATTAATGCCCACACAGCTGTGAAAGACAAGTCAGATTTAATTTTGCTGTGGTATCCTTAGTTTATCTTTCTGATTAATTTTATTCTGTCTTGCAAAGCAATTTCTGAACTGCAAAGTTTTATGCAATTAGTGAGAGAGTATGGATGTAGAACCTCTATTGAAGCAGGTTTCTCCATCAATTATATTTAAATTTAAAGAGGGAATGTACCTCCATTAAAAACCTTATTTTCTCAACAGGAAATAACAAGGTTGTCCAAATTGTGTATTTTTTTTTTAATAATGCAGGGTTTTGTGTATATATAGCTATATAGCAATATCAGAACTGCTGATGTCCAGTTTTGGTTATGATTAGAAAGGTGATCTTGTACATAGGAAAGAGCTGCATTGGTCAAGAGCACAGAAACATAATCACATGTAATTATAAAACCATCTTATGGAAATTGAAACAATTATGAACCTTCACAATTCAACATATTTTCACCGATAAATTCAAAAGCAATGTTTTCTGCTTTTCCTCAGTTGATTTCTTTATGTCTCTAAGAGGCTTAATTTTCATCTTATTAAGTGACAGAGAGCTATGTGAAGGTCAATGTACAGACATTTATTCTGTAATGATGTTAGGCTTCTTAATGTGGATTATTATAATTTCTATTTTCCACCTATTTGGTATGCTTTGCTAAGCTTTGTGACCACGCTGTTTTGAGACTTAAACATTTATCTATGCTTTTACAAACCACCCAATCTTTCTAATATGAATCAAGATATATTTGAAAGCCCACCAGCTCTCTTTTTTTTTTTTAAAGGAAGTGGTGTTTTATTCTCTAACTGGATTGCCTGTAAAGTGATACTATTGTAGTTTTATATTTTAAAACATTGATCTCCTGAAAGTGGATCTAACATGCTGTTATTTTAATACAAACATTTTAAGGAATATGTCATTTTAATAAGTTTTTCATTTTTCACTTTTTGGGTTGCTGTGTGTGACCTGGGATTTGTTATAAGCAGTTTTTTTAAAACAGTCCCCTATCCTTTGGGGAAAAGTAGATGATTTTCTTTTAGCAGATAAAACCCCACTTATTAATATAGTTAGAAATAAACTAAATCTTAATGTGAGAGTAAGCAGGTTACAGTTGATCTTCAAATCAAGGAGGAAGCAAAAAATACTGAAAAAAACCCTAAAATTTATTGGTTTTGTCTATGACTTTGTTTATAAAGTCTGTTTATAACAAACCCTGGGTTGTAAAATTACCAAAAGCAAAAATCCCAGCAACTGTTTCAATGCTGATCAACTCTGTCAAAACAAATACAAAACAGACGTGTAAAAAAACCCAACTTTTTTTATTTTTCTTTTCTTTAAAACAGACTGGCTTTAGTATACAAACATATATTTTTTGAAAATTATTATTTCTTCCCAATTTTAATAATAATCAATGAAAATTAGGGTGCAGAAGTAATTGAAACAATATTTTTTTATTCTTCTGAGGCACCTAATTGCCAAACCACAGTCTTTGTGACTGCTTACACATAAAAGTCTCTTGGAAGTCAGCTGTGGGAAGTCTAGGCTTCTATTCAACTTCTTTAGGAAAGTATGCTATTTTCTTTATGAGCAGGTAAATAAAGGAATTTTATAAACAAAGCAAATAAAAAAACCCAAATCAAACCAGCCAAACAAACAAAAATCCCACACCAAAACCCTAAAGTCCTATAGAGTTCTTTCAGTGCTTGCAGACAGGTATTTTACAAGCAGACATGTTTTCCCAAGCACTATAATATGTGCCAGTGGAATTGCTCAGCTGTGTAAGATTAAACACAGGTATTTATGATGTCAAAACCTCAGAAGTATAATTGGTTGCACGAGAAAAAAAAAAGTAAAAAATATATCCAAAGACCCAGTACAGTCTCAAGGAAACAGCCTACATAACTACAGGGACATAGTGTGAATGGACTTTTTTCCTTTCAGTGCAAAGTAGTAGTAGCAGTAGTAGCAGTAAGGCAGACTCCTAGCCAGTGAAATTTATGTATAAAGTGAAAAACTCTCTTCTTAGATGATTTCACACACTACTGCTTTTGAACGGTCATAAAACATTTATCCCACCACTCCATTCACTTATATCCAACATTTCAATGCTTTATGACACTTGTCTTTTGCTCTAGTCAGAACCTAAAGGCCACTTTACTTGCAACAGAGGAGTTGCTGACAGGTATGGACAACTAGCCTAAGAAATGGAAAATGGCTCATCTTACTTATCTTGGAAACAAAATAATGGGGAGGAGGAAGGAAGAGTTTGCACGGAAAATGTATTTCCTAATACAGAATTCATTTGACAAAACTTTTGTTTGCTTAGAGTGTAGCTAAATCACACCAATATTTGACTCTTGTGGGTATGAGAGATAAAACAAGAAATATTTTAGAGATATTAGTAGCAGCTAAAAGAGTAAACTCTTTCTCAGAGGAAAACTGCAATCACTATTTCTCAGTGGGCAACAGGTATTCCAGATGCTGCTTTAAGACACCTTCCAGGCAATTTTATTTAGTCCTGAGAGCAAAATCAAAGATGCATTTCAGAGCAGTTAAATTCTGTGTAAGAGAAAATGCATCCCATTTGAAGTGCACATTTCTTTTTATTTGTAGTAAATTGATACACAGTAAGCATGTGTAATAGAGGTGGTTATATTTCCCTTGTACCCATCTATACAAGACGAATTTATTAAATAAAGATATTTCAGGGTAGGAAACAAAGAAGTATCCTTCCAAAGTGCAGTGCAAAATGAGCATAAGTTGATACCTTTAATAATGCAAAGAAGTGATGCCTCAGGAAACCCAGAATAAACTTTTCCAATAGCACAAATAGCTGGCAGCTTTGGTTAGAAGCTGCTCTCATTTTTCTGAGTTATTAAATAGGCCTGGCATTGCTTTTAGAACCATCTCATGCTAAGCCTTAGACTCAAACTTACTTCCTCTGCTGTCTCTAATAGCAGTTGTACCTGACACTTGCAGCTCCAGAGGGGGGAAAAGAGCTTCAATTTCATTCATTAGGGAAATGATTCTTATGCCATAAAACCTTTCATTTTACTGTGAAAAAGTATTATATTGTACCAAAAATAGCAGAAGCTTTTAACAGGTAAAAAAATAACTCTGAAAGTCAATGGTTATTCGACGATATATATATAAAACAAGTCAACCTTTGGCTGCTAGTTGCAAAATACTTTTTTTTTTGAGTTTCATACAAAATATCATTGTGACAGCATGAACTAGTGCTTGGAGACTGCAGGAACATGAAAACACTACAGGAATATATTTACATATCCTTAAAGAGTAAGTAAAAATAAAGCCAGATCTGGCAGCACTTCACCAGTTTTTTGAACATGGAATAAAATTTTCTTCTCACTAGATGCCACCACCATCTGGGAAGTCCAACTTTTAGTTACAGAGCACTTCAAAAAGTACTTTTTCTGGATTTTCTTACCTGGAGTTGTTTAATTTTGCTGTGGCTGATGTAGAGTCGCCTGGTGGTAAAAGGAATCTCTCTGGGAATCTCTGTAGCTCTGTAGCATTGCACTGACTGGGCAGGGTCACAGCTGCATCTTCTTGGGCAAGTGGTACTTAGAGCACTGTGAAAAGACAAGACGACTAAAAGGTAAGATAAATACATCTTCCAAAACAGGAACTCTGGAATTGCATTGGCAACATACAGCTTGAATTAAGCACCAAAGGCCTTTTATACCATGAAATCTGATAAAAGGATATTATGACTGTGTATTTTATCCCAGTAAAAAAACAGCAAAAACAATACCGTAATTTGCCTGGGTTAAAATGTTGGCAGGCATTACAAAGAGTGAGAAACTTAAACAGTGATAAGGTGCCTTTACATTTGTAGGTATGTGAAATTAGTGTTATTTATTACCTGACAGCTAATCTGCAAACATCCATATTATCTTCAGTTTCCTAGTTTTGTTAAATGTGACACCATGGAATTAGTGGAGAAAAGATAAAGAGCTGTTTTATAGTGGGGCTGTAAAACCTTTGTGTTTTCTATGACCCAGTATTAGAAACAGTACAAACACAACTACAGCCAACACTGAAGCTCTTTTGCTTTTCCTCTTGCATTATTCAGGCCACCACCCAAAACCACAAAACTCAGGCTGCTACTATTTTAAAGCTAAAATATTATATTCATTTTCTTAATATCTGTGGTAGAGCTTAGTACTCCTGGTTGGACAAAAAAATTACCTCTTCTTGTGTAATTCCCATAAATCAAAATTTAATTATTCTTATATTTGAAAATTATAAATGGGAAATGCTTGAAAGCATTTAGTACAAATCAAGTGGTAGATAATCAATAAGACCTATTTACTCCATGACAGATGGAGAACAGAAAGATTCCCCCTAGAGTTTTCTCTCTGCTTATTAGTGCTTCTCTGACATATCTACTATCTGTGCCAGCTGGAGATGTAAAGTTTTGAAAGGCATATGGTTTTGGTTGTGATTATTTTCCTTTGCACTCAAGCAGTTTACAATGTACAAACCAGTGTGCTTTTGAAACCTTTGTATCTTACCACACTGATCTGTTTTGCACTTTTACCTGCTTGCCTCCATCCTCTCCACCATATCTTCAGGAGTAGCTAATCCTATTCCTTAAATGCAGAACTAGGCTAACTATTTTTCCAAGAAGAAGATATTGTCAAGTTGATTTGACAAACAGATTAAAGAACTAGGGGCAGTCCTTGATGGAATGAGTGTAGTGCCTCATTGGATGCAGCTGGGCTTACACTGGACAATTGCCATATTCCTTCCTGAAGAGCCTTCTGTCTCCTTAATCCTCTATACTGCTAGTGCAGAACTGCAAGCCAGCATCTGCTAAACCAAGCAGCAAGAGCAGAAACCTTTTCCGAAAGCAGCCTGTGAAATTGGCATGTTTAACAAGCTATGCAGAAAAATCCTGCCTGACTTATGCCATAGTGATCACTCGAGCAAAAATGAGTGGGAGGGCAGCTTTAGCAACTGTGCATTAAAACAAGTGTTTTAATGTATCTCAGTCCAGGGTTTGATACCTGGCTTGTGGCTTTGACCTAATTTTTCCCCTACAAGAGTCAAATATTCAGACAAAAGTGTAAATCCTTTCTGCATACTGTCATCTACTTGTGGTATATTTCTTTGATTCCATCTTTCCACTGACTTGGGTTTAAATTCTGATGCAACTAAGACAGTAATGCTCAGCATTCTGTGTAGGAACTTGTCTTCCTTAAAAATGTCGTCAAAAACAACTGCTTTCTGCTCCTGGATGGTCAAAAGAAAAGAAGATCCAACCCTATGGTTGCAGAGCTCAGAGTCAGTCTGCAAATCCCTGTAAGAACTGTAGATTGCATCCGTCCCTATTTTGTAAATTTTAGGTCAGTCAGCTGATGTCCAAATTCCCAGCTGTAGTTACCAGGTAAGGTGCAATAAGTAAGGTGCAATATTCTTGGTTCTTGGTATTTTTGTGTAATATCTCTATCCTTGGTCTTTTCAAACTAATGAAATGTTACCGGTTTAATAGTTCATTTCCATTATATTAACCAAAATGATTTAATTGAGAATGATGTTATGTATCCATTAATTTCTCAAATAGATGTGCTTTTGGCAGCTAGGTAATTTAAAGTGATATCTATAAAAGATGACATCCTATTAAACATATTCTGTACAAATTCTCACACCAGAGCTGATGACTTTGCTTTTGCATAAAATTATGACCTATGGGGCTTTGTTGACTTTATGAGACCTGATGGCAAAAGAACTCATACAGGACTGTATGTGCATAAACTTAGCGGGAAGTTGTGAGNGAATCACTATGGCCCTTTCCTTCCAGCAGTTTTTTTGCAAACTCTCCCCAGCTTTTAGTGGGGATTCTTGTGCAGAACTAAAGGCATGATATACCACTCCATCACTTCTGTGTCAGAAAGAATAAGCGATAGAGCCCAAACCTGCCTGTGTGAGAAGTCCCAAGGATGTCCTATACGGTGTGTGCTTTAATCAAAGGTAAACGCTTCCCATCAAAACCTGCTAAACCCCAAGTCCGTGTCAGACAAAGTTTTGTTGGCATCTAATAAGGACATCGATTAAATATATTGGACAAATTTGGATAGAGCATGGAAGTTGATTTGCTGGAAGTTAGATCTCTCAGGATTGCTGCTTTTATTTCAGATCTGAAGTAGGGCTCATAAAGGACTGTAAAGTTTGTGTTGGGGCCTTGCGGGCCCTGTGGGTTCCTGGCCTGGCAATCTTTCTCTTTTAGTTTCTCATGTCAGGAAAAATGAAGCAAGACTACTTTCTGCTGCTTTAAGGATTGTTTATTATTTCATATCAAAGTTTCAGAAGCACAGTCTCTGCTGCTGCTTCCAGGAATACAATGGCTGTTGCTGCTTAGAGCAGATGACTTTTATACTTTTATCACTCAATTAGCAATCTCTGCATATTCTATTTTGTCTTTAAAACCAGTAAGTATTAATTTTATTAACATGCCTCTTCTACACCGAGTTCTTTCTACTAATTAATAAATCACAGGAACTTAGGTTAGAGAGAAAGGAAGAAGAAGGAGAAGAAGAAGGAGAAGCTGACACTTTGGATCCTCCATGTTGACTCTATATAATATATAGAGCAAAATCTAAAACTACAACTGCACACTTTGTGGTACACTAAAGAAAAACTCTTTTAATTTCTTTGGTGCTTTCAGCTCATCGAGAAGTGAGGGGAGTTTCTCCCATGGGCCTAGGTCAACAGCTAAGCTGTTTTGTGGAGTTCTGGGGATGAAGGTCCCAAGAGGAGCAGGAAAGGTCCTCCAGCTTTCCTGGGCTCCAACAAGTTTGGTGGGTTTTTCCCAAATATATCAGTTAGCCTAATAAAAATACGGTATTTTTGTACAAGCCTTGCCTCACGCAATATTGCAGCAGTACTAGTGTATGGGCCTTTTCTTTCTTCACCAAAGTCACAGGTTTGACAAAAGCACACATATATGTCAAGACATATTCTTTCAACTTAAGATTTAGAAAATGACATAGAAGTAAGATGACATTAAAATGGGAAGAATGAACCTGCAAAACCCTTTTTATGGAGTGTTTAGAAATAAAACCTGCAGGTGAATACCATGTAATATATATGATGGCACAAACCATGCAAGATGCTGTCTTATCACAAAAGACATGGAGAAGCTGAGCTCTTGCAGTTGGGGTGTCCCTTGGCTACGGAAAGGAAAAATTGCAGCAGAAGACCAGCTTAGGGCTTGCACAGGGCATGGATAGGAGCTTGATCCCCGAGGGATGTCACAAACAGAAGGAGTTTGGCAAGTAGGAACTGCTAAGTGGTGGCGTATGCTCTAAAGAATCCTTGGCATATTTAGGTGCCATATGCTGTCAAGTGCCTGACACTGAGTACATGTGAATTTATAATTATTTTTTTGCTGGAGGTTTTCAATTTGGATTTGGACCAGTTTTCATAGGGGCAGAAAATGTCATTTGTCTGCTGCAAAGGTTACCTCCAATCAAGCACTTCTCTCCAGAGTGGATGAAGCTGCTAAGGGAAACAACCACAACATTATTTTTCAAAGCATTATGCTTCCCTTAATCATCAGTTGAAATATCCTGAAATGCTTTACAGAAATGTTTCCTAAAGAGCCTCAGAGGGTTACACCGAATCAGAGATGTCAGCCGATGGATTCTAGGCCAATTGATAAGACCTAATTAATATAAATTGGCTTATAAATTAAAAAAAAAAATATTTTGTGTTTTAGTCCTACAAAGTAGAGTTTCACAAAAACAATCAGAGACCTGTCTGGGAAAAAATATATATCTCAATTTTCTTAAGCCAAGAATTTTGTAGAACTATTTTTATTCATTTTATAGTATGTGGAGAAGGTGTGTTCTAACTCCAGGCAAGGTCATCTTCATACATTGGAAACAGCTGCTGGATGAGTTAAAGCAGATTTTTCTTCCACACAAAAAGGTAGGTTTCCTTTTCTTCCTCCATGCTGGCAACATAGAGGAGATGCAAGTGATAGCCCCTTAGGAATTTCTCACATTTCGCTTGTCCAGGGCACATTTGCATTCCAGAGGAACTAGCACAGCGAAACAGATTGAAAGGAATGAAATTTTGTTAAATGGAAATTCACATATTGAGGAGTTTTAGTCATTGCCAGTTTTATGAGTGCTAAAGGATTCTAGCCCAGATCAGATGCATCTGGGGCAGGCACCCCACAAAAACAACTCACCTGGAGGAGGTCAATTTAAATAAGTTCATACACATATGCCACTAATGATGCTGCAACTGGCCTTCAAAGTATTGTAGGCAATAGCATCCACTTGATGGAGGAATTAACTGAGCCACAGAGTGCTCTGCCTATGAAACCAGACATTAGGGTATGATATAATGATAGTTTCCTATTAATGACATTACAAGTACTTTCCAAAAAAGGAATGAAGAGGGGGGAAATAAAGAGGGTAGATCTGATGGTTGAGTCTGTTCTCAGCCTAGAATTAAACACACAGGTCTTTTATATGTGAACAGTTCTATAAGATGTGTAATTAGTGTATGTGAGATCATGTCTTGTGCAGTACTTCCTAAAAGTAAAGTGGCAGGGAAGGATTATTCCGTCAATGAGGGAACCAAAAAATCAATGGAACTTTTCTAGTCCTGTAGGAAGTAAGTTAGTTCTGGCCCTTCCATTTCCTGTGAATATCTTTATCTTTTAAAGCAGCCTGTTTGTAACTGAGCATCCAACAGAATCAGAATGGAGCTTAAACTGTAAAAATTGTCTGCTGTTCAAACTGTAAGGCACAGGACTCTGAAACAGCAGTTTTCTAAATTATACACACTGTGTGCATGGAAAGAGGGTTTCATTTTTGCATGTTGAAATGTAAAGCTGAATATTTTTGGCATGTGTTTTATTCATTTGTTAAAACAAAACAAAAATTAAGAATGAGAATAGCTAAGCATAAGTGTATACATAGAAATAAGCATGAGACAAAGATCACAATAACAATGTAAAAAATAAAAGCTGGTCTGAAAATTGACTTGTGAGACCAATGTGGACTGGATGTTCAAAATAGTTGTCAGTAAATTGTTGCACCCATGGACTGTAGAATGCACCCAACTATGAACTATCTAGGCCTGCAAGGCAGAAATCACCTAAAACGTAAAAACTAAAATATCTGGGGTTTGTCAGCAGAAATTTTCTGTGATGACAACTGAAAATATATGGCCCTTCAAGTATCAGTGCAGATGGACAACTCCCTCCTCTCTTTCGGAAAGGACTGTGCTTCAGAAAGGCACATTCTAATCATCTTCTCTAACTCCTTCTTTTAGGACATGAACATCTTGCTTTACCATCTCTTATTTTCTTCCATACTTTGATACTGCAAGATATTACCCATTTTCTCTCCATTTCCCCTTTGGCCTCCCTGCTTGTGACTGCACAACCACCCACACAATCAAACCACGCAAGATGCTCAGCACAAATCACACAGGAGGTGGCCTTGACATGTGCAGGCACTGCAGCCTGGCACGCACAGCTGGGCAGCTGCAATTACAGAGGATGAACTGACCCTCATGTGCAAACACACGTGTTTATATTGTAAATTCTTTGTGCAGAGGCTGGGGCTAACCAAAGGTTTGCAGAGTATCTCACACAACACTTTCCCAGTCTAGGCATGGACTCTAGATACCAAATCTACAGCAGTGGAGGTGTCAATCCAAGTAATTTATTTTTAACTTTTAATTCAGGTATTACTTAGGATTCTTTTTTTTAATATAAAAAATATGTCCTCCTCATGCTTAAGGTCATTTACTCTTTAAGCTCAAAGTAAGTTTTCAGATGATTAATTAGGTACTCCAGTAATCAGTTAAAGTATGCAGGTTTAAATTTATGAAGGACTGTTTGTACTCAAATGTACTTAACAGCAGTGTAATGAGATCTCATGTCCTCTATACCTTGTCTAAAATAATTGAAATTATGTACATAAATTATATGTGGAGGAATTATCTGGTGATTAGCTTCACCAACTCTATCACTTCATAGATAAGGTCAAAGGAGCAGATCACGAAACTTTCAGTGAAATCTCTGACATTAAAGGCAGAAAATCCAAATTCTTCTTGACATATAACTTGTTTCAACTATTTGATTGTTAGAAATGTCCCCTGTCTTATTGCTAAACCAGCTGAATCAGACTAGTGCTGTTCTTTAAATGTTCTTCAATTATTTTGATGTTATCAGGGTGTAGTATGCTTTCGTTTACTCTAAATTGATTTAATCTAATTGAAGGCCAAAACTACTAACCTTTTTAGGTTCAATTCCATAATTACTGCACAGCTTCCTTACAGAACACATCTACAGTTGCTCTGGGGGATTTTAGGAGGCATTGCAAGGGCAACCAGAATTGATCAGAATTTTCTAGGGGACCCGCAAGCATAGTTTTGAGATAACTAAATTATTCATGTGTTTACCCTTAAAAGCAAGAGATACTTGCTTTTACTTTCAACCCTTCTTTTACACAGTATTTCTGGTGACGAATATAAATAGTAGCTAATGACAGCTGGGTTTACTGATTTTCTTTAAAACATAAAGCATTTCTTCTGATTTATCCATAAGCCAGCACATATTAGACAGATATGCTGCAGATAAGCTTCTAAAAGGATTGTATTTGAGAAGCTAATCTTTGAGTGGAATAAGCAGAGACAAAACCTTGTTTGAGTGGTGAAATGCAAGGACATGCAAAACAAAGGTATCACTGATAAAGGATGAAAGAATTAAAAGTAATGACCACAGAACTCTGATACCACTGTAGATAAATACAGTTATAGATAAAGTGGGACTAATCCCTAAGCTAAAGGAAAAGGATACTAAAAACTTGAGAATAACTGGTTCTTTAAAAAGAAGCAGTCATACATAAATTACATAATGTCTAAGTTTTTGAAGGCAGTATTTGTTATAGATATGTTACATAGTAACTATGGGAAACTTCTCTGTCAAGATAAGGAGATATTGTTCAAAGCAATAATAGAGATATATGAGCAGAAACTGCTAATGTTTGGCTAAGTGATACATTACTGTTCCATTTAAAAAAAAGGCAAAAAATGTAACATAATTCTATAGGTACTTCTCCAGTGCAGTATCTTCCAGACTCAAAGCCAAAGCTAAAATAAAAACTGATAGTCCTGAAACAATTAATTCCTTTGTGTGGCTGAACTAATGTAAACAATAAAAAGAGTTTAGCTTTTGATCCAGCAAATACTTTGATTTTCTGTCTGATGCTGTTGTGCAAAAAAGACAGTTGATACAGCTGTGAAGAATGAAAATCAGGATGAAGGTCAGGCAAATGCTCTGTGCACCTGGGCTCACTCCAAAGCACTTACACCCTTTTCTCAGCTCCTATTCTGAATACACTGATTTACAGAGGCAGAATGTTTTCTGTAGGTATAAATAAAGGTGTCTGGTGCTTTTGCTTTCACCATGGATGGGCTTAACAGTAAGAGAATCCCCCATTAGTTACCCATTTTGTTACTACCTACCTTCAACTGAGGTACAGACAATTTGAGTGGTGCTCTGGTTTTGTCTGGGGTAGAGTTAATTTTCTTCACAGTGGTTAGTGGTGGGGCTGTGTTTTGGATTTGTGCTGAACACAGACTTGATAATATAGAAATGCTTTTGTTATTGCTGAGTAGGGCTTGCACAGAGCCAAGGCCTTTTCTGCTTTTTTACTTCTGCCGTGCTGGCAAGGGATGTGTGGAATACATGGGAAGTTGGGAGGAGACACAACCAAAATAACTGACCCCAACTGACCAAAGGGATATTCCAGACCATGTGGCATCATGCTCAGTATATAAAGCGGGGGGAAGAAGAAGAAAGTGGGGAATGTTTGGAGTGATGATGTTTGTCTTCTCAAGTAACCATTATACACCATGAGGCCCTGCTCTTCTGGAGATGGCTGGACACCTGCCTGCCCATGGGAAACAGTGAATAAATTTTTTGTTTGCTTACACCGCTTTTGCTTTCCCTATTAAACTGTCTTTTTCTCAACCCACGAGCTCTCTACCTTTTACCCTCCTGATTCTGTCCCCAGTCCCACTGGTGAGGCAGTAAGCGAGTGGCTGTGTGGTGCCAGGGTGAAGCCACAGCAGATGGCAAAGGGCAAGTGAATGGGTTTGTAACAACATTCTGTAAGCTCTTTGTCAAACCTACAATAGCAGATCCCAGAGGAAATGTGATATCTGCTGGTAGTGACAAAGTTTGCTTTTATCAAGCTCTTCTGAAAGCACAGATTGATGGAAGTACAATTCCTTCCTGCTCTGACATATCTCTTTGCATTCCAGGTGACTGGTCTAAGCACTGAGCTGTAAAGTGGTCTCTTTCTGTCAATCTGTGTTCCAATCAATTATTTATGCAAAGTGGAGCACGGAAAGAAGCTCACCCTGGGATGCCCTTCAGCCCCAGGTCTGTGTGTGAGGGGTGCTGGTGCCCTCACCATCATCTTGGTATCCCTTCCACTGACCAGAGCTCCCTGTGCTCCCCCCTCTCTGGTGCTGGCAGAGCAGTTTGTGTAGGCAGGATTAGGGTCCTGATCTGGGTTGAAGTGATCTGCTTTCTCTTTTGAGGTGGAATTACTACTTTAGTGCAATAAAAACAAGCCGCATGTGTTCTCCACAAGAGAAATAAAGTTAATAAAGCTCCCATTGAAATTGGCATCAGAGTTGCAGTATTTCAAAGGAGATGAGCTGTAACCAAGGAGAGTGCCTTGGAGAAAGCACCCATGTGCTTATTCCCTGAAATTTGTCTTTGTTTTCGGAACCAGGATGAGCTGAATAAAAAGCAAATACATTTTATATGGTTACAGCTGCATTTATTGGTGCTTCTAGAGATGCAACAGTGCTGGGGAGAGCCCATATGGGACTAGGTTAGATATTAAGGTATTCTTTACTCTCTGGTTGGTGAGACACTGGAACAGGTTGCCCAGAGAAGTTGTGGATGCCCCACCCTGGTAATGTTCAAGGCCAGGCTGGAAAAGGCCCCTGTTTTAGTGGGAGCTGTCTCTGCACAAGGCAGGGGTGTTAGGGTTAGATGATCTTTAAGGTCCCTTGCAACCCTTAATGTTCTATGGTTCCATGATTTTATACAATACTTGCAAACTTGCATCATTTCTGAGATGCAATGGATCTCAGAACTCAACAAGCAATGGATGTGTCACTGCAAACCCTGTTGTGTGGTTTGCACATGCTCATCACACTGGTGAATACAGCAGTGCAGACTCCTCTTTCCTCTCCCCCGCCCTTATGCATAAAAATGGCCATATTTACTTTAAAAATGTCCCAGCTTTCCAATTCAGCTTGGCTCCACTTTGAGTGCTCTCATCTGGGCAATGTGTAAGTCATAGATATCTTTTATACCGATCAGCTCAAATGAAACTTTTGTCCATATTGCAAAAATTGCTGCAATGACAGCTCAGAAAATGAAAAAGCTTTTCCCAAAGCTAAACCTGTTTTCATTACTTGATGTAACTATGCCATCTCTCACTGTGCCACTCACCCCTGCCACTGCTTTCCCTCTCAGTAGTGAGAGATTGTTTCCTATCAGTGTGGTATGTAAATCACCATCACCCACTTGCTGAAGTTTTCTTGGTTTCTGTGTGTTCCCCCTGATGCTTTAGATCTTCAGAGGTTGCAATATTGCCATCTTCCCATGCCTCATTCAAGCTTATGAGCAAACTTGTGGTTTTAGCATGGCATGTGTCTGCTTCCTGTTGTGCACTTCTATACACAGATACCTCTGTACTTGTCCTTCACTGTTATGTTTATTCATCCTTTCCTTGAAGTATTTACATTGTAAGTTGTTCAGGGCAAGGCCCACATTCTTGTTCTTTCCTATGTACACATTCTTATTCTTTACCATATACCAACTGAGCTTAGGTCTTGTATGGACTTTATGTCAATATAAAAATGGCCATAATTACAGTAATATGCCCGAGGACGCTCCCAGTGACCGGGACGGGGACGCAGGACGGATACGGGAACACGGCGAGGACACGGGGAGGACGCGGCGAGGACGCGGGGAGGACGCGGGGAGGACGCGGGGACAGCCGCGATGCCCAAGCCGGGACGAGCCCCATGTCCCCTCACACCCCTCTCGTGCCGGCCCGCAGCGCCCCCTGCCG
>VZTN01033989.1:34792-44984 GCA_013400515.1 Erpornis zantholeuca
CGTGTCCATGTTCCGCTGGCTGGAGGTGCTGGAGAAGGAGTTCGACAAGGCGTTCGTGGACGTGGACCTGCTGCTGGGCGAGATCGACCCCGACCAGGCCGACATCACGTACGAGGGGCGGCAAAAGATGACGAGCCTGAGCTCCTGCTTCGCCCAGCTCTGCCACAAGGCTCAGACCGTGTCCCAGATCAACCACAAGCTGGAGGTGAGGGGCTGCTGTGGGACCGGGCGGGGCCGGGCCGGGGGCGCATCCCCGGACGTGTCGGGGGGCGGCGTGGACCGTGCCCTGCCCCGGGGGCAGCGGGAGCTCCTTCGGGTTTCTTCCTGCTTCTTTCCTGCCCCGAAGCAGCTGGAGAGGGTTCACCAGGCCCCGCGTTTTAGGATTCGGGCCTGGCCGCGGCCGTCCTCCTTCTGGGTTTGGTAATTCTATCTCTGGCATGGAGCTGTGTGTGCCAGAGGAGTTCTCTGGTGATGTTGAAAGCAGGAATCTTGGCCAACAGATGCTGCTGACTGGTTTTCTCTTTGCAGTGAGTCAGGACGAGAGGACACAGTCTTAAGCTGCGCCAGGGGAGGTTTATGTTGGACATCAGGAACAAGTTCTTCACAGAAAGGGCGATTGGGCATTGGAATGGGTTGTGCAGAGAGGTGGTGGACTCACCGTCCCTGGAGCTGGCTAAGGAAAGAATGGATGTGGTGCTGAGTGCCATAGGCTGGTTGCCATGGTGGTGTTCAGTCACAGGTTGGACTTGATGATCCCAGAGTTCTTTTCTAGCCTAATTGATTCCGAGATTCTGTGAATTTGGAAAACCTTTTAAAAAAAGGGACAAAGACAAGATCGAGGTGCTTAAAGCTTAGAGTCAGTAGTCAAAATGAGGGCATTATTCCTCTTTACGAGTAAAGGAAACAGAAAAGTGGATTGGGGATGGACTTTGACAGGTCCTCTTGTTCCTTCACACTTCAAAGCAGATCAAATAGCTCTCGCCAAGCTTAGTCGCTGAAAATAATAGCAGAGGTCACACATTCTGTGAGGACAATAATAACTGGCCTTCCTGTTGGAAAGTTTTCTTCATGCCTGATTCAGAGTTTCATTCAGGGTGGGAAGAAAGAATTGGGAGCCAAGTTATCTCCTAATGCTGCTTAGAGGCAGGGCTGCAGGTCCTTTGGCCTGTGAAAGAATTGGAGAGCTCTGGAAGGATATTCTGGAGAACGTCCTGTTCACTTTGTATGTCCAACCTGAGCTCTTTGGTTTAGTAGGTGTTACTTGTGGTGTCCTTAACAGGTGTGCATGTGAGCTGCCCTCTTGTCTTTCAGTTACAGTTAGAAGGCTTTTGATGTCTCTTCCTCAGTTACCTTTTTCCTGGGCTAAAGCCCTCCAATTTCTTCAGTAGCTCTTGTAGGCCATATGTTTTAGACTTTTAGTGCTTGTTCTTTTATCTTGTAAGTATATAGGAGTAAGAGGGGAAATTCTGAGACACCGTGAAAATATGGGCTTTGTAAGAGCTTCAATAGACAGAATTCCCTTCGTTCAGTCCTTTGTGTTACACTTATTTTAATAAAAGAATTTTAGAGTCTTCAAGCAGTAACTTGCTCTTCTGAAGGTGTGCCTTTCAGTAGGCAGTAAAGTAAGTAGATTGTCTTTGGTTTTAATCAGGTTTCTTCCTGGTATGAAGACATTGTTATGTAAAAGAACCCGTGGAATGTAACAGAGGAGCAGGATTTTTCAGAGTAGAACAAAGATCTCGTTAAACTAGGAGTTTTTTTCATCCCATTCTTTATTTCACCAGAATGCTTACTGTAGTGATGTTTATGTTCCTCTTATGTGTTTATGTTGATGTGCTGTTTTACGTGTTTCAGTATTGAGAAGTTATATATATAGGGAGAGATACAGATATATATATATATATGCACACATACAATACCAACCTATACAATAGGCTTCATGAAGTATAGTAAAATGAGATTTATGGGTTTATGGTAGATAATCAGAATTTATTGCATATTGGCAGAGGCATGGTGTGTTGTTGTGTCCAGACCTGTAAACCAGGTGAGTTTTCAGGTCGTTTTAAGAGAATGGGTTTCTTTGAAACATGATTTCAAGCTTAAATATTTTGAAAGGAAATGATGTAACTCAGATCCTGAAAGGTTTTTTGTATCTAATTGAAATCTTCAGGAGCACTTGAAGAACTGAAGGTCTGTGCCTAAATCTCTTAAGAGTTGAAAAGCAAAGGAACACAGTTAGCAGTTGTTAATAATTAGCATAATTATTGTGTATATCTACATGCTTGAGGTAATTGTTTGATAAAAATGATACTGATAATCCAGAGTGAGTGCTTTGGAAGTGAATAAAAAGTCTTACTTTGTAAAGTATTTTTATTACTGTGAGTAGTATTAGGCCTCATACTTATAAAGGAGTTTTTATCTTTCAAATAGACCTTTAGAAGACTTTACTATTGCCTTGAAGGTTGTTAATTTTAGGACCTCATGTTTACTGAAGTCATAAATTGACATGAAAGCTGCCATTTAAAATCTCCAAAAGATGGAGCTGCTCTGTTGAAAATGAGTGTCTTGTCTTCTTATGTGCACAGATTTCTGGTCAAAAGCCCCAGCAACCAATATGAAGAGTACAATTACATATTTTGAAAGAAATCAATACTGGCGTTTAGGATGCGATTGGTGATTTTACTCATTTTTTATAGTGCAAATTACTGTACTTCATGTAATTTTTAAGGTTGCAATCATTTCTTGGTAACTCACCATTGTAATTTTATACTGCTTGTACGTTTTAATACAAAGCTTTTGTCACATTCACAAAAATGTCTTCAGTAATAGTTCACTTAGGTACACTTATTCAAGCAAATAAATTAGATCTATCTTGAGAAATATACATTTATTTGGATTAAAATAATACTTGGACTGAATCTAACTTTTACTAAGTTTACTCCTGCAGCTGCATGTGACTAGACTTGTTTTACCAGTGATATTATATAAGTGATATTACTTCATAAAAGAAAACAACGAAAATTGATGAATATCATTCTGTTGGTTGTGGATACCATTTCCTTGACCAAATTTGTTGAGTCGTCTTATAACAAAGCAGGCAAGAATAAAGACATGCAGTTCAGGCTTTGATTTATCTACTTTATCAGCTTAATATGCATTCTCTGATTGGTACAATTGCTTTTAAGAGGCACAGCTTGAGGTTTGGTGAATGGAAGCTCCTGCCGTGGGATTTCTCAAAGGAATTTTTGCCATATTGCTGTATACCTACTGCTAGAGAGAGGAGTCTTGGTAAAATATTGTGTGAAGGATGTTCCTGAATAGTGAAAGAAGTGTTCTAGGAAGACAGTAGCTTCCAAAGAAGATATATGTTGGCAATTCTGTGCCAGGTTACTTTTAGAAGGACCCTGAAGGTATTTCAGATGGATGGGGGATGTATGCAAATAAATTTACTTGGGCTGAGGGTGGTGAAAGTTTATAAACCTACTACTGTGCTAATAACATTTGCAGTCTTAAACTAATGATATGTTGGGGGGAGGATTTGTTTTCATAATTTTCCTGCTGGTCACAGTAGGACAGAATTGAATTAAGTAGCTTATCAAAGAGGAGAAAGAAAAGGTGTTTGGCAATACAAGTCACTGTCTTTCCTGAGATCAGCCTCATTTCATTGTGAGAGAATGGAGAAGTATATCTTGTTAGTAGGATAGCAAGGGCCTCAGTCCTTTAGAACTGGTGACAGATGCTTTAAAGGAGAGTTTTTGTGGTTCCCTGTTGGAAAGCCCATATAAATCAGCAGATGCAGGCTGGTGGTCAGTGTGTGAGATTTTTAGAAAATGTTTAACTGAGAAGCAGTTCATAGGTTTTGTTTTTCCTGTTTGACTGTCACTTGACTGTGACATTGTCTAGATGTCCATTTCAAGAAATAAAAGTTCTGTTTATCTGCAATTTTGTAGAAATAAAAGAAGTAGGTCAATGTGTCAGTGAAAACTGAGCTTGTCTTTAACTCTGGCACTTCGACTGCCAATCTGATTCTACAATTTTAAATGAACAAGTTAGAAAGGAATGTTTGGTGGAGCACGCCCTGTGTCTTGGCAGATGTGTTAAGCCTCTGTATATGCTAAAGCTAAGGAAAACATGTATGTCTGAGAAGTTAATTGTAGTTTTATGTCCATGATTAAGTTGGAATCAGCAGGTTTAGGGGAACACATTTGTATAAGCTGAATTCTTCTGTAAGTAACTTGTAACCTATTCAATTAAAGTGCATACAGAATGATGTGGGTAATATGAAGATGTATATATAAAAAAACCCAGCTGCAGACTGGAAAAGCTAAATGTAGGTGGCTTTATGTGTGTGGTGACTTTCCAGAAGCATGTGAGTCCATCTTACAGGACACACTGCAGAGATACAGTCCTGCTCTGTTGTTTCGCAGTACTTTAATTAATGTGGTAGATCTTAGGTAGATCTACTCAGATCTTAGGTAGATCTTAGGAAGATCTGTTTGGATTTTTTTTGCTTTCTCTCCTTTATTTTAAAGTGAGAAATGCTCTTATTGAAGACCAAGACATTTTTTTGCCCAATGTGAGATATGTATATACATGCATATAGAATAGGTGCAATAACTTACTTTTTTCAAATGTCATTAATATTTCCAGTAGTTACTGAGGTGTTATTTTATTAATTGGACTTTTAATACTTTTTCTCTTTTGAAATGGAAATCTGTTGGTACTAGATAGAATGATTGTTTTTTTTAAAAATCAGTTGAGTGAGATTTGGTCAAGCTAATTTGGTATCCTAAAATGTGAGCATTTTTCACATATTCAGGAAATACAGATTTACATGCATTTTCCAGTCAGCTTATATGATAAATTGTCATTAGTTTGATACATATAACTTCTATCAGAAAAACAATGCCCTTTTTAATTACAGTTGTACCTATATTTAATTAATATTTTCCTATATCAGAAGCCTATATACCTCTATAGAAATTTGACTAGTCTATTTCATTCTCAGTCTGTATGTGGTAAAGTGTTTTCTTTTTCTGTCTCACTTGTTGGGAGTTGCCAAAGAGAAAGTGAGAGGGAACCAATATATTAGTTTATATTTCTTAGTTTTCTTTACTGAGTTATGTTGCATAGCTAGTATGGATTTCAAAATAATGGCAATAATAAAATTATTGATATGACTTCTAAGAACAGATTTGTGTCTTCCTAATAAACAACTAGAAGCATGAGGAACCTCACAAAAAAATTGTCATTGTCAGACAGTCAGAAATTTGTCCATGTCAGCAAAGCAATTTGTACTAGTTTGAAATCAAACCAGTGGGAGATNTAAAAAAAAAAAGTAATTTGTTCTTATGTAAGTAGGTGTAAACAGAATGAAGTAGTCAAGCACAAAGTAAAACAGTAGCAGGTATTTTAATGGTAGAAGTGAAAAAGATCAGTTACAGGCATGAAAATGATGATGGGTATATCCATTTATGTAGATGGAAACCAAATTTTTAAGATGCTTTATTTAAGATGTGGTATCATTCTTATGTTATCTTTTAATTGTTGGGAGGAAAAGTGTGCAGATAATTACATGTCCAGAATGGTCTTCAGCAGAGAAGATAAAAAAGTAGAAATGTTGGTTTGCATCCTTTTAACTCACTGACCACTCTTTTGAATGTTTTGTCAGGACTAGAATAGAGCCTGAGAAATGGAGTAATTAATTTATCTTATGTCCTTTGTATTCTGTGTGCAATATAATAAAAGTGGATTAAATTATTTTACAATTAATTTTTGTCTTCAGTATCATCCACTGCATTTTTACCAAGACTACTTACATAGCTCCACTACGTAATGTTTATTTAGGGAGTCTGCAGTCATAAATATTATTGTTCATGTTCTTATTAGCCACATGATAAAGATTGTTTTGTTAAATTTAGCATTAGCTAAAATTTGAAGTCACGTATGTCCTTTTTTGGGGTCACAATAAGAATGAAATAAAGGCTTTTAGTATAATTTAAAAATTTGTCAGTACAGTCTTTTCAAATAATTTCTTGAAACATTTTCATCATTGACAAGTGGTAAGCATTGTGGTGAAATTGGGAGTGTTATCATAAAAAATGATGGTTTCCAAGTGTATCTATCGTTTGTTTAGAAACTCATTTTGTACAGTGCTGTCACATTGTTTAGTTTTGCAAGGAGCACGGTGAGATTAATAGGGCTCTGCTCTGTTTCATAGTTTCTCATTCAAAGCAGTCCATTAAACTTAATAGGGTTGTGTAGAAATTGCAACAAATGCTGCTTAGTACTCAGGAAGAATCAAATAGTCAAGGCTGAGGAAGCGTAGAATGTTCTTGCCTTTTGGAGAGCTGTAGGCAAGGTGGTGAAGTGATACTGGTGAGATAATGGAGACAATCCTTTCTTCTAGAAGTTAGAGAAACGTAATAATTAAGAGCTCCAGCTACTTCACATCAAGGGACTGATGCAAAGTTAGGGGTCCCCATGGAAACTTGGCAGTATGGGGGTTGTGCAGGCCAGGCTCTGTTATTGTGTATCCGGTGTCTAAGTGTGTTTAGACCTCAGGCTGTAGGAGCTGCAGCTGTCACATCCTGAAAATTTGTTTTCTGTCCTGTACTTGTGTAATGTTATGGGAACACTTAGGAATAATGATTTCATTGTTTGTAAAGCATAATTAAAGACTTTTTTTTTACCTGTTTTGCCTTTAAATTACGTTCCTGTCTTTAAAAAAATGCCCCCAGAATTAAATGTTAAGCAAATACGATATGCTAGTTAAGCTAGTGTCATATCTTCATATTTATATTGATATGCTAGTGTCATATATTCATATTTATATTGCTTTTTTGTGCATATGCTAGGACAGAAGCCAAAGAGTAATTGCAGCATTGCAGTGTGCTCTGTTGTGTTTCATGATCCTGGGTCCTGGAACTTTTAAATCAGAAGGTTAATAGTCCTCATCAGGAGTGAATGTTGAAATACATAAAGGCATATATTGGTAAAATTTATAGAGTCTAGTATAAATTACATAAGGGCATGCCACTGAGGAAATAAAAGCTCCTCATAAACTTGATTTATCTGTGAATTTTGGTTTGATCCCATAGCAAGATACACAAGGACCTGTCCCTTAAAATTAGCTATTAAATATATATATCTACACCAGAGGTGTTTTATTAGTAACAGAATCAATGGAGCTTGGAAATCTCGTGATTTGTGGGAAATGGAACTGTTGAGCACTTTCTCGAGTCACTAAGACCTTCTGATTCAGGTCTTCCCTGTTCTCTTGCATGATCTGGGAGTTTCCACATCACAGCATCCTTTCCTTCTCCTTTTCATCTCTCCAATTTTTGGTTAGTTGGCTGGACACAAGACAGCAGCTCAGTCTCTAGCTCAGAACTGCACATGTGCTGCCTGTACACCGAGCTGTCAGCTTCTGTCTCTGGGTGGGTTGAAGATTTGGCTCTTCCCACTTCTCCTTCTGAAAGAGCTCTAATCTGTCACTCTCTAACTAGCAGCTGTTTAGTGTGAAAGTTGTATGTTGTAGGAACTTTAATCATACACACTTTCACCCCTTTTGTTTGAATCTTGAAAATTAAATCAGTTCAAATCAACACGGGAGGAAGGAAAAATCGGAAGAAACTTAGACATACAGATAAATGATGGCACCAGAAGGTCTTGTTTAGGTAACTAGGAAATTCTGAAATGAACTCCTAGCTGATGGCATTCAGAGATTATATGGTGGGGAAAAAAGTCTTTTACTTTAGAAAAACACTTTTCAGACCTTTATGAGTTTAGAAGACTTGGCATGAGAATGAATCCGGTGTACCCTGAAGGCCTGAAATTAAAATGGAAACTAGAGGCATTTGATGAGGGCTTGGCTTATGACTTTTAGTCACTTGAGACTGGTAATGGATACTTTTGTATGTATCTAGTTTCCCTTTGCTGAAAAATCTGAGTTTTCTACTGTGTTTGAATTATGCTTAGACTTCTTTTTGAGCTAGAAATTCATATACTAAGAAGTGCATTCATTACACTTTGAGGGAATTCAGGTCTTCCTCTCATTTTTATTTGGTGTGGTGAATAACACCACTGTCTTGCCCCAGTAGTATTCAGGCCTACAGCCCAGCTTTCCAATTCAGCTTGACTCCACTTTGAGTGCTCTCATCTGGGCAATGTGTAAGTCATAGATATCTTTTATACCGATCAGCTCAAATGAAACTTTTGTCCATATTGCAAAAATTGCTGCAATGACAGCTCAGAAAATGAAAAAGCTTTTCCCAAAGCTAAACCTGTTTTCATTACTTGATGTAACTATGCCATCTCTCACTGGTTGTTTCCTGTCAGTGTGGTATGTAAGTCACCATCACCCACTTGCTGAAGTTTTCTCGGTTTCTGTGTGTTCCCCCTGACGCTTTAGATCTTCAGAGGCTGCAGTATTGCCATCTTCCCATGCCTCATTCAAGCAGTGATGCTTATGAGCAAACCTGTGGTTTTAGCATGGCATGTGTCTGCTTCCTGTTGTGCACTTCTATACACAGATACCTCTGTACTTGTCCTTCACTGCTACGTTTATTCATCCTTTCTTTGATGTATTTACATTGTAAGTTGTTCAGGGCAAGGCCCTCATTCTTGTTCTTAACTCTAAGTATGAACTTAGTGTAAGATCTTTGGGTATGTCTGAGATCTAATAGAAATAAATTATTTTGGTTAGTTATTCTAACTATTCTATTAGAATAACAAATGGTCACTTTTCTATGAAAAATGTACAGATGAGAGTTCAGACCATCAAATGAAAAATATTATATAAATTTATTGGAAGAGGCTTAAATGCTGTTATTTTGTACTAAGACTCCTGATGAAAATCACTAGTTAAGACTTCAAGAACTCCATGACTATAAATGCAATTAACTCCAGCATTTAAGATGGCTTTATTTAAGATTTATTATATTGCCAGCTTAAAATACATATTCAGTATAAGATAATTTGTAACAAACTCAGTTTTTTGATAACTCATAAGTACTTGAACAGGAAATATAGACTGTTGATTAAAAATAGGACATTGTCTGGACTCTTTCGTCTAGAGTTTTTTAATTGTTTTTTAATTTTTGAATGTTCTGTGGAAGAAATATTAATTGCTTAATGCCATTATTTCTTTTCTTTTATCTCCTGTGGGAATAAAAAGAGTAGTGTATAAATTCTTTCAGTTGAAATTGGTGTTTAATCTTCATAGCTGTAAGACCTCTGAGAAATACAAAATACCTGGTAAATGGCAAAATATGCTCCAAAATTGACCAAATGTTTACTTAGCCATTCAAAACTACTTTTATGGTATCATCTGTATGTTAGATTGTTTGGAAGATAAATGCTGGGTTTTGTTATTTGAATTTGACCAAGATCTCCAGTTTACTTGAATTGTAGGCTTTTATTTAGAATTTAGAAATAGCCTATGGTGATAATCTGACGTAGTAGCTTCATGTCCTGCCTGTTTGGTTCATGTAGGTCTAGGTGTAGATTTTCGTTATTAAATCCTACTTCCCACAGTGTGGTCGTGCTTTTTGCTGTGCATTGGCTGGGGCAGGGACACAAATGAGGGAGCAGAGAGAAGGTATAACCTTGCAGTATGATGCTTGCTAATGGGTGGCAATTGCTGATCTGCACAGCTGTATTCTGCCCACAAGAGTTCCTTTTTCGGCCCAGTCAGCAAGTTACAGTTAAAAGGATGTTATAAAAGTAAACACACTACCTTCTCTTCAACCTCTGCCCCTTACTGTTCCCTGGTAAAAGTTTCTGTTCTCTTTTTGTTGTTTGGCAGTTCTTTCTGAACTCACCTGACCATGAAGCTCAATGGTCTCCTGTGGGTGGATGTTTGTAACTTCTGTTCCCAGCTGACTTCTCTGCAAGTTCTAGGGCAGTTGCAGGTGACCACCAAAATATATGACATCTCTTTACAACAGTCTTGTTGGAGAATACATCCAAATTAAAGGATTAGTACAGTTGCTTGTGCAGCATTAGTTTATCCTTTTGTTTATCCTGTTATGCTTATACAAATTGAAGTATTATATTATCTGGTACCATCTTTTTCTGTAGAACCCTTGCCTCATGCAGTGAATGGGGCAGAATGTCCTTACTGTTACTCCTTGTTTGTGTTCATCATTTCCTCTGCTGTCTCTGCCCCATCCCTGGTTTTTACTGAATA
>VZTN01033992.1:1135-16688 GCA_013400515.1 Erpornis zantholeuca
TGCGCGCTGGGACTGCGCCTGCCGCCGCCCGCAGCCCGCGCTGCCGCTCGCTCCGGCCCGGGGACCCGCGCTCACTCGCCGTAGAACTCGCTCACATCCTCCGGGGAGAGAAGTGCTAGGGAGGATTGGCGGTAACCCTGCGGGGAGTCCTGACGCCAGAGTATGGTCGGGAGCTGCTCTGCGTCCATCCTCGCCTATCGCTTGCACTAACCCGCAGTCTGGAGTGCGGTCTCGTCTAGCAATAGGCGAGTATGTGCCTTTTGAGAATCGCGGCGGCCAGAGAGGAACAAGGCGTTTCCCAGGGCAGCGTGAAGGGGAGGCTGAACTCGGAGGGACTGAGCCGCCTTCCCCGGCAGGAAAAAACGGCCTGGAGCCTCCGCAGGGACAGTACATCTATAACAGCAGGCAACGGCACTACAGCTACTGGGAAGTCTCAGGCTGAGGACGGGGAAGGGAGGTGCATGGTGCATCCCAGCACGGCTGGACGTGCACATCCACTGGCCTGTCTGGCGGCTAAAACGGAGGAGTGGCTGTGCTCGCCGCGTGGGCTTCCCTTTCGCAGGCGAGCTGTGAGTGGTATAGCGGCTCCTCGTCCTTCTCCAACCCCGCCTCAGCATTGCTATGCGGGCTGAGCAGGACGGGCCTCAGGAACCTGAATTCGCTGCCCCCCGAGCCGCTGGTCAGACACATTTCGTAGCGGTAACCCGGCGATAGAGTGCCCGTGCTGTCCACGCCCACGCCGTCGCTGACGAAGTCTCCGCCTGGGGAGCATCTGGGAGAGGGAGGGGAAAGTTCTGCCCGGACGCGAGCTTTGCAGAGACTGTTCGCCGTCAAGACGAGGACGGACAAGAGGAATAGGGACGAGACACAGCACAGAGAGACGATGAGGTAAGTGGTGAGCGTTTCCTCCTCGGCCACCTGCGGCTGCTCTCCTCTTGCCGAATCATGTCCAAGCTGGTGAAAGGCATCGGAGAAATCATCCACCAGCGCCACGGCGAGGGTGGCAGTGGCGGAGCGCGGCGGCTGCCCGCGGTCCCGCACCAGCACGGTGAGCCTCTGCCGCGCAGCATCCCTCTCTGTCACTGCCCGCGCCGTGCGCACCTCGCCGCTCTGCAGCCCCACGCGGAACAGCCCCGGCTCCGTCGCCTTGGCCAGCTCGTACGACAGCCACGCGTTCTGACCCGCNTGGGCGCAAACTCCGGACAGTTCCACTTTCCGCGTCCACTGACACGAATGATGCCGCGGCGAGGGTGCCTGTCAGTGGCGGCACTAGCGCGTATCTCACGTGGGCGTTTTCTCCCGCGTCAGGGTCCGTGGCACTGAGGCGGCCCAGGCTCCTCCCCGCAGGCTCGTTTTCGCTCATCACCAGGGTGTAAATGGCCTGGGTGAAATTGGGTGCATTGTCATTCACATCCAAGACCCGCACGAGCAGGGTCTTGGACGCCGAGAGGGTGGGGGAGCCCTCATCGCGGGCTTGCACTGTCACATTGTATTCCTCCGCCTGCTCTCGGTCCAGTGTCTCTGATGTCACCAGCGCATACGCATCGGCTGCCAGCAGCATGATCCTGAAGGGTTGCTCCCCTGTCAGCTCGCAGGTTGTCCTGCCATTGTCTCCCGAGTCCCGGTCCCGCACATTGAAGAGAGCCACCACGGTGTTCGGCGGGGCGGCTTCGGAGAGGGTGCTGCTGTGGGAGGTGATGATCACCTCAGGGGCATTATCGTTCACGTCCTTCACCTGCACCTCCACCTTGCAATGCGAGGAGAGGCCCCCTCCATCTGTGGCCTGGACATCTACCTCGTAGGTCTTTGTTTCTTCATAATCCAAAGGCTTTTTGAGTCGAATCTGACCTGTCTCTGGGTTTATTCTAAACGTTTCAAAATTTTCTTCTGAATTTTGAACTATGGAATAGACTATTTCCCCGTTTGTGCCTGAGTCTAAATCGCTAGCAGACACTACAACCACTACGGCATCCTGTGAGCTATTTTCCATTATGGAGACTTTATACAGACTCTGGGTAAATACCGGGATGTTGTCATTTAAATCCAGGACTTCTACGCGGATTAAGGCTGTGCCAGACCGCGGTGGAGTCCCACCATCCACAGCTGTGATGCTGAAATCAACTTCTGCTTTCTGCTCCCGGTCCAGAGCTCGATCCAACACCAGCTCGGCGTACCTCCTGCCGTCACTCCGCCGCCGGGTGTAGACAAGGAAATACTCGTTCGAGCTGATACTGTAATGCTGAAGACTATTGTTCCCCACATCTGGATCGTGAGCACTTTCCAACAAAAACCGAGTCCCCGGCATTGTCGATTCTGGGATCTTTAAAAGTATCTCTTTATTTAGGAACACAGGAGCATGATCATTTATGTCGGTGAGTCTTACCTCAGCTCGGAAGGACTGCAGTGGGTTCTCCAGCAGCACCTGGAAACGCACCAAGCAGAGCTCGTTCTGTCCACACAGCTCTTCCCGGTCCATTCGCTCCCTCACCACCAAATCCCCAGTGTGCTGGTTCAGCTGAAAATACTGCTTTTCTCCTTCAGGAACGAGCCGAGCCTGGCGAGCCAGTAATTCCTCACTGGTTAGTCCCAAATCGTTAGCGATATTCGCCACAAAAGAGCCTCTCTCCGCCTCTTCGGGCACCGAGTACCGAGCGGGTTCTGCTCTCATCCCCGAGACGCAGAAGAGAAGGATCAAAGCCACCGCTCGCTCCGGGAGCGGTTCCTCGCTCTTCATCTGCTTCATTTCTTTCCAGAGACCCGATCTCCTCTCCTGTGAGCTGGAGTGAGCTGCCAGTACAGCCTGCCGACCTCCGAACGGAGAAGCCCGGGATGGTGCAGCCCCGCCCGCCCGAATCGCGGGGGCGGTGGAGCTGCGAGCTGCGCGGAGCTTCCGCGGTCAGCAGCGGCACCAGGCGGCCGATCTGCAGAAGGATTCGAAGATTTCCCGGCGCAAAGCCTGGAAAGCAAAGATTAACGGCTCGGCTTCTCTCTTCGGGCGTCAAAAGCACAGAGATTCAACTGTCCATACAACCACATTCAAAGTATGGCCACCGGCTGAATAAACAACGCCACTGTTTGCCTTCTGCTCCAAAAGAGATTTATTTAAAACTGGGTTGTTATTTTTGTTTTGGTTCCCCCTCCCTTCCCCCCAGTGTGAACGCTTTGAATAAATGACTTTCCGGCTGTTTAGCTGAAGGAGCTGTGTATTGTTACAGTGGTTCAGCGACCAGGTGAGCTGATCTCTGAAACACGGCAGCTGCCGCCATAGTCATTCTCGGAATGGACCGAGATTGTTCCCCCAGTTCTCCTTCTGGGAGCCTTCGGGAATGGGCTGGAGGCAGCCTCTGTTAGACCTCAGCTCGCCTCAGAAAAACCCCCTCCGCTTTGCTCCGACATCTGAAACTGTCCTATTTTCCAGGTCGTTCCGATTTCCCCTGCATAAAATCCACTCCAGATGCACGATGTTTCAACGACAGGAGACATTGCATTACTTTATAGATTAATACCGATTGATGAAAGAAAGAGAAAACAGAAAGCTTATTGACATCCTATATTCTACAGTGCCCTAAGTTAATTGTAAACTGTTTCATCCATTTTCCTGTAAAACCACAAACAATACTTTTAATTATCTTAACTCTTAAAAATCGCGAAATGGTAATTTCAACTTTATGGGGGGGGGAAAGGATAAAAGAATACATTGCTCAAAGCCCACTCTTTACAGTAAGGAGAACCTGTAAACTCCTGGTCAAATATGCCAAGTGTGCCAATGTCAGCAGTTACAATGTCAGCAGTTCTGCTTATTATATAAGAAATTCCTTTGCAAGCACCACTTAATTTTGCTTAATGTCTGTTTGACCTGGTGTTGAACACACTGCAGAACATCAAGATATTATTACAAAGCTCTCTCCATAACAACAAACAAACAAAACACGAAAAGAAACTCCACAGAGAAGGCGGTGTAGCATAAAGATCTGTTGCCAGTTTTCAGTATTTCCCATAGAATGTAGAAGCAGTAGCACTCTCACAATCATACATTATTATGTAATCAACATGCAACACGGTTCTCCTCCTCCATCCTCATCACAATTACAAAACACCTAAATGAATAAGGTACTGCTCAAGGTGAAAGTACTCTCACAGAGAAGCCTTCTCTTCTTCTCCTTGGTACCTTTTTGGTAGGTGTTTCATTTCTTTGTTCCCTTTTCCCTGTGAGGACAGAAAAACTCGTGTTTCTCTTCACTTATTGGTGGGCGAGCCAAGCGTTTTGATCAGAACTGACATTTAGCTCCAGCTCTCTGTTTGCAGGGCAAACTACGGCTGCAGCTCTGGGCCCCATATCTTCAGAGAGGGGAGCACTGCCCTGCAAAGAACAGAGAGAGCAGTTGTCATTTGGGTGGTGAGGGAAGCAGGCATCACCGAGAGGAGGTGTCTTACACCACTGCCTGTGTCACACCACTCCTCTCTACTGAGAGCCAAGAGAAGGTAAGAATTGGTGGGTTTCTGACCTGAGTGGAGAACACCTAAAGTCAGAAACCATCCTCCACAAAGGTACTATGGAAAAACTTTTATGAGCCTGAAGGAGTAATTCAAAGTGGTAAGAGCCCCAAACAAAAACCACTTTCTCACAAACTGTAAATTCGGTTTAATGTTGGTATATGAAAAAGGGTCCTTGTCTCCCCTGAGGCTACTGTGATTCTGACAACCTTCAGTGAAGTGAGTCCAAGTCATCAGTGGTTATGAAATACAAAAATATTAACTGACCCTGATGGTGTTTGTGTTCCTTCAACCTCATAAATGTTCATCATCAAGTCTACTGTGAAGTGCCAGATGGATCCTTGGAAACTCTCCATGAAGTCCCCACAGAATACCATATTAAGAAGTGACTGACTGATAACCAGACTTTCCTGGCCAATACTATTCATGCAAGTTACAAAAATGTAAGGGAATTTAATGGCAGATATCCCCACCTCCACAGCCTCCAGCTGCTTGTAGGACAGCTTGAGTTCAGCACTGCCACCACTCTGGGGAATGGCATGTGGCAGCACCGAGCACCAGCTCCTAACAGCAGTGCAGGGGACATCGTCAGTGACACCCCTTTGCACAGTTGTCCCCGCAGTCCCATCTGATGCTGGACAGACCACTACATTCACGTTACTGTCACCTCCAAGAGGACATATCCCTAGGAATGGTGTCATTCCTGCTGCAGGTCCTTACAGGCTCTACACAGTGCGTGGGCAGGACCCACTCTGCCTGTACTTTTCACCTTCTCACTGCCCAACTCCTCCTGTCCTTTTAAGTGACACCACAGACTGGATCTAGCACGAATAGTCAGCATAGATATGGGTGCAGCTGCCCAGAGAGCTGGTAGGTGCCCCATCCCTGGAAATATCCAAGGTCAGGTTGGATGGGGCTCTGAGCAACCTGATCTACTTGAAGGTATCCCCTGCTCATAGCATGAGGGTTTGGACTTAACGGCTTTGAAGGGTCCTTTCCAACTCAAAGTGTTCTATGCCTCTATGATGCAGAGGGGCGTGGTTAGGCAGCATTTGTGGAGCAGCTGAGCCCTGCTGGATCCTCCTGGGACACCTCTCCAGAGGCTCTGAGACCCCCCTTTATCCCCTCATCTCTTCACACCCCAGGGACCTCCACCAGCAATTCTGCAGATTCAATAATCCTTGCTGCCAGGACGTGACACACTTTCCCCCTGCCTGCCCGATCGCCTCAGCCCTGTCAGTGCCTCACCTGTGCAGTCCAGTCGCCTTCGCCCCCGATGTTGGCCACATCCTGCGAGCACACCGAGCTCCGCTGTTCGCCCGGGCCGGGGGGCAGCCCGGCGGGGAAGCAGGGGAAGAGGGGCCTAAGGAAACGGAACTCGCTGTTGACGGTCCCTGCGGCGAAGCAGACGTCGTACACGTAGCTGCGGGGCAGGGAGCCCGCGTTGCTCTCCGGGAACGTGGGCAAGTTCTCCGTCTCGCTCCGCCTGGCCCGCCGCACCTTCACTACCACGGCAGCCACCGCTGTGGCAAGGAACAGCGCCGACACGCAGACGAGGGAGGCGATGAGGTAAAGAGTAAGCGGCCCGTCGGGGTCGGCAGCCGGTTCCTCCTCACTCACCCGTAAATGGGCTTCGGAGAAGCCGTCCACCAGCGCCACGGCGAGGGTGGCAGTGACGGAGCGCGGCGGCTGCCCGCGGTCCCGCACCAGCACGATGAGCCTCTGCCGCGCAGCATCCCTCTCTGTCACGGCCCGCGCCGTGCGCACCTCGCCGCTCTGCAGCCCCACGCGGAACAGCCCCGGCTCCGTCGCCTTGGCCAGCTCGTACGACAGCCACGCGTTCTGACCCGCGTCCGCGTCCACCGCCACCACCTTGGCCACCAGGTAGCCGGACGGTGCCCAGCGCGGCACCAGCTCTCCGGCCGCGCTGCTGTCGGGGGCCGGGTGCAGCAGCACGGGCGCGTTATCGTTCTCGTCCCGCACTACAATGCGTAGCACGGCCTGGGCGGTGAGCGGCGGGGAGCCGCCGTCGGCTGCAAGCACTGTCACCTCGAAGGCAGGGACCTTCTCGTAGTCCAGCGGGCGGAGGATATAAACATCCCCATTTTCAGCGCTGACCGACACTTCGGGCTGCTCTTCGCCCTCCTGCCGCACCACTGCGTAGTTCACACGAGCATTTTTTCCTGAGTCGGCGTCCGTGGCCTTCATGCTGCCGATCCGGAGCATGGGGCTGTTGTTCTCCGTGACCGACATGGTGTAAACCTCCTGGGTGAACTCGGGGGGATTGTCGTTCACATCCGATATCTGTACAAAGATGCTCTCCCGAGAGCTCAGCCGCGTCTTGCCACAGTCCATGGCTGTGATGGTGATGTTATACTCCGCCGTTCTCTCCCTGTCCAGAGCCGCGTTTGTTCTGAGTTCGTAGTAATTATCGAAAGTGGGGGTGAGACTGAATGGCAAGTCGCCGTCGATGGAACACTCCGTCCTGCCGTTGTCTCCGGAGTCCCGGTCCCGTACACTGAACAGAGCCACCACGGTGCGTGGCGGGGCGTCCTCGGGAATGGAGGCGGTGAGGGAGGTGAGCGCTATCTCCGGGGCGTTGTCATTCACATCCAGGACCTCCACCTGCACTTTGCAGTGTGCAGACAGCCCCCCGCCGTCCGTGGCTTTCACAACCATCTTGTGGTTTTTTGCTTCCTCGAAATCTAGCTTGCCCGCCACTCGTATTTCACCGGTGACCGGGTTCAGCTGGAAGAGCTGCCGGGATCGCTCCGATGTCTGTGTAAAGGCATACCGCACTTTCCCATAGGACCCTTCATCGGGATCCGTGGCAGTGACTCTGACCACCAGCTGCTCCAGGGGGCTGTTCTCAGCCAGGCGCACCTCGTAGGTCTCCCTTTCGAACACAGGGATGTTGTCATTGGCATCCAGCACCACGATTCGGACCCGAGCCGTACCCGACCTGGGTGGTGACCCCCCGTCGATGGCCGTGAGAAGTAAATTCAGCTCTCCCTGCTCTTCACGATCGAGCTGGTTCTGTAGGACAAGTTCCACGTATTTTACTCCATCTTTTCCTGTTCCCGGAGCGAGGGAGAAATGAGGATTGGGCCCGAGGCTGTAGTTCTGCAAACCGTTCATGCCCACGTCCCTGTCCTGGGCGCTTTCCAAGGGAAACCGGGACCCAGGAGATGTCGTTTCCTGAATCTCTAAAACCACCTCCTTCTCCGGGAACTCGGGCGAGTTATCGTTTACGTCACGAATTTCCACCTCCCCTCGGATAAGCTGCAATGGATTTTCAAAGAATATCTTAAAGACGAGCGTGCAGGTATCGCTCTGTGGACAGATCTCCTCTCGGTCCAGCGATTCCTTTGCCGTCAGGACTCCGGTGTTTTGATTGAGTCGGAAAAGCTGCTCGTTCCCCTCGGACACAACGCGGGCCTTGCGAGCCGCAAGCTGGCTCAGAGGAACCCCCAGGTCCTTGGCAATATTGGCGACAAAGGAGTCCCTCTCCATTTCCTCCGGCAGAGAGTAGCGGAGGGTTTCAGCCCCGCTCTGACACACGCAAACGCACAGAATAAACAAGATCACTTGCCTCTTGCTGTCTCCGCTCCGTCTCCCACACGCCATCACTCTCCAAAAAAGCCATCCACCGTCCTCGGCGGCTCCCAGCATTGTTTAGTAGCGTCCCAAGAAGAGCGGTGTTGGCCAGCAATCCTGGGGTGAGGGAATCTGGAAGCCCCCGAGTGCTCTGACTCCTTTCCGAGCAGCTCAGCTCACACGGTTTTTTATCTCTCTGTGTCTGCAAACCCGGGGCGGACCGAGGAACGCGCCGGTCCGCGGCCAACATCCCCACCCAGCGTCGGAAAGGGGGAATATTTCCTCTCACTCGGGGCAGCGCAGCTTGTTCGGGGTTTGCTGCTTGAATCCGCACTCTTTGTGCCAAGGGGAAGACAAAAGGTGCCGTGTAAACGCTCTCCTCCCTCGGAAGAGGGACCCCTCCCCGCCTGCAGAGCGCTGCTCTGGGTATCGCATCCCAGCTCTCAACCACAATCTCTTCATACAGCTTTAAGTTTGCCTCTGCATTGTGCAGGCATGGCAAGATCCACTGCCACAGAAGAGATTTTCCTTCTCTTCTGCAGTCGTTAATCAGCACAGGACGATTAGCAAGCGTGGGGAGTCGGAGAAGCTCTTGAAAATGAGAGCGGATGCCGGAGAGCTGACAAGGGAATGTCCCTAAGTAAACACTTCGCCGCCACCGCAGCTCGCCATCACAGTAGGATGATAATGCTGTTCTAGGACACATCATCCTTATGCTGTTTTTTTCTTACCGGGTATCACACGTCGCCCGACTTTGACAGTTCTCTACGTGAGAAAAAGTTTAAGCTTGAAGTTCTGTATCCGTCCAAGGATATGTGGTCAACAGCCAGTTAATACAAAAGGCAAGGGAACAAACAGGGAGCTCACAAGTTAAGCTCCTCAATACACAAAAGCTAACGAGGAGCTAACGGAGACAATGGCAAAGATAAGGCCCTTATCACACTAATTGATGGGCCATTAAAGGAATAATTGAAGCGTAAAGTCCAGAGGTTCAACGGGAAACTCTGTAAATGAGAAAGGAAAAAGTTCCAAAGATTCTCGCGAATTATCAGAAAAAGTGTCATGGAAGAGAACAAATTGATTACGAGGTGTTTGAGGGGGGCTCCATGAACTTGCAAGGCTTATTGTGAGATGATTAGAGGCAGAATCAAACTCGCTAGGAGGGAGATGTTAAGAGCAGACCTGTTAGGAACAACCGTGGGAAAACAGAGGTGGAAGGGGATACTGAGGGGTTCTGAGCACAGTCTGCTACCGTGGTGCCGGATAGCAGATAAAATCCTCAGGGTCAGGCAGGCACGGCTGGTCCCGAAGACAGACTTACACCTCGACTGCTCCTGCGACGAATGCACACACTGTGCTGAGAACGTGTAGAGCTGCCTGCGAGCCCAGCCCAACCTTCCTCTTAGAAAATTAAAAAATTGAGGAGAAAATAAAACAGAGCTCGCACTATTTACCTGTGGTTCGAGCATTTTAAATTCAGATTTTCCTATAAAAGGAACTACGCTTTTAAAAATTATTATTATAAAGTATCATAACCTCTTTGGTTTTGGCACCTTTTCTTAAAATTCCTAGATGCTTTCCCCTTATTTTTGTTCGCTAAATGGAGTGACGCTATCAAACAATACCGAAGAGGTCAACTCCTAGAAATTCTCTGATGTCTTAATTTGTTTTAAAATAAAAACTTCGTGACTGTATCAGCGGAGAAAGTAACAACCAGGGTTGATTTTAGGATTCTCCAAAACTTAGCTACTAAAAGATCTTGCACCAACGAAGTAATTGTCGGCGACTTTCTCTTACTGCTCCTTGACTGTGAGGCGTGCTAAGATCTAAACCAGTAATTTACATCAAAGGGCATCTTCTCCTTTCTTCCCTTCCAGGGACAGGTCCTGCTCTGGAGCTGCGATCATTATCACCAGCAGAGAAGCCAAACCATAGGCCAAGCACAGCATTAGATGCGCTGGGAAAGTGGCTTCACTCTTTTATTTCCCCATGCAAAAATAACTGTGACACCTGTAATCCACTTGCTCTGTGCCTGTTTTTTCAGCTCTCGGCACGTCCGAGAGGGGAATGTGTATTTGTTTCCACTTATCCTGATCTTTGACACCACTGCACATCAGGGGGAAAGACAGGCAGAGAAGAGCTTCCACAGACACAGAAGAAAGAGCTTCCTTCCTACCCTGAGCGCAGGAACCTGATTATTGTTGCTCCATTAATTTCAGAAAGGAAATGGTGTCCTTCAGCTTCAGGTGTAGAGGGGTGTAAGAAGAACAGTGATTCTTAACGGAGCTCTTGGCTGTAACAGTATCTTTGCTCCCAGAAGATGCTGCTCTTCGACCGACGTTTATATTCTTTCAGATTTTAAAGAAATGATAAATAAAGAGGGTCACTTACCGTGCAGCACTGGAGAGCTAATGCTGGTGTTTTCTGTCGGTCACAAGAATAAAATGGATGCGTATTAATTTAAAAAAAAAAAAAANATACTGCCAGATGGAAGAACGCTGTATTTTAGGACCAACTAAGGAACTATACTCATAATAAGAAAGATTTGCATAAACGTGACAGAGAACAAAAAAAAACAGGTCTCTTCACTCAGTCATGTACAACTTTATGCTAGAAAAGCATGACAGCAACATATCCTGCTCATTTCCTGGTGACTTCATATCTCAGAACACAGCGTTGCTAAAAGAAGATTCTGCCCGCACCTCTGAAGCCTGAGCAATATCAATTTCCAAAATCCTTCTCGGTCTTTCAGCTGGGAATTCTGATCTGCCGAATGAAATTTCAGAGGTGCCATCCCCGGTTTTGTGGTCCCCCCGGATAAAGGTTTCTTCATCCCTGGAGCCACTGTCCACTGCCCTCCAGCACACCCCGAGGATAGAAGGGCTTGGGAGGAGCCTGCAGATCAGAAGAACAGATACTTCCCGGAGTCACAGCGTTTTCCATGCCTGAGTGCAAAGAGGGACCAACATTCCCGAACTCTCATTCCCAGACAGCTCCCGGGATGGATTTCTTCTTTCGTCCCCGGAACAATCACGCCATGAATTCCCAGCTGTCTCGCGGGATCTGTGCCTGGAGCTCTCAGCTGGATGCAAATGTGAGGCAAGCTGGGAGAATCAATCCTAACCTTCTGGTTCTCGGTTATATTGTAAATACCACAGGCATCTGTTCCGAGACTCATTTTCCGAGAGATAAACCAGCCTCCTCCCTCTGTCTGCGTTCAGTACAGTTACTGCTTTCCCCATCACTCTGTTAAAAGCAAGCATTTATTTCTCCCGGTAGTAACTCGGTGCTTACCAACCAACCAACCGACTCTGAGTCACCCCAGACCTGGGGTGAAATCCTCCCAAATCCCGCAGGAATGCCCCTGGGAGACCGTCCCCGTCCTTCACCCTCCCTGTTTCGCCTTGTGGCTTTTCCAGGCGCGTCTCGATGCGGCGATTCCCGGCACGTCCTTTGGAAAGGCTTTAAACCGGGGCGAATTCCGGTGCAACCGGGGCGTTCCTGCGGGGCTCTCAGCCGGTGCCGGCCGCGCAGCCTCTGACTGGGGTTCGCTGGTCTCCCTCCTCTCTCCCAGCAGCAGCAACGCTCGCCCAGCGCTGGCCATCAGCGCCACTGGGAGTCCAGCGCAGGAACTGCACAGGGGCGTCTGCCCCGAGCCTCGGCAGGAGCCTCCTTTCTCCCCTTCCAGCTGCTGCAAGGAAAAATTCCGACCTACGTTTTCCATCTGGAGTCTTTGGCACATAAACGCGCTCCCGTAGTATTTATTGAGACATTTGGTTGGGCATTGATAATCCAGGCAAAGGTGAAACGTCCCACACAAACCTTCCGTCAAGTGTGCCTACCAAAGACATGGGCAAACGTAGCACGCCCTGCTCATGTGCTGTGCACTGCATTTTCCAGAAGTCAGACAATAAAGGCGTTTTCAAGCACAGGCTGTTTGTGGGAGGCTGAGTTTTGAATACATTCTGTTTCAGAAGGAGATCTCCAACTGCTCTATGTCCCCTCCTAAAGTGTTCCGCAGTTAAGAACCAATTCAGTGTTAATAGCAGCATGAACCTCTGCTGCCCTTTGAGTCAGCTGCAACAGATTTCCAAAGAATATCTTAAATTTGAGTCTGCAGGTATTGCTGTGTGGACAGATCTCCCCTTGGGCCAGTGACTCCTTTACAGTCAGGACTTCAGTGTTTTAATTGAGGCAGAAATGCTGCTGCTGCTCCTCAGACATAATGGAGAACACATTTCTTCCTAGGTAGCAGTATTTTCTTTCTAATAACATCAATTCATGAGTCCATCTGCTCTAAAGCCTCCCTGCATACCTTTCAGCTTCAAAGAAGAAAGAAAAATTCCCTGCTTCAAAAGTCTAAGCTCATGTATTTCCTCAGAGGCATTCTGCCTTCTGCAGTCTCCAAAGATAATGCTGGACAGAAAATACCTGCCAGACTGACAGGGAGCAGGTGTAGGTTCGATATTAACAAGAAATTCCTTACTGTGAGAGTGGTGAGGCCCTGGCACAGGTTGCCCAGAGAAGTTGTGGCTGCCCTGGAAATGTCCAAGTCCAGGTTGGACAGGGCTTGGAGCAACCTGGGCTAGTGGAAGGTGTTCCTGCCCTTGGAAAGAGGTTGGAGCAAGATGATCCTAAAGGTCCTTTCCAATTCAAACCAGTGTGTGACTCTATATTTGCTTAGATCTTTTCCATCCTGCATCTTTTGAAGGCAACAAATTCTCTCTCTCCTCTCTAGACATGACAATCTCAGTACTTCTTGTTTGGAACTGCACTCTCTCAGCTTCAACACTTTGCTACCACAAATGCCTTTTGAAGGCAAGTAAATATTTTCAGCTTTGTAAACTTTGCGCTTAGTGGGATCCAACTTTTCCATCTTCAACCTCACTCCTAGGTCGAATATGCACTTCACAAATCCATAAAATCATGTGTTTTCTTGTGTCCTGAGATCTCAAATGGCCATCAAATAATATTTCAATTTTTTTAATTTGTGGGAGAAATATCATCTACTTAGGTTTTTTCCCATGTTCTTCTGTTCAATTTCTTTATGACTTCTTCCACAGTTTCCAGCAGTGCCTATTTCAGTTGACTGAGAAGTCATATTCAAATGGAAAGTCAAATGTTCAACAGGCAAGCAGCACAAGGTTGCCAGGAAATTCAAGTCCACTGGGTAAATAGCCTTGGCTTTCTCCGTGCTTTTCACGACACAACAGAGAATAAGATGATTTTCTCAGTGATGTTTGGGAAGCCTTGAAAAAGATATTTCAGGGATGGAAGTACCACACAGGCATTCATGAATAAGGGCATGAATCTAGGCTTGTGAAGAAATATTTCTAGGATTGGCTACCTGAAGATAGGAATTAGAAGTGTTTGGAGTTAAACAATTGAGTGTTATAACAAGACAGTAAGAACTAGGCAGGTTCTATGCTGTCCTGAGGAGAAAAATAGCATATTTTGTTTTAAAAGGACAGGTCAGGAAGGAATGGATATAGGAAGAGGTTGGCCTTGAGCAGGCCAGTTTTGGAAATCTCTCTGGTCATCTGAGAAAGAAAACAGGGATTCAGCTGAGAGGCATATTTGAAAGTTAAGGAGAGAAGGGGAGAGCAGAATAAGGGACAACACTGGTTAGAGGAGGGAAAGGTGCTCTGCAAGAAGGACCCAGAGAGGACAAGCATGAAGCTGTTTCATTGTCAAAGCTGACCAAGCAGGGTAAGGACAAAGAAAGGCAGGTAGGATCCATCCTGAGAACAACTTAGGGAGGGCTTGTTGATGTGGCACCTGTAAGAAGAGAATCACAATGGTCACTAGTAAAAGAAGGTAAGGTCCAATCAACCAGAGTAGAAAGGGTATAAGGAATTCTGTGGAGAGGCAGGAAGGGCAGTAGATGCAGTTTGAAGTCAAAACAGGTGCACAGAGAGAAGGGAGCCAAATAGACACAAAGAAGGAAGAAACAAATGAGTTAGGAGGAAGAAGGCATATACATGATCCTTTAGGCTTTCACCTCTCTTTGTCCAATTCTCAGTGTCTGGCTTAAGACCTAGATTTCCTCACTTCCACCTTTCTTCCTCAAAATACCTTTCTTTCCCATGGGAGAGCAAAAAAGTTATCAGAAGGTAGCAGTGAACCCAAAGGAACCCTTCTATCTCAGCCACTGTGACAGGATGAAGTGCCCAGTGCCCAACTTTCCATCTCCTGATGCCAGGTTTGGCCCTACTGCAAGCCAAGTTCCGAATCCTGTAACCCTTGGATGGCATGAATGTAATGAGATCAGCTCTGGAAACACTCAGTGCTACCTAAAGGGAAGGTCAATGGAGAAGGGATTTAAGCACAACAGTGTGTCACTGCCCAGAAGGAAAACAGATGTTCTGAACTGAGGTTTTCAAAGGAGACAGAGATCAAGGGAGTTATTGTGTTTACTCATGGCACAGGTGAACAGAGATGCACCAGCATGAGGGGATCACCCCTCAATCCATGTCCAGTGCCTCTGAAGACACAGTGACCAGCAGTAAAATGAGTGGCCAACACTATCTCTAAACAAAATCCAGATAAATGCTAAGAGATGTGTAACAGCATGAGAGAAATCTGGTTATATATTTTACTGAAACAACAGAGATGTCCTTCTTTGGGAGGATGCTTGGAAAAGCAAAGTAGTTTTGGGCCCTCTGTGTAACTTCCTTTGCCCTCAGCTGCAGGTCACTTTCTCCCCCATGACTCCAAGAGCAGCTGCAAACCAGGCACCCTTTGGGATCACACCTTGGACCTTGGACACAGCTAAAGCATCCCCAGAATACAGGATGAGCAGGGAAATACCTGGGTCAT
This sequence comes from Erpornis zantholeuca, assembly GCA_013400515.1. NCBI lineage: Eukaryota > Metazoa > Chordata > Aves > Passeriformes > Timaliidae > Erpornis > Erpornis zantholeuca. The sequence continues at coordinate 16,046 of VZTN01033992.1, forward strand.
TGTTTACACAAAGCAGTGAAGTTTAGACTCTTGCTATCCTACATGCCCTTGTATCTTGTCTTTTATTTTATTTTTAAATACTTTTGTATCTTGACAAAACTGAGCTGTGTAAAGCCATCTTTCTGTTGAGCCATGATTTGATGTGCTCAATACTCTTGACCAAGAGCCTACAGATACTCTGAGAGAAAAGACACAGAAAAAAGAGATTACAGAAAAGAAAACCTCCATTCTGTAGGGAGAACTCCAAAAAAGTTCATTAACTGTTTAGGCAAGACACAGGTACTCACATCTGTGTCACCTTTTCTGAAGGAGGGGACACACTGTCAAAGACAAACTGAAAACCAATTTCAAGACAGATGCACAAACACCATTCCTAGTAAAAAATTATAAAGTAAACAGATAGAAACTCAACAGATTTAGCAGGTACCATGAAAGTGCATGACAGCTAATTTACCTTCCAAAGAGTTTATATCTGGGTAGGTGCAGCACAACCCTGATGCCCTGATACTCCCACTGACAGGTTCATAAATTTGGGAGGGGGGAAAATATTATTTTTTGTATTAAAACTCCTGCATTGCATCAGTGATGGGGAGGGTAATAGAAAACAGCCTATAGTCTCTGTATATCTGTTATATATATATAT